>JADLZN010005115.1:0-148850 GCA_018155175.1 Sinocyclocheilus anophthalmus
GACTGTTCAAAGATCTCCCGCTGTTCAGCTACTACAGAGGCCACAACCTCAGAAATCAGTTGGGACACTTATCAAAGAGCACGCTGGACCCCTCAGCTAACTTTTTCCCATGTGAATCTCAAAAATGACTTCAGAATGGATTCATTTCAGAGTAACACTAGATACAGGAGATAAAACAAGGAGCCCATTAGCTGCTCATTAGCGACTGTTATTTATTTATGTCCTTGTGGCCTCCAATAGAGTGCTGCAGTGATGACGTGTTTTTGTAAGCCAACTCAGAAGTTAGCATTTGTTCCCTCAACACAGACCCAATAGAGGGATTTTTTTGTAGGGCTGTCCTCGACTAAGGATTTTTCTGGTTGACTAGTAGTCTTTCATTTTAAGCATTAGTCGACTAAATCGCGCGTTTATTAATAAACCATTTAAATCCTTATAATGAGCCTTTAATTGCTTACATCGTAAATAACCCGAGCTTAAAGTCAACATTGTAGCGAATTAGCTCATGGGGAAATATGAATAATTAACCATAATTAGTTATAATTAACTATTCATATATTAAATCCGCTGTAGATATTTAGCTGACCAACTCAGTGTCAACTGTCTTGTCAATTCCAAGAAAGTTAATTTCCTGGTTAAGGGAAATAAATTTCTTACTGTACAATTCTATAAGTTGGTAACGTAAATCCGCATGATTATTGACTACGGTTATGAGTAAACAATGAACACGTCAAGTGTGATACAAGTAAGGTTTTTTTAACTACATAAACACTTAAACTAGTCTCACATACTACATAAACACATTAAGCCGGGTCTTCTCAATACATACACACACACACACATACGATTGGTATAGGAAAAAGGGTTAATGTTTAGCACTAAAGAAAGAGACATAAGGAATGACATTTATGGAAACATTTTGCATATTCAGCAGATCTAAAACCTGAGGGACAACGTCAGATTCTTAGTTCAAACAAAACTTGTAAAAAGGTGTAACTGATACTTAATGCATCAATTAAATCGACTAGTTTGATACTTGCGTATGTCTGAAAAAGAATCCTGATGCAATCTTAAGGCCCCAAGATCTTGCTGAAATTGGTTGATGAGAAAGAACCAGTTTGCGTCAGAGTCACTTGATGAATGAAAAGGGCTAGGCCGGAGCCTGGCACGAGCTTTAGTATCCTGGAGCGTTTCTCACATCTTCATATTAGCATCTCACTGAACCACCGACAGGGGCGGGTCACATTGAGTGTGGCCTTTTAAAGCCTGCAGATATTCACGCCTCTCAAGATGGGTTCGTACAATGAGGAAGGCGGAAATCCCAAGCGGGAGGTTGGAAATACTGGGGATTTTTATGACTCTTTGTCGGTAAGCATGGTATTTTGCATATGTAAATCGCTTGGGTGTGAATGCACAAATTAATAAAGATTCTTAGAACACTAATACGTTGCATAGGTATAAACATACAATATACACACTGTTTCGATCATAAGGAAGGGGCGCAATTCCTAGATATGACATGAAATAGTTACTTATAGATATGAGGGTTTATTAAGCTGAATAAAAATAGGGCTAGAAGACAACGATATTAAATACCAGCACAGCAATAAATAATATACACAATGATCTGAAGTATATGTGTGTTCATTCAAAGTAAGGTTTTCCTATTAATTAATTAGTAGAAAATTCAATTTCTACTGTGCATTTGTACCCTTTGTTTCTGGAGAATGCAGCTGAGTGTCGGCTCGCATTCCACAAGGTTGTAAAAGTATCGGGTTACCATGAAACCAGGGTCTTGTTAGGCGTCCTGGGGTGTTACAAAGTATTTGTGAAATCTAGTTAACAAAATATATATTGTGTGTTGGAGTTGTTCCAGCGCTCAAGCACACGCATAAAACTTGCCATAGCACACCGGCAGAAGTAATGATTATGAACGTGTCAGGAAAAAAACAGTAAGGAGACTGCATTAACATTTTAATATTTTGATAAACTAGTGCTTTTTTTGTTCTCTGTTTAAGAGATGCGTTCACACCGCGCCTGGCGAGAGCGTAAAATCACTCTGGCTGCCCTGCCAACAACGCTGTAGAAAGATTTGTGGATGCTCTGACGCTCTGACGTAGATCGAATGCTTGTCTTGTATTTAAAGGAGTCGCAAAGGAAACACGCATGTTGATCTTGTGCAGATTGACCATAAGTACACTATAAAAAATTACCGTGAATTTAACGGTAAAAAGACTGTAAAAATGCTACAGTAAAACCTGTTAAATGGTTAACGGTAAATTCCCCAACTATATACGGTGAAAAACTGTATTGGACATTACATGTATTGGACATTAATTTTGGACATTGAAAAATTCACGACTGGTACAATTTACAGTTAATAACTGTAAATTGACATTCCCAGAAATCCCTGCGTTACATTTCAAATTTGATGTTTTTTTTGTTGAAATAACTATGTTCCTTCTTAGATTTTTCTTATCAGTTTTGTACATTAGCGTTGTATGTTACACCTAATGTTGTTAAAAGAATGTTTATTGCATTATTTCAGTTTAATGCGTGTCACCGTGATGGTGTTTAGTGTTTGCGTGAATGACACTGTGCACCTTCTATAATACTGTATGTTAATATTTAAAAGCTGCTTGTGATAGGCTTTGGTTCATCGTGACGTTCTCATCACCACCTGCATTTGGTGGTTATCAGTGTAATTACAAAGGTACAAAACAGATTTCAGTACGTCAATAGGTTGGTATATTAACATCATATAAGTTAATTAAATTGGAACATTTACGGGAGTTAAGGTAGTTTTAAGTTTAAACGTAAAACCTAAAACGTTGCTACCGATTTTTTACGGTAAAAATTCCGGCAACCACAGCTGCCGTTTTTTTCAATTTTTTTACAGTGTAGGGTATAAGTTAACCTCATGAAATATTTTAAATGTGAAAGTAAGAAATTGATCGATGGAAAGAACTTAATTATAGTTACATGTTTGCTAACGAAATAAACCAATAAAAAACATTTGTGTGGTGTGTTTTTTTTGTTCATGGTTAAGTGCTAGCCTGATTTCAACACGCAGTTTATAGGAGACGTTTACTAGCCTTGGTCTTTAATTAACATTAACATTAATTCGTGTGCAGCCTACATTACAAACTGTCCTGGTTGAAGTGTAGCCTAAATGTAATTGGTCAAATCGGTGTTGTATTGAGCAAATTAATTGCATTCCTGCTGAAAATCAAGTGTTCTAGCATGAAAATGCTTGGTAACTAATGTGGTCAGAACCAAAGTTTACAGGACTGCGTTCTCTGGAATTCTCTCAAGCGGAGGACTTCTACACTCCGATTGGTTGCCGCAGAAACGCGTCATAGCTCATTACCATAAAGCTGACCTGACTTCAGCTCTCCAACAACTTTAAAGCCTAAATACAATCGTGAGAAGTAAAAAACTAAATACAGACTATAAATAAACTATATAATGGACGAATGACTTCACCGTCACCATTAAGCTTCTGACAACTCTTTCAGTCTTTATTTTCCCAGAAAGTTTGAGGTAGAATAGTTAGGAAAAGCATGACGTATAAACAAAACGAGGTTTTGAAAGCGAACATGTTTCTGGGTTTTGGCCATACAAAAATATGTCACTCCTGCAGCACTCTGTGCATGGAAGACCAACATACAGCTTCAAATCTGTACCAGACAGCACTGGAGTGACATGAGGAGAGCAGATGTCTGTTCTCCAGTTGCCAGACACTTCACTGACACCAAACAATCTGCTGGACTTTCTGTGGAAACTTGCACGGACTCAGAGGGCTGAGGACATTGAGAAAAAAAAAAAAGACTTCCACAGTGTGAATATGTACTGTAGATGGATTTATTATATGAACTGTGAACAGACAAAATGAGGAACTCACCTAAATATATGAAATTCTTGTGTACATTCTTTGCGCTACTGTATAACGCTTCTGCAAAGATGTCTAACAACATGTTTTACACCCATATTGTCACGAATCCGGTCCATGAACTTCCGTCGGCTAACCATCAGATGCTAACATTCCATTTAGTTACATTGACTCTGCCATCACTCTTCACTGTTGAATATGCATCCCGGACCTACATAAATCCAGACCGCCTTCAGGGCACCTGATTGCACAGTGGTCATATTGAAACACCTGATTGCCAACCCCAGCTGTTTCATATCACTCCCTCACTATTTAACACTCATATAAGGAATCACCTTCCCTATGTGCCGAGTATGTTTACAAATATCACTCCACCTGCGCTAGTACTTCCGGGAGCCATTTCTAGTTTTCATAGTTTAGCATTAGTCTTACCTTGCTGTTTTAGGTTCTGATTCCTGTGTGTTTATCGGATTGCACCTTTGTCACGCCGTTCGGACTCATGTTTCGATTCCTGCTGGACTATTGCTAGTGGTATGGGATTGCCCTCTTGTCAAGCCCTTTGGATAAGTTGCTGGTGATCTGACTCACGGCCCGTTTTGAATTTACTCTTCGTCGCGCCATCATATACCTGTTTGCCAAATTGTCTGAACCTTGGCTGTGTTTTGACCATGTCTCTGAATAAAGCTATGCATATGGATCCGCACGTCTCTCATCTCGTCGGCTCCGTTACAGATATTTTCAAAACCGACTAATCAGTGAATAGTTTGAACCAGCTTTTAAGTTTTTGATGCAAAAATAAGATGATTTCCATGGTAGGGACTGCTTCAAATATAATGGCAGATGAACTAATGTAAAAAGTACAGTATAAACACTTAAATGTAAAACAAACCAATATTATATATATCTATATATATATATAAAACTCAATTAACTGTGGAGCAAGATAACATAAGCGCACACAGGTTACCAATATTAAAATAATTGGCTTTTTAATTATTGTCATTGTACTGAAGCCAAAGCATACTAAATATTCACGTTCCTTATATTTAAAATGAAAATAAAATGAAATATATTAATCTAAGATATTTCGTTTGCTTGGGCTTGTTTCATTTTGTTCGAAACGGTGTTTAATATTTTGAAAGGAGTTCCAAGGGCTGCATGCATTTGACCCAAAAAGACAGTATAAAAACAATAATATTGTGAAACATTAATATATTTTGTTTAATTTTTTGTTTGTTTAGTTTCTATTAAACATACAATTAAAAAAATTTGTATATTTTAAAGTGTAATTTTTTCCTGTGATGACAAAGCTGAATTTTCAGCATCATTACTCCAGTCTTCTGTCATATGATTCTTCAGAAATCATTCTAATATGCTTATTTGTTGCTCAAGAAACATTTCTTATTATTATCAGCATTGAACAGCGATGAACAGAAAGTTATTTTGTAACATTATGAATGTCTTTACTAATGCCTTGCCTAATAAAAGTAATTCTTTTTAAAAATTAATGCCGAAAAATCACTGTGTAAAAGGATAGATCTCGACTAGTGAGGACTCCCATTCATCCTCAATAACTTTACTACACAAGGCATTTTTATTTGATATCCATTGTATTTTATCTATCATGGCTGTGTGACATTTCAGCCATGTGACAAAATTAGCTACGCTTAATACACATATCAGCACTCAACCACACAGAATTACAGAATCAGACTTCGTCTATTTGCACTTGACACACTTTTGTTTCATCCCCTTGAACCATCACACATGCAATACATGTCCCCAAAGCTCCGGCAAACAGACTCGATGCACTGCCGACCGACTATCAATGCTAACTTCCTCTGAGGCAAACTGGCCTCTCCCATTTTTCATGCTCACAGCGCTGCTGACAACTTGATACTTGCTTGGGGAAAAGAGAGGTCGAGCGCAGCATTTATCTGGGGAGGGGAGGAGAGCCGCTCTGATCTACATTGCAGTAGTGTGTGTTTTATTCTCTAAGAGGCTGTGGCTGCATCTTATAAAAAATGGCTCTGTTTTGAATCAGCCTTTACCGTTTTGCCAGAGGAGGTAAATGGATCACTGGACACTGTGTGTGTGTAAGAACACAGAAGGTCATGGGGCGGCTGGGGACTTTACATCTGGATCTATGAAGAAAAATGCATGTATTTGCAAAAATGAGGGTTTAATTAATACAATTATAAAATGGAAATAAAAGCTAATTTTGTATTTATTCTCTATGTATTTTTAGAATTCAGTATATTTATAAATAAAATAAAATAAAGTAATCTTTATATAGCACTTTCAGTTCAAGTTTTGTTCTCATCCTATAATGTCAGCGCAGTCAAAATGATAAATAAACAAATAAAATAAATAGATAAAATAAATAATGAAATAAATTCATAAGGTATTAATGAATTAATTAAATTATTTTTATTAAAACAATATTAATTTATGTGTCATTTATTAATAAAATTATAAAATGGAAATATAAAAGCTACTATTTTGTATGATTCTCCTGTATATTATGTTTGAGTTAGTTTATTTAAAAAGAAGGAATAAAAAATAAATAATAAAAAAAAAAAAATAAAAAAAAAATTAAAAAAATAAAATAAAATAAAATAAAATAAAATAAAATAAAATCTGTTTGATAGAAGGTGAGCAGGCAGGCTGAGGGTGTATTTGTATGAGTTGTGTGACCCAGAAGTCAAGTACTGCTGGCTGGCATGTTGAAAAAGTGTCAGATAAGGTTCTCATGCTTTGGACACTGACTGCCAAAAACTGTGCATGACTTTCTCATTACTATCTCTATTGCTCATCGAGAGAAAATGAACACACCTCAGTGGGTTGAAACTGATCTTTTTAGCAAGAAAACATGGAACAAATAATACAATGACATCTAGGACACTGCAGTTGCAGTTAATGAATACCCCCTAAAGACCACGTATCAACCATCATACATCAATAATACAATGGATAATACAAATGTGTGTGGAATTGGTTGAAGGGAGAATCTTTTTTGAAAAGACACAGTACAGAGAGAACAGTCAGGTACATCACAGAAACTGCTCTAGATAATAAAGATGATAGATAATTTGAGTGATAAATGTGTATATTATAGTTACCACACTTTTATACCAATGACGCACAAACATCAATTTCATTTTCAGCTCATTTTCAGCCTCTCGGTTTGATTTTCCTCTATATAAAAAAAAAGGTTCATAGAGTGCAGAATGGCCTTAGCCCCCATTTTCGCACTCCCAATGAATAATGTCGGGTATATATCAACATCAAGCTAGATACTTTCAAAAAGCAAAAACTTCACTGTAAATAAGAAGCATAAGTTCAATATGCACTTTGCATGCTGATTTGCACTGAATCATGTTCAGCTTCTCATCAGAAATATAAAAGACTTAGTGAGAAAGAACCTAAGGAAGTGTTCACCCAGAAATGAAAACTGCCATCATGTTATAGCCTAATTGGTTGAGAAACAGCTGAAAGTCAGTGCCATCACTGACATCAAACCTTGTGCACAGAAATTGTATGGGTGTGTGTGTGTGTGTGTGTGTGTGTGTGTGTGTGTGTGGTGTGGTGTGTGTGGTGTGGTGTGTGTGTGTGTGTGTGTGTGTGAGAGTGTGTGTGTGTGAGCGGTGTGTGTGTGTGTTGAAGAGTAAAACGGAGGGAAGAATGGGAATTCCTTCTCCGAAGCTCTAAGGGGCTAACAATCCTGGGAAACGGAAAAACAACAGCAGGACCTGTTGTGTTGGGATTGGGGATTTCAAGACGAATAGGCACTGCACTGAAAAAAGGAATCTATGCAATACAGTGGTCCATGTACTTTTTTTTAAATTATGCAAGTAAGGAATGTGACAATATTTACAAGTGCCAATACAGAATCACTAGGACAAACAAACATTATATATACAGTTCAAGTCATTCTGCTAACTCTGTATGGTAATTTGTATCTGTGATTGCTGAGCATGTGTGTGGGTGTGGTACGTCATTGTATGTAATGGTGGGGAGGAAGCATAACAAATCATGGAATATCAAAGATTTACAGTATAAAAAAAAAAAACAAAAAATATATATATTATATATATCTATATATATGACATGACCAGTGGAGACAACAAGTATTGTAAGCGATAGTGATGACAAAGATAACTATAAGAACAATAGTAATAATAAGGATTTCATTAAGATTAGGAAAGGGTGGAGGACAGTGAATGATGCAAGTAATAGTAATGATATTATTAATAATAGTAATAAATGATAAATTAATAAATATTTAATAAATTATTAGGGTTGTCCCTGATCCCTCTGTCGCAACAACATATCATAGCTTAATCCCAAGCCCAAGTCACGCCACAGCGGAAGTACCTTGGAAAGATGCAACAGGGCCCAAAGCTCTCCTCCCATCCTCCAAAACACCAGCCATCCATGGCCACTACCTGCATGCCACGCTTGTCTCAGATGTCTGTTATTTATTTATTTACATATGTTTTTTAATGTATAGATGTGTATATGTCTCAGCTAATTTGTGATGCATTAAAAAGGTGAGACGCGTAGTGCAGCCCAGGCCAGGGACCCGGACCACCACAGGCCACTTACCTTTGTATGTGTCTCCTTTTTTTTTTTTTTTTGTTTACCTATATATATATATATATATAATATATATATATATATAATAATATATATATACACATACAAATATACACAACACCACATACATCTATATATAGATACACATAAAGACTTAATATACAAATGCCAAGAATTTCACTGGTCGTGCACTGTCTTTTAGATACCCTATGTGAGCATTTAAAAAAAAAAAAGTGTAGGCATGCCATGTCAAAACAGCTAAGTTGAAGCGATCTGGAGAAAGAGCTCAGAGCGACGGCGGGGAGACACTAAGCCCCAGCCCAACCTCAGCTCCTCCGCAGCCATATTCAACTCACCATCAAATACGGACCAGATGCATTGGGACCAGATGGTAGGAAGAGAACAGAAATAATAATAAAATTAATATAATAATAAATAAATAAATAAATAATAATTAAAAAAAACTTATACACATCTGAGTATAACATTTTCAGTATTTTCTTATTAGTGCTTTCTTATCGGTGTTGTCATCCGCCCTTCCCCAAAATTCTCAATTATTATTATTCAAAATAATTCGAAAAAGTACAATATTGAAGTCTTGCAGGTTTTGTTTATGACTTTTGACCTTAATTACATTTTCAAAATGACCAATAATACTAAGAAAAATGTCTGTCTTGGCCAAATTAGGAAGAATGTTTCCCGCTAAGGAGACGATCTTTGGAACCCGACAAGGCAAGAGACGAATTAAGTACTTTAAAATATGATTTTAAATAGAAATTGCAGAATCTGGAAACTTTATCGTAATTAAATTATATATTGGGGTATAATTTTGTCTGCTATCTGGGTCATGGTATCGGAGAGGACCATGCATGCTCACTCAAAGCACATCGTGTTAGAGCGCTACACACGAGGCTTTATATTGGGTAAATATATAATTACAATATAGAAATATATAAAATGATAGTTTCTACTACTTCTCCAGATACAGCCATGCCCGGTTCAAGAATCAAATCATTGAGGGTTCTGAAATTAGTGATGGTGCTCTATAGCCTTAACGACATCTCTCTTGGGAATTGTGCGCTCGGTCCATGGTTATATTCATTGCAATGCCGCATTATATGCAGATGCACTTCTGAAACTTTGCAGCATCGTGAGCGGTCACTGGTTTCTTAGCACACTTCTCAATCACTCAAATTCTAATTCGAATGGTTATATAGCCCAAAATTTATCACTAAAAAGCATCACTCATCTTCGTTAATCGAGATCTTACAAAGTTCTGTTATAATCAATGAAGTTCTCTACACTGCACAATGAATCTCTTTATTTACATCATGTTACACTTTTTTGTTAGTTATAATGAGATACTCCCGAGCGTGCAGCACTGAACAAAACTATGGCGTTTTGAGCGGTGAGTGGATTCTAACTTAAACACCTCTGATTGACCATTGCGTTCATGAAATCAACAGAAATGTCAGTGACCGATCAATGCTACAAAAACACGTTGAAAATAGACACTTTTGAAGCTCTCCAGAGTTTAAACACAAATCAACACTGGAGCATTTGGTAAATATATTTCGCCAGTATCCTATATCTACAGCTTCAACTGAGTTGCTCTTGCTTTCTTTAGTTCCCTCTAGCCACTCCCAATTGATGATCATTTTTTAAAATACATTTTGTTCTTTCTGTCTTTAATGTTGATATTTGCATGTTCCAGCCATTTGGAGAGAATGCTAAATTTTTGGACTCGTGCGTCCACAGGGATGAAGGATGCTGCAGCCGAGCTTCTCGGACACAGAGAGGCTTTGAAGTGCAGACTAGGGGGGACTGACTCTGGACACCCCGGCGATCTTACTTCGGCTACAGAGACTGTGGAAGGGACCACTCTGCTCCCCGGGGAAGACATAAGTAATGGGGGATCCAATCCTAATGGAATGCAGCAGGTCAACGCCAAAGACCAAGAAAAGCAGCAACAGCAAAACTCTAATAATCAGTCGGGTGGCCAGCAAAACCAACAGAAACAGAAACGCCACAGGACCCGCTTTACTCCAGCGCAGCTGAACGAACTGGAAAGGAGCTTTGCTAAAACACACTACCCTGATATCTTCATGAGAGAGGAACTTGCATTACGGGTTGGTTTAACGGAGTCACGGGTTCAGGTGAGACTGAGTGGACCTGCTCATCTTTGACAGCGTAACGGAGCTTGCTGGCGATTAACAGTTTAAAAAGATAAACGGAAAGCAAACTGAACAAAAATGATACGATGAAAATAATGATATTTTTCTAAAGATCCGCAACAATTTATTGTATAAATTGCATGTATGCCTTCAATAATAATAAAAAGCACTTTAAAAAAAAAGTCAAGCATAAAATATAGGTAGCCTAAATATCGATGCTGCCCGCCGCGCTAGGAAAAAAATTCAGTGTTGTCAGTGCAGAAATACAACGTTAAAAATGCCATTAAAAAAGTGAAATACATGCCCTCAAACTAAAAGAAAAAAAATAGTACATTTGCTACATTTTCGTCAAAGAAACAAGTCATCACCGTCAACAGAATATATGCCCTATTAGACAATACTTTATAAAACGTGTTGTAGAAGCTGAATACGAATTGTGTCGTTAACAGCAGTATAAAATATGCAAAATAGAAATAATAAAATAAAAAAATAAAAAATAATAGTAAAGTGCCAATAATAATTCGTATGAGCCAAACGCTAAATGTTAAAATACCTCAACAATAAGAAGGGATAATATCCATTTTGGACGCTGCTTGTGCACTTATTTTCATCATGAATTCATGATTATGGTTCCATGATGAATTACGGAGGCCATCAAACTATTTGTCTCCTAGAATGTGCCATCAGCTGTAACGACTTCATCGCCGGCTGTCTGCAAAACATTATAGAAATTGCTTGGTCTCTTTTTTGTCTTGAAATTACCTTCCCGCTTGTTATATCCGTGAAGACAATATAGTCTAATATTTTACATTTTACATAGCGTCAACAAAAACCAAGCAGGTGCATGTTTATAACCTTCAGCATTCATGAAGAACCAATTGTACAAAGCCCACATATTTACAGTGGCTCATTTCTGCATTTAAAAAAAAGTGCTCGCCTTTTACCCACAAACTTAGGCTAGGCTATTGCAGGAAATTGTGCGGTAATCTAGCCTATATATTTTATTTATGTTTTTATTTATTAAATGTTATTAATTTATTTCAACACAATTATTTTTTATTAATTTTAGAATTAAAATCAAATAAACATTGTTAGCCTATATGCAGTTTAGTATAACCTATAGCAAAATATTTGTGCAATCAAGTTATAAAAGTAGCCTAGGCTATACAACTATAATTCAAACCCTCCAACGAAACGCGTGACTTTCTAAGTGTTTGTTTTTGTTTATGCTTTCAGGTGTGGTTCCAGAATCGACGCGCAAAATGGAAGAAGCGCAAGAAGACAACCAACGTTTTCCGGGCGCCGGGCACTTTGCTGCCAACACACGGTCTGCATCAGTTTCCGTCTGCGGCTGCGATGGGCGACAGTCTCTGCTCTTTTCATGCCAACGACACGCGCTGGGCCACGGCCGGGATGCCTGGAGTCTCACAGCTGCAGATACCGCCTGCGCTGGGCCGACAGCAGGCGATGGCACAGTCCCTGTCCCAGTGCAGTCTCGGAGCCGGCCACCCACCGAACTCCATGGGCCTTTCCAGCAGCTTATCGTCAAATGGTTCCGGTCTTCAATCGCATCTGTATCAACCCACATTTCCAGGGATGGTGCCCGCTTCCCTCTCGGGTCCAACGAATGTGAGCGGCTCCCCTCAGCTGTGCAGCTCGCCGGACAGTGATATGTGGAGAGGGACTAGTATCGCTTCGCTGCGCCGTAAAGCACTTGAGCACACCGTTTCCATGAGTTTCACCTAATTTGAGCATCCAAGACGTCTTTTCTGTCACTGCAAACCCCAAGTATTCCTGAAAAACAGTCACGGACCACTCAGGATGTGAGGTTATAACTGTGAAATTACAAATTGGCAGCCTTACTGGATGCTGGGACCCAAACAAACCCCATACAATGCTTATATACAACAGATGTAGACTAGTAATAGTTTTAATGCTTGAAATGTATGTAATTTATTTATTTGTTGGATTCGGTCATGTTTATTTGGTTTTCATAGCTATTGATTTTAATAACAGCGAGTTATTTATTTATTTATGAGTATTTATTTGACTCTTCATTCATATATGAAGAAACAACTGCAAGCATATTTATTTCGCTGATCGGTGATATTATTTTTAACTAAACTAAATGTAAAAGGACACGTTATAAGGACCACATGTGTGCATGTACGATGTTTTAAGGCACGGACTACAGGTTGGGTGATTTTCAGGTACAGAACTGAAAAAAAAAAAAAAAAAAAAAAACAAAAAAAAAAAAAAAAAAAAAAAAAAAAAAAAAAAAAAAAAAAAAAAAAAAAAAAAAAAAACACGTTGGAGTAAGAGCCAATGTCCAAATAATCAGATTCAGATGCATGTAAAATTTCAACCAGGATCAACAGGAAGTTGTTTACATAAAGCAAAATGAACTTGAGTGTTTGTGTAGATAAGAAAAAAAAATCTTGTTATCTGCTGGTATGTTTGTGATATGTTTTAACTTATTGTCTGTGCTTATTACTGGAATATGTTTTTTGTAAATGTTTATCTTAAAAAATTCAACAGAATTGGGAAGGTTTATGTAAGTGGGTGAATAAAATCATTTTAAGAATTTCAGTATGGTATGTGATCTATAAGTCCAGAAGATTTTTGAAATGCAGCAAAATAAATAGAGGGTGTTGCCAGATGATTCAAGAGTGACTTTAACTGCCAAGTCCATATGTAGTTTTAAAGATGAAGGAACAAGAAACAAAAAATATAGCTCAAAATGAAAAATTGTCCACATATTTTAAGGTTATGGACCAATCATTTGGAATTCAAACACATGTTTGTCTGAAGTGATCTTATAATTTAGCAGACTTTTTTTCTAAAGCAACATTCTGGAAGGACATGCTTTGCTCAATAGGGACGCTCAATAATCATTAATAATAAGTTAATGAATCATTTGTCCAGATTTTTACCCCTTCTCTACAGAATTGATTGTTTGCCATGTTGTCAATGGGAATAAATATTTACCCCCTGACATTAAGTAAAAAGACAAAATTATCATAATATGCATATAAATAAGAATGGCCTGGCACAAATCCTGATCCTTATTTTATAGGCTATTTTATTCTTTTCACGATCAAGGATATAATCATGGTCATTTGGATAGTCAACACAACATATTTTTTTCCAGTGATACATTCTGATATATCCTCACAACACTGAAAATTGTGTGCAATATGTTTCAAAATATTTTAAACAAACATAATGATTTAGATTGATGCAATGCTTAATTTTGGTTTTACGGCCAAGATAAAACAAAAGAATGCAAAGAAAAACTTGACTAAAAGGCTTTCCTTAAAAGACCTTCTTTAAAGGGATAGTTCACCTAAAAAAAACGAAGTCGTGTCAAACTTCTTGGCTTCTTCGAGGAATACAAAAAAGAAAAATATTTTGTAAAAGTACCCTTTTTTTCTCTCTCTCCAACAAGACAGCAATGTTCCACATCTTTAAAATATTGTCGTGTTATTTCCCCTGAAGAAAGATTTGCAACGACATTAAGATAAGCAAATTATGGCATTATATTTTATTTTGAGGTGAAATTATTCTTCTATGGAAAAAGATTTTACAGCTCATGGGAAGATGTAAATACTAGTGGTCATCTACCCTGGATCATCAGTTGGACAGATAAAACAGAAGCATAACATTCCTTGAAGGGTCCTTGAAAAATTTGGGAAACGTTAGACACATTACTCAAGACCCTTTGCTTTTTCTATAGCAGTAAAACACCAACATAATTATACAGTAGATATAGCATACAACACATTTTACAGAGATAGCTTATGATACTGCACATTACTACTGCATTCATACATTTCAGTTGCAATAAGTCTGTAGGGATTTATGCTTATCTGCTTGTAGCCCCTTGCAGTCAAACATCTAAAGCAAAATTGTAACCAATTAGTGCGGCATGTTTTTTTTCTCCTGATCACCTTGTGTGGTTTGTAACCGTTACCACTGGGGAGGTGGAACAGCCCACAAACATCTGCTTGATATTTTCTCTGATACAATGGCCAGACTGTGTCCATTTAGCAAAGATTCCTTCAACTGTGAGAAGAATCATCTACTGTCACTTCAGCAATCGCCTTTATCAATTGACAGAAGACCCAGACAGACCTGGACAAATGTAACCAGATATCAAATAATTACTGTAATGCCTGTAGCAACAGATAAAACTATTCCACTCTTTCTTACATTCATATTTTATGATATAAAACGCATGGTAAAAATCGAAATCTGAAATTGCCACTCTCCCGCACTGATGTGAAACTAATTGTCCCTGTAAATTTGCATATAAGATTTCATGAAACAATGGAAAATGCAGAATCTACACAAGCCTCCCCTGATCATTCAACAGTCTCCATGTAGACATCCATCATCATCAGTTTTAGCATCTGCTCTGAGATCCCCTCTGCCTCTCTGGTCCCCCTGTGAACGCATGCTCTGTTCATTGGTGTATTGCATCACTTTAAGCAAAACGCACAAGTGTCTCATGATTAAAACAGAATATAATGACAATTAGGAGATTCTTTAAATGGAATGAATGAGATTTTGTCAAAAGTGTTCGTTGAAAAATCTACTTTCAGTTAATAGTCAGCCCTTAGGGCCACTGAAGACGTTCTTCTTATTCTTCATTTTTTATAACATGGTCCCATGGATATGAGTGTATGCTAATGAATCAGTGATATATGCACAAAGATGAGATTTGAGTTCTGAATGAAATGAAGGCTGCATGTGTATCTATTTCACAATACCATGCTCCACTTTGGCCATGTATCTGATTATGGTCATCAAAATCAAAACAAAAATTATGTCATAACCTTACCAAAAAAAAGTATGAAGACAGAGACATACACAATGCACTTCTAATGCACACAAGCCATTCCCTGCTTTTCCTTGCTTGCTTTAATCACCCAACCTGTCCACACTTGCCCTTGAGTTGCTCTGTCAGTGCATGGAAAGCACCTCACAGCTCCTGACAAGAGCAGCACTAAATCAGAAATCAGTGGCTGGCAGAGAAGTAAGCCACCATGAAGGTCACAGACATCAGCGGGATGCCATCTTTATCCACCCAGAGCACACATCCGTGACCAGCAGGAGGATTCTCCCCGTCTCAGACTGGGACAGGCTACATGCCATAATCTCAAAACAGCCTGAATTAAAACAGAACTAAGCAACAGAAAAGCTAAATTATTTGTCCCATTCTAGGTTTGAGCAATTTAGGTGAACGTGCATTAATATGCAAGTATTTAGAGGTGGGTTTAATATTTTTCACTCATTTATGTTTGTCTGTTATGTTTATTTCATTAAGATTTTTAAAAATATATATTTGTAAAAAGTTAAATTTTTTAATTCGTAAAAACAATAAAATACAACTTTAAAAAAGGTTTTGTTGTATAGGCTATATATTTTGAGAGTAAATAACACCCTTAAACTGGTAGTATCACCGTTATAAATTATCTATACAACACGCTAAATTTGGGTTATAATATTCCATTTATTACAACAGTAAATGTTATTATGGAAAACACATTTAATGGCGTTTGCCTTCTGCATGCGTTCATCACATGTTAACATACTGCCATCTGCTGGTGAACTAGAGAGAATGTTTTGTGTGCATGATGCTACTGATTCTTTAGGAATAAATCAACCAGTTACTTGAGACCAGTGTGCAGGACCTTTTTATGAAGATTATTAAGAAATAAAAATAGCTCCGTTAAGTGAAATATAAACAATTTAAATGCTAACATTTTATATAGCATGAAGATTGCAAGGACACATGTCTCTCATTCACTCGTAATACAGTGGTATTCATTTCATTGTTTCTATTAGCCTACTATGTGTGGATTAAACACACCTGAACCATCTAATCACACTGACACATGGGCTTCAGGCTGTGCGTGAGGGATTCTTTTGAGGGGTGCTGTCTGTCTGATATGTACATTACTACTGATAAAACAAATAAAGGCTTGTTTGCAGCATGTTTTTATGTGTTTTCTCATAGTTATGCTCCTGTACACATACAAAATCCCCTATCTTAAAATAGTTTTGACAATAACGATCCACAACACAACATATAGCCTAGTAAATTATATCAACGGAGCACACCTGGAAGTGCTAGATCATTATCAACATTTATTGAAAAGCCCATTCCATCTAACAGCCATTCACTTGAGTGTACAGGACCTCCATTTTCCTCTTCTCCATTAAGGCACATTTATATATGGTCCTGTAGTCTTATTTGTTTTGAGATAAATAAAAATGTTTCTCTTGTATACTATGGTTAAAATGATGATATTACACACCATTAATTTACTGTAAGAAAAGGAATTTGGCCATGCCATGAAAGTTGGGCCTAATAGTTGAACAGTAATGATCAAATCTATACCACAAAGTAAAATTATAATTTGTCTGATTATTTGCCGTTTGTGCACGAGGACAAAGAATGCGACAGAGTAAAACTGGTTATCATACACTAAATGACTGAGAATCTCACTGTCAGACTTTCAAGCTGTCTCGAACACAGGAAATGCATAACAAATTAAAGCAATGTGTGTTCTAAAATCTTCTTTCTTTCTGTCTTTTTGATTGTAATGTAGTGTCGTAATTTTAAATAATATCATCCCAGCCAGAAGATTCAAATGAGCTTCTAAGCTATGGCATAACAACTGTGTTGCACAAGGTCCCTGTTAAATCAATGAAATAGACTAAACTAAACTCTGACTGCCCAATATCTGCAGACTAGATCTGACGTTTGGCAAAAAGATTTGACTTTCAGAAAAAAAGGTACAAAAGCTGTCTAGGGGGTGGTACCCTTTCAAAAGGTACACTTTTATACCTTTAAGGTACCAATATGGACCCTTTAGGTACAAATGCACCTTTGAAGGATTATATGTGACCCTGGACCACAAAGCCAGTGGTAATGGTCAATTTTTCAGAAATTGAGATTTATGCATCATCTGCAAGCTGCATAAATAAGGTTTCCATTGAGTATGGTTGTTAGGATAGGACAATATTTGGAATCTGAGGGTGCAAAAAAAATAATCTAAATATTGAGAAAATCACCTTAAAGTTGTCCAAATGAAGTTTTTAGCAATGCATGTTACTAATCAAAAATTAAGTTTTGATATATTTATGGTAAGAAATTTACTAAATATCTTCATTGAACATGACTTTACTGAAGACCCTAATGATTTTTGGCATAAAAGAAAAATTTAATTTTGACCCATCAACGGTTTTTTGGCTATTACCTAAAAATATACCCAGCGGACTGTTTTTGTGGTCCAGGGTCACAAATAAGGTATAAATGTGTCCGTGTTGAAAAGTACCATCCCAGTGACCGCCTTTATGTTTTTTGAGTGTGGTGTAGACGCCTCCAAAATCGAGGCAAAAATTGGGGTAGAAATCATGTTGTGTGTTCCAACCTTAATTCTAAAGATTCCACAAGACAGAATTAAAATATTAATAATTTATTCGGTTGATTTCCCTTTAAAAAAACCTGCAGATGTCATGAATAACAGGTTACAGATCTCTCAGCTGCCTAGCTCTCAGATCCTCTCACAAGGATGCCATTATTTCTTGGACTGGGCTACTGGTGGAGGGATGCTGATATCCTGGCTCTTCTCAAGTTTCTTTTCACAGTCGATCAGGTAGTTGACACCATCAATCACACACTGAACGAGCTCAACCTGAAAGGCAATGTCAAATAAAACTGGATTTAATAATAACATTATTGTCTCTACATATGTCTTTGATATATACTTTTTACAAACATATTGAAAAACTGCTTTTATTTGCATTATTCTTCACTACTAACATTTGTTAAAACATCTCACATATTCTTTCGGAGTATATCTACTTTCTATTTGCAGAATTTGCTATTTCTAACCAATTTAATGCATTTGCACGGGTTAAGATGCTCATCAAAGGGGAGCTGTTTACCTCAGATTTGCCTAGACGGTCAAGGTTGGAAATGTCAAAAGTGTCACCCACAGCCGCAGTATCCACGCCTCCTGTGCCACGTTTTTGTAGCCTGAGATTATCCAAAATTTTATTAAAGCGAGAGTCCTGTTCAGAGGAGTATATGAAGTAGAGGACATTTTCTTAGTAGAAGAAGGCTTTCCTTTTCAAGGCTTTTAGTAGATTATTTAACATAAATTCTCAGCATATATGCATTTCATTTGATCATTTTTGATGGGAATTGAATTCATGACCTTGGCATTGGGAAATCAGTTTCAAATTGAACTGAACTATGTGAGATTGTAGCACCTTGCTTAGGAGGGGCAGACGGACATGGACTCCAGCTCTCAGTCCGGTGCCTAAATTAGAGGGGCAGGTCAGGATGTAGCCCAAGCGTTCATTCCACATAAACTCCCAGCCTCTCTCCTGAATCAACCTCTCGACCTTTGAGAAACAAACGTCATAAACTGACCTCATTTCAATTTGCATTTCATGGGCTGAATGCTTTGACAGTGATACCTCTTTCAGTCCTCTGCAGAACCTCTCAAACACCCTCTTCATGTTCCCACCCTTTTCCATGGAAATGACACGGGTGTGATCCTCCTCATTGATCCAGATTAAAAATGTTTTTTCATTGTTGTGCCTAGACATGAGGACAAAATGCATTCAGGGAATTCTGCTAAAACAGGTTTTATTCAGCCCTAATTTTTGCAGTAGAATCCATGAATGTCAACTAGCTTTTGATTCCATGTATACTAGTTGTTTCTAGGGTTATATTGTAACAGTGAATCACTCAGAAAAACAGACACCCATTAAGATGCCCGATTATGTAACACACACAAGCACATGCTCTCTATAAGCGCCCTCTGGTGATGCAAACCTCATGCACCATACCAGATGCCTCTGGCATCGGGCCAATCCCGCGCCATTCCTGCACAAGTCAGCAAGGGTGAGACGGGCTTGTCAAACAAGAAGTGGTCCTGGAATTTTCAGTCAAGAAAAGAAAAAGAAAGGGAAGTCTGGACTGGTTCAATGTGGTAAAATATCTCCTGATAACTCTCCAATCCTCTCCTTTCTCTCTGGTTGACCATCATAGTTGTTAAGTATCTACTGTGCTACAAGTCATTCAGGCTGTCATTATTATGTATAAAATGCCTCTCTGGAACTGGAATACAGCTGCCAAAAAAAGGATTTTCAAACAGACATTTAGGTGAGAATATCAGAGCCAGCTTATGGGTGACTAGTAAAGGATGTGCTATAGGAATGTAGTGCTATGCTCTAACAACAGGTCAGTAGTTATTCAGTCTTACCAAATCCCACGAGCATCTGGCCAATCTCTAGCCATACCAGATGCGATGAGGAGAGGAGACACTGGCTTATCAAAAAGAAAATGTCCTTTGGTAGGCCATCTAAACAAGAGCAGTGAGGGTGTTAGGAGATTACAAATATCCCTTACCAAAAGTAGTATACTTCAACTTTATTTTATTAAGTATACTTAAGTAAAATTCAAGTATATTCTTAAGTATACTTTATGTAGTAAGTATACAAATATCAGTGTAATAGTAGTATACTTGTAAGTGTACTATTTCAATACTCATAGGGACTAAATTGGCCCACTTTCTAGTATATAAAAGTATACTTTTAAGTATACTTTAAGTATAAAAGTAGTACACTTTGAGTACACAACTAGTTTAAATCTGTTTTTAGTTTGTACTGCAACTATAGTAAAAGAGAACTTATAGGTATACTGAAAGTTTACTAATTAAATACTTGTAGTATAATTTTTAGTACACTTTGAAGTATAGTCTCAGTAAACTACTGGTTTAGTAGTTTTATACTGCAAGTATACTCGTAAGTTTTCTTTAAGTGAACTTTACATCATACTTTATGTATACTACTATGGTGTCCTATTTAGGTATATGTTTTATATGAATATGTGAACATACTAAACATCAGAAGAACAGGGTATCTGCTTGTAAACAAAAACATTTTATTCTAGCTTCATGCACTCTTTTTTATAAACACTTGAACGTGGGTAAGTTTTATAAACAAAAAAATTAAGAAATAAACAACATTTTGAACAAAAATCTGAAAAAAGACTATTAATTGGATTCAGAACGATAATCAAAACATAGATAAAGTAGATCAACACCTCAAAGCTTGATAGTCATTATTACCTCTTCATTGGTCGACATTTTATTCCATAACGTTACACAGTTTTGATGCTGTTTTATGTCTGATGATCGTGTTAGATTACATGTGGAAGCATCTTGTTGCCTTGTTCAAATACCCACACTTGTGGTCTTGGCCACTTGAGAGCATGTGCGTGCAACAGAAAGTAAGTGCGCAAGACTGTCCCAGGTCTTAAAAATGCCAAAGAGCAGTACCTTAATGCACACTAAATCGAACCACTAAATCCACATATCTCGAATACGATCCGGACGCATTCGAGGCTTAGTGCACCCATAATGCAGAATGTTCTGAAAATAAATCGTGAGGACCTTTTTCACGCGCGAGCCGGTACCGAAACTTTCCAGGGAGATATATATAATAATAAGCTATTACATATAATTTGGTAGAAAAGCAAAGTGTTGCATGTTTTATTGGTGCAAAAATGAGTATATTTATTTTGTACAACATTTGCAAATGCTTTTTATCACTTAATTAGAAGCACCACAATTAAATTGTGTCATGTTATAGGGACTACTGAACAACAGACATTTAGAAGTTGATATTAAAATGCAAAGTATTTCAAATTAAAATGAAAATAAAGCTATGTAAACGCTTGCATTTTTACAACACTACAAGTGTGGCCCATCAGGTAATGAAAAGTTCGACACAACACTTGTGGTTTTCATCCTCACTTGAACACTTGGACCAAATACAGTAAATACGACATATAAGTAGTCAAGTGGTCAAGTGCAAAGACCACAAGTGTGGGTATTTGAGGCCGTTGTTTCGTTTCTTCTTCACTTTCATAACAATGAAAATGGATTCTCTTTAGGCGCACAAGTATTGCTCAAATATATTTAGACTTTTTCTAAGCATAAGTCAAGTATACTTAAATGTCATTTTTAGTATATTTCTGAGAAGTACATAAAGCACATGTACAGTGGGTACGGGAAAGTATTCAGACCCCCTTAAATTTTTTTGTTATATTGCAGCCATTTGCTAAAAAATCATTTAAGTTAATTTTTTTCCACATTAATGTACACACATCACCCCATATTGACAGAAAAAAACAGAATTGTTGACATTTTTGCAGATTTATTAAAAAAGAAAAAACTGAAATATCACATGGTCCTAAGTATTCAGACCCTTTGCTCAGTATTTAGAAGAAGCACCCTTTTGATCTAATACAGCCATGAGTCTTTTGGGAAAGATGCAACAAGTTTTTCACACCTGGATTAGATCCTCTGCCATTCCTCATTGCAGATCCTTTCCAGTTCTGTCAGGTTGGATGGTAAACGTTGGTGGACAGCCTTTTTAGGTCTCTCCAGAGATGCTCAAATTGGGTTTAAGTCAGGCGTGGCGAGCCATTCAAGAACAGTCACTGAGTTGTTGTGAAGCCACTCCTTCGTTATTTAGCTGTGTGCTTAGGGTCATGTCTTGTTGGAAGGTAAACCTTCGGCCCAGTCTGAGGTCCTGAGCACTCTGGAGAAGGTTTTTGTCCAGGATATCCCTGTACTTGGCTGCATTCATCTTTCCTTCGATTGCAACCAGTCGTCCTGTCCCAGCAGCTGAAAAAACAACCCCGCAGCATGATGCTGCCACCACCATGCTTCACGGTTGGGACTGTATTGGACAGGTGATGAGCAGGGCCTGGTTTTCTCCACACATACCGCTAGGAATTAAGGCCAAAAAAGTTCTATCTTGGTCTCATCAGACCAGGAATCTTATTTCTCACCATCTTGGAGTCACTCAGGTGTTTTTTAGCAAACTCCATGGGGGCTTTCATGTGTCTTGCACTGAGGAGAGGATTCCGTCGGGCCACTCTGCCATAAAGCCCCGAACTGGTGGAGGGCTGCAGTGATGGTTGGACTTTCTACAACTTTCTCCCATCTCCGGACTGCATCTCTGGAGCTCAGCCACAATTATCTTTGGGTTCTTCTTTACCTCTCAAACCAAGGCTCTTCTCCCCCGATAGCTCAGTTTGTCCAGACGGCCAGCTCTAGGAAGGGTTCTGGTAGTCCCAAACGTCTTCCATTTAAGGATTATGGAGGCCACTGTGCTCTTAGGAACCTTAAGTGCAGCAGAAATTTTTTTTGTAAACTTGGCCAGATCTGTGCCTTGCCACAATTCTGTTTTTGAGCTCTTCAGGCAGTTCCTTTGACATCATGATTCTCATTTGCTCTGACATGCACTGTGAGCTGTAAGGTCTTATATGGACAGGTGTGTGGCTTTCCTAATCAAGGCCAATCAGTATAATCAAACACAGATGGACTCAAAGGAAGGTGTAGAACCATCTCAAGGATGATCAGAAGAAATGGACAGCACCTGAGTTAAATAAATGAGTGTCACAGCAAAGGGTCAGAATACTTAGGACCATGTGATATTTCAGTTTTTCTTTTTTAATAAATCTGCAAAAATGTCAACAATTCTGTGTTTTTCTGTCAATATGGGGTGCTGTGTGTACATTAATGAGGAAAAAAAATGAACTTAAATGATTTTAGCAAATGGCTGAAATATAACAAAGAGTGAAACATTTAAGGGGGTCTGAATACTTTCCGTACCCACTGTAAGTACATACAAAGTAAACTGAAAGTATACTTTCCTATTTTTGGTTTAAAAGAAGTATACTAATAGCACACTTGAATAAACTTCTTTTTTTAAGTTTCTGAAGTGTTACATTTTAAGTTTCTTTTAAAGTAAACTCTAAACTCAGTCTCATTGTGCTTATAACCACACTTTAGCAAACTATTCAGACTCAAACTTTCAAAGAAACTTTCAAAGTTTTTAAATAAAGACTGAAAGAGTTGTCGGAAGTTCAGAACTGATGATGACGTTAAAGTCATGTGACTGTGGTGTACTTTGTTTATAGATTACGTTTAGCCTTTTAATGTTGTGTTCATTTGTTCAGGATATAATGATGAAAAAAGGCACAAATCATAAACTTTAGTCACAGAGCTTGTTTTGCAATAATCCAAACGTCAATGTAAAAATCCTACTTCCTAACTTCCTGGTTAGCCTACAAAAAACTGTCATCACTGCAGTGCTGTAAAGCATCAAACTAGCACTAATAAAAACGATCACGGAAATTCATGCTGGTCAAACATGGTCTTTTCAGCATGATGATGACAGTATGATACGGGAAGTATAATTGAGGTTCTGTGACCACACATAATGCTAATGTTCACTCTTCACTTTGTTTTGTTTGCTAATTTTAAGTTTTAATATTTGCTTTATTGCTATATTGTCGTTTACTGTGAATGTGAGAATGACATACTGCCAAGATTTTTAAACAGGGACCTCTCAAGGTTTGTGGAGGTACTGCAGGTGATCTGCCGATAATATTTAAAATATAGAAAAATCATTATATAAGATAACATTTTTAATTAGTATGATTTTATATCTGGTGTGAAGGTCTGTGAAGTTTGAAAACCTGGAAAAACTGGATAAACGCAACTGACGTATTTGTGTCTGCTTCCATAGTAATTTGCCTACAGTGAGCTTATGCTGAAATGTGTTTCTGGTGTGTACTTACATCAATCAGCTGCTGCTGCTCTTGCTCAGTCATCTCTGTCAGGCTGTAGTATTTGCCCGCCAGATCATCCTTCAGACCAGAAAGACCCTGGACCACCACACGCTCCACCTCACGGCGTTCAGCACGAGTGCAGGCGGGAGGCAGACTGAGCCCACGAATACTGCGGCCCGTGCGCACACGTGATGACAGCACATAGTTCTCATCAAACATCCCAGAGGTGATCTGTTCAGAGGCCATCGGTAGAAACATTCAGTTTTCAGTGTAACTCAAATGAGGCAGGTCTCACCTTGCATGAGCCCTTGATGGAATGAGTTTGTAAAAAGGGATCAGAACCAAAGACAACAGAGGAACCTTTACCTTTGAGCTGTCCAGGTCTGTTGGGTGCTTCATGGTTGTAGGGTCATAGCCGTTGTGCCTGTCCTTAATGACTGGGTTAAAGATTTCAGCAAAAACCTGAGGATCACAGCCATAGTCAATGATAAAGTTTATCTTCATGTACTGTATTTATGTCGAAGTAGCCTACTTCATTTTGATGCCACTAATTGACAGAGTTGACCATGGACAATAAAATAAAATATTTATTTCCCCCACTGTATGTATCTCTAAATGTTAAAGTAAACCTACCATAAAAATTACAGATCCTTCATTTCTTTGTAAGTGGGCAAACTTACAAAATAAGCAGGGGATCAAATTAATATTTCCCCCACTGTATCATTTATTAAATTTATTATAAGTATTTTCTTGCTGTTACAGGCATATATTTATGTATATACATAACTATTTGGTGCATATTGCAAACTCGTAATTACACCTTCAGAAGTGGGAAGTAAAAAATTTCCAATAGCATGTGAAGGCAGCCTTAATACGAGAATTATGATTTTAATATCCTCTAAAGCCTATTTTGACTGCCATTTGGCCCAGTTTTGTACCTCATAGCTCTCCTCATCACCAGCCACCATGCCCACAGTCTTGATGAAGGGATGACCAGGGTTGTCCACTCCGGTCTGAATACATTGGTCAAGACTCCAGTTATTGGGGGTCAGCTTGTCCCTCAGCTGGCCATAAACAGCAGGAGTCAAGGTAGAAGCCAAGCAGTTGTTGTGTTTGCGCAGGTCTGGGTAGTCAGCACTTGGAAAGATAAAAACCAAGGTTAACTGAACTAAGTCCTCAGGATAACGGAAACTAAATGGTCAACTTTCCTACTCACCTGGGTGGGTACAGCTTCTTTTTCTCCCCAGCAGAGACTCCTGACTCAGTCATCATGATATAGCTGGATACCAGGGTACCCGCACCCAGGCCGGCCATGATCACAGCCGTGTTGCGTCCAGACAGCACTCGAGTGAACATGCTTGCCATCCTCACCACTCGATCAGCCACTCACCAACTTTAACTTTAGAGCAGAGGACAGCATAAATGTTTGTGTTAAAAATGTTTTGTCAGGTCAAATAAACTGCTTTTTCATGTGACTGAATAATCATTTTTTAAAATATTTATTTTTGCCGGTTTTTTTTTGTTTGCTTGATTAGTGTATGACAGTGTAGAAGTTACAGGAACTTCAGGAAGCGAAGTGGGAGACAGAAGGTCATCGAGCCAGGATTCAAACTGGATAATTTTTTTGTGAATTAATTTAAATGATATTAATACAATTTCTTGTAGCTTTATATTTTTATTAGTTTGGTTTACTCAACAATTTGAATTCATGTCTTAGATGGCCAATAAAAAAAATTCATGCCGTTCCAAACTCCAAACCTTTCAAAAGACTCGTATTCATCTTTGAAAAGCAAATGAAGATTTTTCTTAAATATCCTTTAATCATTTTTGTCTGTTCACTGAAAGTAGCCTACATGCAAACCAAGATTTTCACTCATCAAAGAGCCTAATGATCAACACACATCTCATGAAATAAGGTCAACTCGGCGTGTTTTCTAGAGTTTTGCTCAGTGTTCTGGTCATGTGAATGAAAGCCTAAATGTAATCTGCTCATCATATAAAGCGATGTGTCTCTTCAGAAGTCTTTGATTAAACCACTCGTTTCATATGGATTACTTTTACCAAGTTTGACGCATACAAATCTTGGTTGTGTGGACTTTCAATGAACGGATAAACATGATGAGAAAACATTACAAAATACTTTCATTTCTGGTCAGAAAATAAATGATGACATTATGACTGAATGAATCAGTGTTAATCAAAGGTGCTCTACTTGTCGATACAGTATACTGTAGTTTGACACGGTGAGCAACTTCTGTGTCCTGACATACATGTTGACTTTTTCCACTGAGGAGTATCCAAATATACATCGGCTTTGAACTTGATGCCACAGCAATATATGCCAGTTTATAATTGACATGCCCCAGTACCAGCAGTGCAGCCCGTGTGTCACATGTATGTTCCAGTTGTCAGGTTTCTAAAACTTTACCCAAACATTTTTGATAAATCTTACACAACACTTCAACAAATCTAAATACACTACTATTTTTTTAGTAGAGACTATAGGCCTACTTGCTAATACTGTTTTTTCACCATTATCCTAACTAATATGTTATCACCATTCTGCTTCTTTACAAAATACTCAGTTTGTGGTCCCTATGAGGAATTTATGGTCTCAGTGGTTCCAAATATTTTAGCTGTATTTACAGCTGAAAGTGGATCCACAGCAAATGGTCTTTATGCAATGGTGTCCAAACTTTGTTACACTAATCACATGACCTGTGACCACGTAGAGGGGCTTACAATAAGACAGGGTGGTTGTGCCATGGTCAAACTTCTAGAGCATTCTGAGAATGTAATGGTAATGTAATGCATTATATAAACATCGGAAAATAATAAAAAATGGTATAGGTTACTGCAAATGGAAAACACATTATTTTACATGTTTTTTAATTATTAGCAGACATTTTGGTAAAGAGACGAACTTGTGTTGCATTTCAGATTAGTTAACAGATTAGTATCAAAAAGTTCACACACTGAACCAGACTGTCATAAAATATACTTAGCACTGTTGCAACTGGCAAAATCTAGCTTCCCTGGTTTCTTTACATTTCTGTCAATAATAAAGCTATACAAATACAAATGATTGTTAAAGCGAATGTTTTATTGTACTCACCTGTAGGACTAAAGGGGTCTCAGGCTTCAGCACAGCAGACTGTTCCCTGTAGAGTGAGACCTCACTGGGCCTGTGCTTAAAATAAAGGCTCATCTCTCCAGCCAATCCTATTTCATCTGTCAGCATGACACCACGTCTCTGTGTCCTTGAGTTCTCCCTAACCAGCGGAAACCTCCAGTAACGTACCAGTGATACTGTACACAGCTGGTGACTATGATACTATACATACATATGTTTACCTTTCACCCACCATAGTCCATCAAGTGGCCATTATTTTACCGTCCGTGTTTAGATTTGCTAAGTATTACAAAAAAAAGCTTTACAATATTAATTACGTGCCTCTATTTTCAGAGAAAATACCCTTTTAAATGTTGAACTTTGTCAGATGTGGCTACAGAGGATATATAAAGCTCACTTGTTTAGTGGGACAGTGTGTGAGGGATAAAGTTAAACTGGTATTTGATTTGCACAGCCCAAGAGCTTGTGCATTATCTGGTGCTCATCCCTCCCTTCCTCTGTAGGATTATGAGCAGAAAGAGAGACCTTGACATTAGTGCCTGGACACTCATAACACTCTGTGTTCACATTCCACACCCTTCTGAAGAGGCCGATTTATACTAGAGAACTGAAGCTATGCTCTTACACCTCACCGTTTCCGTTTTGAGAAACATAAAACATCACAATGAGTTCACTATACTCAAATGGCAGTCTACAGTCACCAGATGTCAATCCAATAGCACCTTCTGGAGGATGTATCTATCTATCTGAGTTGATATCTAATCTATCATTTGATTAATAGTTTATTGTAGATTCCATTGTTTGTTTGATTTGTTTATTTGAAATGAAAGCATGGAGTTTAAGTACAGAAGCCATACATTCTCCAAGAGAATCGGTGATCAAATAAAGAGGAAGGAAAAATTGTTTGATGCAGAAATGTACAAAAAGCAGATTTCACAGAAGGAATCCAACCTGAACATGCAAAGACATGCAACATACCAAAGCAACAATTCTGTGTGCACAACACACTAAACCCATAAAAAAGAGAGAAAAAAAAGGACAAAGGATTGTAAATTAATCAGATATGCTACATTTTTCTTAACACATTTAGCAAAACGTAACAATTACAAAAGATTCATGAGATTACTCGTAGTGCGTCCCACGGTAGTGCATCTCGGTGCTTGCAGAAATGAAAACATTACATGGCAATGGATGGGGACAAAAATCACATTATATCATAAATCCATATTGACACACTATATACAAAAAGGGTCAAATAAATATGCCAGGAAATAAATACTACCGATTCACACTTGTTTTAAAGATAACAACGCTACATTGATGAGAGTGTAACTCACACCTTTCCAACCCACTCACCTCATTCACACCTACAAGCTCTCCTGCCTTTCACACGCTTGCACATAAAGAACAGAAATCCGACAAAAACAACATTGTCTTCATACAGCACAGTGGTAGATATATATTTATGGCCAATTTGACAGTTCTCTGCCAGTCTATGCATATGAAATCTCCAGCTATTATGATCAGAAGTATTTCGATAAAGAAGTGCAGTCAGATGAGAAGATAAATATATGTATGTATCTGTTTTACTTGAGGTTTCTAGAGAGCTTAAAAGAGGCTACACAGCAGCTGAATGACACATGACCACAAAACATGCCTTGCAATGCAATTTCCAAACATGCGATCACTGAATTTTTCATGCAAATTATGGAAAGACCCTATTTTCTGGATAGCTGACCAGTGGGGTCATTACATTAAAAAGCAGGAAAACATTGATTATTGAAGAACTTGCGAGTCAGATTTGGTTAAGAATCCTTCAACGATAATCAACTTTTCCTCCAATAGGGGGTGGCAAAGCCTCAATTTACTGTAAGATCAGACCAGAAAAGGTTTGCATTGCACAAGCATATGTCAACTTGTATTTTGTAATGCATGGATAATGCAACCTACTGTAAGTGGATTATATTTGCACGCTGAGGCTATTAAAGTACGATGTTTTAAAATGAAGGCCTGTTCACACCAAAAACGAATAACTATAAAGATAACTAAATTAGCATCCACACCAAAGCACAATGTTAATGGTGCTTATTGTATTAAAGGTGCAGTTATGTTGTCTGCCTCTCAAAACGCTCAAGCTCTTTAAAGCAGGATGTATTCTGATTGACTGTCTGTGTTTTTTATCATTTATAAGCTGGAAAAAAAAGTTGATCCCAACAATATCGGTCCTTTGTATCATAATAGTTGTGGCGTGGACTCTGCTCTTAAGAATGATTTTTAAAACGATATCTTTATTGCCCTTGGTGTAAACAGGCCTTTACACTGAATTTGAGCAGAACATGCTAATTTACAGTATACTTGTATTTATTAGTTTAAATAGTTTGAATATCTCCATTCTGTCATCACTT
Source organism: Sinocyclocheilus anophthalmus (assembly GCA_018155175.1). NCBI lineage: Eukaryota > Metazoa > Chordata > Actinopteri > Cypriniformes > Cyprinidae > Sinocyclocheilus > Sinocyclocheilus anophthalmus. Next base: position 29,873 of record JADLZN010005115.1, read on the forward strand.
TGCTACACAGGCCAATAATATCCAAACTTTTAAGCATTGCTGAGTGTCTGTGAATATGAGAAGGCACAATAAGCAACTGATTTTTAAAGAGCTCACATAGCTTCAGGGGCTGTTACGAAATATCAATATCATCTACAACTGGTTAGTATTTTAGAAAGCTACTATACATTCCCATTACTTAGAAGTCTGATTAATCTTTTAAAATTTTCATGTGGCATTTTGGTTCAGTGCAGCCAGCTGTTGTCAAATGGGACAGCACATGGAGTGTAAAGTTGAGGCAAAGCACACAGCAAACCCACAGTCTAGTTCATGCACAAAGTCACTACCATTACCAATGAGGGGATGTGCCAAGGGCCACAATACACTACATAAGATCTGGCTAATAGCTCTACTTCTGTACATGCTACATATCTTCAACCACTTTCTTCACAATTTAGACTGAATCCATCTGCTCGACCCTGAAACTCACTTATGACTCCTGACCACTGACAGTGGCCAGTTTCATCCTTCGTTCCTTCTATGATAAAAGTCACCCTTCAGGGGACATTGTGGTGGTGAGCACTGTTTAATACTCTCCTCCAAACCTGGACCCTCTACTTTTTCACACTTTCAAATGGAAATTTTTCCTTCCTGCTTAACGTCCCTCTTTCTCAAACACTAGGCATGCTTCATGCCTTCAAAACATCCCAAGAGTGAGAAGCACATCTAGATGGAAGCTGCCAGGTACTGAGGTTGTAGTTCATGCAGGAAGCCTGGGTTCAATCTTGAGAGACAAGTCATACAGTGTGTCTTCATCCATAATCAAGTTCTTATCCAGAAGATACTGTGTGACCTGGACACGAAAACAGTAGATTGCATGATTACAAATTAGAGTGGAATTAGATTGCATAATAAATGTTTAAAGCAGTTTATAAAAACAATAGAAAGTACAGGGTGTCATGATTCATTTGAAGTCCAATATGCTCATATTTTTTTTCATATGATATGTAACAATCTCACACACCACACAAACACCACACACACACACACAAAGCTAAACAAAAATAAGTTGCCAAATCTCTGGCAAGATGTACAAAGCTCACATATAATCATAATGAGTGACACATAGTTAACGTTATGGATGTCACATTATGGTTAACTTACAATATGTTTAGACATACACTACCACTGAAATATTTTTTTTTCTTAAATATTTGAAAGAAGCGTCTTCTATTCTCAAAACATTTGCATTTACTTGATCTTAAAATACAGTAATAAAACAGTACTATTGTGAAATACTATTACAATTTAACATAATGTTTGCTATTTAGCTATTTTAAAATGTGATTGATTTCTTTGATGGAAAAGCTGAATTTTCAGCCATCATTACTCCAGTCTTCAGTGTCAAATGATCCATCAGAAATCATTATAATATGCTGATTTGGTAATCAAGAAAAATTCTTATTATTCAATGTTGAATAAGTTGTGCTACTGAATATTTTTGTGGAAACCGTAACACTTTTTCAGGATTCTATGACGAATATAAAGTTCATGAGAACTGCATTTATTTGAAATAGATATCTTTTGTAACATTATGTCTTTACTGTCACTTTTGATAAGTTTAATGCATTCTTTCTGAATAAAAGTATAATTTCTGGCTGTGCATATACTTATTAAACAAATACAATTATAAGAATTAATAATAGAAGTAATAATAATAAAAACATGAAAAACATGGCTTTTGTGTAGCTTTGTCTAAATAAAACCTCACAATATGTAACCAGTAATCAACTATATATAACTAAATATATACATGATTTAACAAGCACTGATTGCAATAAATTACATCTACAAAAAACAGACATTCATAAAAAAAATTACACTTTTACACGGTTAAATATTATGAACAGTACAGATGACACACTGTTTGAATACATGCCTGAGATCAATCAAATAATATACAGTAATGTTATTGAAGCAGCATCGATGCATGGAGGTGTCAGAACCTGATCTGAATATGAATCATTTGTCTAACCTTTGGTTGGTGCTCAATTCTGTAGGGAGTTTGCTGGAACTGTCGGATCTCTCGTATGATATGAGATATCTGCAGACAAAGTGTCATGATTTATTAGTCTGCCCACACAATATCAATCAAAGATAATAAAGCTACACAAAAATGAATTCGTCTTTTAATCCCTGAGCAAATTATACAGGATATGACATAATTTCTTACCATTCTCATCTTTGAGAAGTTAACCAGACCTTCCTCTGTGAAGTTTGGTGTTCCCTCTTCGATAAATGCGAGGTCTGTCAAGTACATACCCAGATATGGAACACAAGGTGGATTACAGCTGCAGAAAGACAGAAATGAGGACAAAAACAAGTAATAAGTTATGTAATAATAATGTAGGTGTTTTGAAATGTATCAGTAGCTCACTTTTTTAGAGTTTCCCTCAGGTTTTTAAACCTTCCCTCAGATGACACAGTCTTTTGAAGTTTGTCCATTAGTACTTTAGTCTGTTTGAAGAGACACAACAGCGGTGAATAATTCATGACTTTCCATACCGATATAATCTACTACATAAAACATTACAGCACAGTATTCAGTCCGCATCTCTCACCTGTTTGCACACTTTAGCCCATGTCTTCTTTAGCCTGTAGATGGCGCTCCGGTTCAGGGCAGATGTGATCTCCAAGACACCATTATAATTGTTGAGACAGCGGCAAATATCAGCCACTGCTACCCATTTTTCAATAGAGCTGGCTCTAGAGCCCACATCTGTGTGGCTCATGATCTGTGAGGCCACGAGATTACTCATCTACACAGAGAAAGAGAGAGATATTTTTATGAACAGTCACGCTTTTTTACTTCAGTATCCTAAGAGGGTAGCAGACAGATATTTACATATAATATACTCACATCATTGAAGTGCTGACTTGTCTTCATGATATATGGAGTTCTCTCTGTCTTGTCTGTCTTCATCCATCCTTGGCCCAGGAACTCCCTACAGCAAGAACACAGTCAGTGTATTGTGATAGATGTGCATCTGCAGAGGCTTCTTCTCTCATGAACACACAAGCTTTTTTGAAGCCCATAATGAGTATGTTCAGTAAGGCGGACAGCGATTTGTTCATTATTCTCTGGTGTCTTTGAGGCTTGAGGTCTGCATCTCTCTGTACTGTGTTGATGCTCTACTCACTCGTAGGGAATGCTCCGGAAGACAATGTGATCGAGAAGAGTGATTTGTTCAGCTAGCTCCATCGCTGACAGAGATTCAAAACACTCAGTCTTTGGGTATTCAGCCTGGATGAGACAAACAGACACAAAATCAGCACACCAGTGGATTGATGACAAAACTGAGAAGATAAGCTACAAAAGGTATTTTAAATCTATGTTTTCATTAGGTATAGTTTTCCCTAGAAAAAATTTACGCTTACCTCAAGTTTTCTTTCGTAGGGAAAACACAAATAATACAAGTGCTTCATGCTGATCTTTTCCATACAATGAAAATGAATAGTGACCAGGACTGTCATGCTTCATAAATAAATAAATATCATGGGCTGTATTCCAAGTCTTCTGAAGCCATATGACAAAAATATGTGAAGAACAGTATGAAATTTAAATCAATATTAACTGAAAATCCATTCACCATTCACTTTCATTATACAAGAAAGGGCAGCATAAACATTCTTTAAAACATCTTCTTTGGTGTTACATGGAAGAAAGTAAGTCCTACAGGTTTTGAAATAAATAAGATTTTGCTTTTTTAGGTGAACTATCCCTTTAACCCAATGTAAAACGTTCTATTTAAGAAATTTGTACTTGTGACAACATAAACCATGTTTAATGCCAAGTGCAAAAAGGACATCGTCCACGGCGTCGCAGACATCTGGCACCGGCCGGGGAGGCCAGGACGAGTGAGAGTACGAATTACACATTGCACGCATGTGAACTTATGAAAATCTATAATTAAACCGCCAATTAGTGATGAGTGACTGTTGGTTCTGTTTTCTTTGGCAGAGACACTTTTCAATTAACACAGTAGGTGAGGATTTTAGAAGCAAGATAAGGGTGTGTGTGTCCAGTGAACGGCAACATGCTTGCTGGGTTTAAATTAGTGAGAACAGTCTGCGGCTGCCGCAGCACACTGTAGCCTAAGCCGCGCTAGGAGTGTGTGAATACATTTAGCTGCATATCTATCACAAACGGGCAATAAAACACCCCCGAAGGTGGAACGCGGTCACGCACGAATACTGCACACTGAATGCAAAACATATAATAAACATGGCTACTCTCATCACACTAAAATATAGCTATGGTTCTTCACTGCCAGCGTATGATCAAGAACAGCGGAAAACGCCATCAGGTGACCAAAACCATGCCTCTAAAACTGAAACTCAACAAATATCACTAGCAGGACTTTGAAATGTAATAGCATGATCATTTACAATAACACATGGATATTTCAGGAAGGAAATGCTCCTGAAAGGCTGTTTAGAGTGTGTTTTGGTGTGTGCTGGCTTTGTTGCATAGAGTTTGCATGTGGCGGACAGCAATAGGCGCTCCGTCTTGCTGTTTGAAGTTATAATTAGAGTCCTGCTGCTCAGAGATTTGCAGTTTGAACATGTAATTCGGTCCCCGAGTCCGATGCTGCCTCTGAAGCTGCCTCATGGGGCATGCCAAAATCTGCCTTCCCTCTGAGATCTCATCCTTAGGTGGCTGCTCAACAGTGATGTGAAACAGAGATATGATTTTAAGTGATAAGATATCTTCGGACATGTGAGACGTCTTATATCAAAGTGATTCTTATATCAAAGTCTTACATGAGCCTTGCTTTGAAACGGATGGTTTATGTTCTAAATTCTCATTGGAGGAGCCATGTATGCATGTATGTATATGTCTGTTCCTCCGTCCATCTGATCATTCATATTTAATCACAGATGTGATGTAAATTAAAGTCTTTCAGCTATTTTGAAGGCCATTTCATTAGCCATTTCAATGTCCTGATTTAATAGGAAATACACTATATGGACAAAAGTATTAGCATTACAGTAACTGGGACTTTAATGACATCTCATTCTAAATACATAGACATCAATATGGAGTTGGTTCCCCCTTTGCAGCTATAAGAACTCCCCCCTTTGAGATGCTTTGCCACAAAATTTTGCAGTGTTTCTGTGGTAATTTTTGCCCAGTTATTCCAGTCGAACATTTGTGAGGTCAGGCACTGATGTTGGACGAGACGGCCTGGCTCTCCAATTCAGTTCATCCCAAAGGTGTTCGATGGGTCGAGGTCAGGGTTCTGTATGGGCCAGTCGAGTTCTTCCACACTAAACTCATCTTTATGGACCTTGCTTTGTGCACTGGGTCACAGGCATGCTGAAATGGAAAAGTGTTCCTAAGAAGTTGGATGCATAGCATGGCCAAAAGGTTCTTGTGTATCTTGAAGCATGCACCAAATCAGACTGCCAAACAGAGAAGTGTGATTCGTCACTCCACATAACAGGTTTCCACTGCTCCAGAGTCCAGTATCGGACTGCTTTACACGCTCATCAAAAGCTCACCACTGTACTTGTGATGTGAGGCTTGCATGCAGCTGCTCAGCTATAGAAACCTATTCCATTAAGCTCTTCCCTCGCAGTTTTTGTGCTGACATTAATGGCAGTGGAAGTTTGGAACTCAGCTATGGAATCAGCAGAACGGTGGTTACTTTTACGTACCATCCACCCACTCTGTGACTTTACATGGTCTTCCGCTTCATGACTGAGTTGCTGCTGTTCCTAAATGCTCCCATTTTCCAATAATGCCACTTACAGTTGACAGTGGAATATCTAGCAGGGATGAAATTTCACAAACTGACTGAAAAAGGTGGCATCCTGTTACAGTACCACATTTGTAAATGCAGACTGCATGGTTAGGTGCTTTATTTTTATACACCTTTGGTCTGATTGAAACACCTGAATCCTGTAATTAAGAGGTGTGTCCCAATTACGTTTGAAAGAAAACTTAAGCTATTTCTTGTGCTTTATAAACATATGCAAAGGCTATAACTTATCCTCACCATCTGAAGAATGTCTTCAATCTTCAGCTGGGCATCGTCCTGGTCATCTTGAGAAAGGGCACTGGGAAGAAAAAGCCAACTTCCTTTAATCAGCTTTTAAGTTTGCCTTGAAAATAAAATCTCAAAAAAGATCTACATTTATATTTAAAGACTTTCAGAAAATGCTTTCATTTCATGTGTGCTTATGTAACCTGCCTTAATATGTTTGCTGTGGCTTTTCTCTCCTGGGGAAGAAGGTCGGGGTCTCTCAACACCTCCTCTAGCAGGCAGATCACACCCATCTTCAGCTCTCCATTCATTTCAAAGTCCTGAAACCCACCACACACACACACACACACACACACACACATAGAATCATGATCCATAAACATGAGACACCCATGCATAATTTAAGTAAAGCAAAAACTGATGGGTTCACATCCCCAGATGACCGAAATCAACTACTGGGTGAATCCAAACTCATTTTCTTTATTTTAACTCATGTAGATTAATCTAATGCAGATTCTGTGCGTAGACTGAAAAATATTACTAATCAGCAGAGGCGGACAAAGTACTCAACTCCATTACTTGAGTGAAAGTACAGATACTGCTGGTCAAATATTACTCCATTACAAGTAAAAGTTTTAAAGACAGATTTTTACTCAAGTAAATGTACAGAAGTACTTGCTTTTAAAAGTACTGAAGTACCAAAAGTAAATGTCCTTTCTTATGTCAATGCACTGTTTTATTGTTGTACGTAGTACTTGCAATACTTCTGAAGCAACTTAGAATACATTACACCTACTGAATACAGTACAGTGAAATCCTGTAAATACAGAGTGATAAGAAAGATAAAAAAATCAAACCTGCTTTAAAACCCAGCAACACAACTGTAGCTGTATAACTTTAAAACAGCAACACTGCTTTAACAAAAAAGCAAAACAGACTTATTTGACATCAAAATGTCAAACATTTAAAAAATGCTGTCTAATCGCTCTCGCTGTACTTTGATGTTACACACAGAACGGTCTGTGCAGTGCTGCTTCAAGTCCAACACCTATTGTGTTTTATTAGGAGACGCACAACAGTTCTTCTGTGGCTTTATAGCTAATATTTTCATGTACACAATTTAGCAAAATCAGACAATATTGTGTGTAATGTATACCACAATATTAACTTCTTATTGTTGTAAATAAATATCACATTTGCAACTGGTCAGTGTTCAAAAAATGCTGGGAAATCACTTCATGTAGCCCTACAAGAGTGATTACTGATAAGCTGTCTGAAAAAAAGAAAGTCACGTTTAAGAGAAGAAAAAAATCACCCACTGACTTTCAAAGCTGCCACATAGTAACGACTTTCTACTTCGAGGACCTTGATAGAAATGTAGTGGAGTGAAAAGTACAATATTTGTCTTTCAAATGTAGTGAAGTTAAAGTCATAAGTTCCCAGAAAAAATAATACTCAAGTAAAGTACAGATACTCAAAAAGTGTACTTAAGTACAATACTCAAGTAAATGTACTTAGTTACTGTCCGCCTCTGCTAATCAGTATTTTTGTGTAGTTTCTTTTGCAAGCATTTGTTTTCAGAGAACATATATTGAATTAAGGATATCAAATAAAAAAAGACAGAGAAATGTAGTCAGATTCTTCTTGTAGGGTAAAAAAAAAAGATGAATTCAAGAACAGAACCAGTCTTAAGGCCTGTTCACACCAAGACTGATAACTATAATTATATTAGCGTCCACACCAGTGGATGATATCGTCTGTTTATTCCAAGCGCACACTTGTCTGCCACTTTAAATTCTCAAGCTCATTATAGCAGGTTTGATTCTGACTGGGTGTCATTGTTTTTCAGCTGTAAAACATTCATCAGCTGGTAAAAATCATTCTGAAAGTGATTCCAACAATATAGTTTCTCTGTGCCTTTATCATTATAGCTGTGCTGTGGACTCTGCTATTCTTTAATATTGAGAACGATTTTTAGAACTATGTCTTTATCGCCATCTTTATAGGTTTCGTCCTTGGTGTGACACAATTTGCTTTAAGCTTATTTGTCTTGTTTTAATGACGTTTATATATTTTTTACTGAAAAGCAAGAACAAAATACAGGTTAATACAAGTTTTAATGCAGTGTGAAAGTGTTGGTGTTTTAGATTGCACACTCTCCATTAGTGCTCATCAGAAGATGTACTACCTCAGCTTTACAGTTTCCCAGTGCACTAATCAACAGCTAACCCAGCCTTTCCTCTGTCTCTCTGTGCCTGCAAGCACTGCAGGTGGGTGGCTAATCTCTTGTGTCACAGTTAAAGCATTCTTCAGTTCTGGCTTCATAAAGCCCCGCATCTATTAAACAGTCAGTGTTCTTCACTCTTTTTTCTCCATTCACTTTAGGTTTATTGTTGAAATAATTTGGCCATCGGGACCAAAGCATTCGGCTAGTTTGATCCATCCATGTTCATACCATCTGTGTTTAAAGCACTTTCATCAGCCAGTTTTGAGCTTACTAATAATTCCTGATCCTGACATGAAAAATGTAAATATTCCTCTGCTAAGGGACAGTCATCCAAAATAGCATAAGTGACATGATTTAAACAAACCAATAAATTAGTACATGATATTCAGTGCAGCCTTTCAAATGCAAATGCATAAAGCACTTGAGCGCTTGTGCTGTGTTGTTCTCAGAGTATAAGTACCCTTATGTTTGATATGCTAGACTGTAGTTAGCATAATGGGTAACTCACTTGCTTATTCCTGTTATGCAGTACAATTTTATGTCCCCTTTATACAGTATATGTCTGAATAAAACATTAAATTTACCCTTTTAAAGTTTTTTTTTTAAACTTTCCTAAGAGATATTTTCCAGATATCTTCCTTAAAATAGAAACTTTAAAACGAAGCAGGACCAGATCAATTGAATCATTTCTGATGATTCTGTGAGGTTTCTGCACTTATTGGTATAATTGGTGGACCATCTTGGACCAGCAAACAAGTTACTATGTTACAAAAACCTACTTAAGCTGTTATAACCTGGGGCCTTTGAACATATATTGACTAAATACTAATCTGAATTCAACAAGTAGTACCAGATCGTAGCTGTTTCTGTTTGTCAGTTTGTTTTTGTTATGAAAATGGTATAAGGAGAAAGATGATGTAAGCATCTGATAGAGGATGAGAGAGATGAAATGGCAGTGCAGGGTCTCTGGGCTTATTAACAGTGCAGCTGAATTCTCAGTCCTCTTATTCCCTTGTGGGGGTTTTCAAAGAGATTCAGCAGCCTGCAATAAATGCTTCTGGACCCAATAGTGATTTACACTAAATCATAATGTAGCTGGTACCATTTTACTGTGATAGCTGCTTATTCCAGTTTTGTCCCTACAGTAACAAAAAAAAAGAACCCAATAGTACCATGGCAATGCCGTGATTTATTAGACATAGTATCATGTCAGTGTTGTTATTAAAATAATTAATTTGAATTTAAATAAAGTTGGAATAAATTAAAATATTAAAGTAAATGTTATAAACATTAGATGATATTAGATGAGAAGCCTTAAACGGACATTAGAAATGTTGCCCTGGCAAACATTAGAATAGAATTTTACTAAATTTAAAAGAAAGCTTAATGGAAATAGTGAAAAAAAATCTTACAATAATATATAAATAATCCTAAAACAACAATGTATCATAATATGATATGATATGTAATAATACTTTGAAGTGCTTTTGAGCAACTCCCTACTATCAGCTGAATATTTCACTTGTCTCCCTAGACAACTAGTATTTGTAAACATTCCTCTTCTCGTGTTTCTCTCATTCACATCTTTCACCTGTGCAACCATAAAGGTCACTTCTAACAAGCTCTGTCTGTGTGAGTTTGTCAGGCCGTTCTTAACCTAAACTGACAAAGGGTTAAAACAGATCAATGCAATTAGCCCACACTTTGCCTTCACTCAAACAAAGCGAAGTAAATTGAAAAATAGCTGCTTATTTCAGAAGGCCATTATGAGAGACTGTTTCCACTGCAGCACATAATTATGTTGGCTGTGTGTGAGATCCTGTGACTGTGTGTGTATGTCTGTGTGTGTGTGTGTGTTTTTCTTTGAACAGTTGTCAATATTAATGTTATAATATCCTATGCTTTTGAGCTGAAAGTTGAAAAGTTGAAAGTTGGCAGAGCCTGAAATGATATTTTATCTCTATGAGCTAATGGGCGTAATATAATACAGATCAATATGACGACTATATGGCTTTACAGCTGAAAGCAAGCCAAGTACTGCTGAAAATACCTGAATCAATACATATACAAGTGTACAGAGAGAAACAGTAAGGCCATAAAGATGCAGTAAGGCCATAAAGCATGGCACATGGTAGATTTGAACACATACCACAATTCATTTAACAATTTCCTCCAACTACCGATGAAACAATTACCCAAAATTTACAATTTTCTGAAAAATTTACTCTCTCAGCTCCGACCTCAAGATGTACATTTGGTGTAGAGTTAGTTCTTTATGATCAAATATTAGGTTACACTTTATTTCGATAGTCCACTTTAGACATTCTATTAACTATAAGTAACTTTGTAACTACATGTCAACTACATGTCAACTAATTCTCATTCATTTGCAACTACATGTCTACTAACTCTCAGAGTAGACTGTTAGGGTAGGTTTAGGGTAATAAGTTGACAAAGAAAGTGTTAGAAGATATAAGCAGACAGTCTACTAACTTACTCTCTAACTGCTAGTACAGTAGTTGCAAAGTTACTTACTGTTAGTAGAATGTCTAAAGTGGACTATCGCAATAAAGTGTTACCCAAACTTTTCATTACATTACATGTATTGTAAGCATTACATTACTTACTATTGGATCCTCTGCAGTGAATGGGTGCCATCAGAATGAGAGTCCAAAGAGCTGACAAACATCAAAGAAATCCACAAGTAATTCACATGACTCCAGTCCATCAGTTAATGTATTGTGAAGTGAAAAGCTGTGCGTTTGTAATTAACAAATCCATCATTCAGATGTTTTTAACTTCAAAGCATTGCTTCCGGATAACATACATTATCCTCTAGCCATAATATTGCTTTCTCTGGGGAAAAGTCATCTCATCTAAATCAGGAGAGAAATGTGCAGATCAAGCACTGTTTATGAGCAAAAACAGTCCAAAATAGTTCTTTTTTTTTTTTTAATTAATGTTTTGCCTATTATTTTATAGACAGTAGTAGTTAGACAGGTAGCGAAGTTGAGAGAAGGGGGCGGGATCAGGAAAGGTCCACGAGCTGGGACTCGAACACGGAACGCCTGAAGCCAACTAACAGCGCTACAAGTTTACCACCACGCTGGCCCAACAAGGCTATCAGCGCAAACAGTGCAAAACAGTTCTAAGCAAATATGTTGGTGGATTTTGATGTGATAGGACAACAGGGGACGGACTTTATTAGCAGAGGAAGTGTTATTATAGATAATAGATTGGTATTTTGGCCGATGTTTGAAGTTAAAACACCTTGGTGGTTTTGTTTCTTACAAACACGCAGCTTTTCACTTCAACAGACAGAGAACTGGAATTGAGTGGATTTGATGCTTGGACTCTTATTCTGATGGCACCCATTCACTCCAGAGGATCCAGTGGGGCGCAAGTGATATAATGCAAAATTTCCCCAACCTGTTCCGAGGAAGAATCTAAATTTTTAAATTGTTAAAAATTCCTTTTCCTATTCCAACAGAATGTGTATATTCAAAGTCATTTGTATCCCCTTGAAAAGTGTAACACTGGCTCTAAGGCTTTTCAAAACACTGATCAGCAACATTAACTCGAACAATGTCAGTCCAACCAATGCTAGATGGGAAAATGTTCAAACAATCATTATTCTTTCAATTCCACTTGGTTGGATGCTACTGGCACAGAAATTACACACTTCACCTTTAATAGTCTCTTTCAAGAAATGCATTTTGAGCCAATATTGCTGTGTTAATTAAGGTTCGGTACTGTTTATATAAGGTAATTGGTTTCCCTTGTGAAAATAACATGGAAATTGTGAAGAGGTGTTACGGTTAACCATGTGTTCACAGCCGAAGTCTGGACTAAAATGTAAAGGTGCTGATAAAATATCAGTCAAGCATCAGGGAAGGAGAAAGAGAGGCTGATGAGGGTGACAACTACTGCTTTAGGTTTGTAGTGACACGAAATGTGTCATCTGCTGCTCAGTAAGACGATGTCAGCTACAGAAGAACTAATGCTGATGGACAGACCTGTGAGTGTTTGGAGACCCAATGGCGCAGGACATTCAGGACTCTGTTGGTAGCCGCACAACGTATAATGAACTCCTTGTCACAAGTCCGCTCAGAATTGCTAAAAACTGCAAAGGAAAATACATACCGTAAGGGTAATACAAACAGTCCTGTCATTTCAAAATGTAAAACCAATGTGAATATAGATTACATGATCAACAGCTTACTCTAATATACTGTATGCTATATACATTGCCTTGCAAATTAAACATCCATTTTTCCCCCACATTTTAGACCCACATTCCGATCAAACCCTTTAATATTTTCACATTTTGTTAGGCTGATACCATAAAAGTACTAATGCAATTCTGATGGTATTTAGTAGGATGAGAGAATGTTAGTTTATGCAGGTAAGAGGATAAATTTTTTTTGACAGTTTAATCTAAGCAAATTATTCCTTAATTCAACATGTAAATCTTGAGCCTGCTTTTCCTGTTATGATTTTAAATACTCTGCTGATAATGAAAAAGCTACTAGAGCTGCAGAAACTGCAACAGCTTTATGTGTAAAGTGAATTTCAATTTGTGAACATAGTAGAGGGTCTACAGCATTCTGAGGCAAAGGGCAGAGCATATGAATCTGTGCGCTTCTCTTGGGTTGTGTCAGTGATGCAGTGTACCTGGAGGGCTGCTGTGTCCAGCTGCTGCTGTGGCGATAGCAAATGCAGAGGCTGGAGAAACGGAGCAGCGCGAGTTCTCAGCTGACTGGACTAGAAAAAATAATATGGAGAACAGATTTAACAACGATAATTTTTAGGGGGAAAAAGTCACTCAAAAATTCTTTCAATATTTACTCACTCTTGTGTCATATTTCCCATGAACACAGAGAATCTAATAGTTCATTTATTTATTTATTTTTAGGTTGGACCTTAATAACATCAAATGTCATTAGATCCCAAGTGTCTCATAACCACATGCCATGATGTCAAACATCCATCATATTTGGTGAATCGTTTTATGGAACAATGGCTTAATTTTCAGTTTCTTCATCACACAAAACTATAGGATGAACTACTTTATTGAACTACTTTTAAAGTATTTTTGTCCAATTTAGCTTGCTAGCTCCTGGTCACTATGGACTTATTGTATGGGAAATACTAATGTTAATACCATTTAAAAATTTATTTTTAGTGTGTGTTCCACTGGAAAAAACAGCATAGGGGTTTGGAATGACATTAGGTTAAATAAATAATGACAGAATTCACCCTTGACTTCCTCAATGGACGTGTAGTGCAGTATTTACTGTACGCGTAGCAAAGCCATAGTTATCTCATAACCAGTCCTTCTGACAATCTAGTGGTCATACTTCAAAATGAAAGAAAGTTTTGAAAAAATTCCCCCTTTATTCAGCCAGTAACTGAGTGAACATGTGGAAACTGCTTTTTCATGGAAACTGAGAGAGCAGACATAGTTATAAATCATATACTGTATATCTACTGTCAATTGCTTATGTTGAACAAAATGAAGATGCTAATGATACCCAATACAAACAGTCTTGATGGAACAACAGCTGCACCAATCAGAATCAATTATGTGCTGGTGGAAGTCCCGTATAATTTACTCCTGTCCTAACTCTCCCCATATATGGCTTCATTTAATGTCATCCAAGCACAATATTTGACTGTTTCAGATCCAAGATTGTGACTGTGGCCATTTAGTAACAGAGCTGGACTTTATGGAGGAATGCACTGAGTATGTTTCGCTTGAGGAACCATCAGGAATGTCGCATGCTTTCTCCTCTAAAATGCTAATTGAAAACATTAGACACATAAAACTGATCTAAGCCCAGTATAAAAGCAACTGCATGTCCCATTAGCTATTTAAAACATGCAATAGGACTTCACAAAGTTATCTAGTCCAGCTTTATTTTATTAAATTACGGTCAAATCTTCATTTTTGTTTTATTATGGAAAAAACAATACTGGAATGAATGTGTTTCATTCACACAAGTATCTATATTTCTCTCAGAAAGTCATAACTCGCTACTGTGTTTGACTCTATAGTTGTTCTCGGAAGAGGCCTGCACTGCCAAGGGAGCCAAACACAAACAGACACGTACACGCTTACCTCCTGACTGTCTGAAGCGGAGGTGGTGTGGAGTGGAGGGTGAGCGGCAGGGAGAGATTTCTCCTGGTTCACTCCCTTGTGGCGACTCTGGAATAAATTTGTCCAAAGACACTGACTCCAGCACAGCTGAGGGGAAAGTCATACCCTTTATTAAAACGGATCATAGAACCCCTCCTTGAAAAATGATTTTAGGGCAACAGCTCTACAAACAGAGCAGAAAGCAGGGAACAGCAAATAACTATGGCCAGGGAGTTGCTATGTGGATGCTGGGGGGTCTGGGTGGTTGTTGGATAGGTCGTTGATAACATTGAAGAGAAGAGGGTTCAATGGTGGTTACTACTGACATACAAGAAAAAAAAAAAAAAAAAAAATTAACTCTAAGCAGGGTTATTACACAGCAACAATTTAAGGGTGGTTGATTGCGATTTCACTTTTTTAACATTAGTTAGTGTGTAATGTTGCTGTTTGAGCATAAACAATATCTGCAAAGTTGCGGCGCTGAAAGTTTAATGCAAACGGAGATATCGGTTTTTTTAAAATTCTTGCAGTTTAATGCCTACAAAAACGGCTGGTAGGGACTACAACAAGTTACTTCCCGGGTTTGTGACATCACAAATCCAGATAAACCCCGCCCTCGGGAAAAGGCAGCAAAGGGGGCGAGGCAATGCTGCACTGCTTTAGAGAAGAGGAAACTAGAGGTGCATGTAAAAATCTAATCATATATGAATCGCGATTCTGTCTTCAAACGATTCTAATGGATTCACAAGATTCAAATTGTTCTAAAAATCCATGTCAAAAGCAGCGGTTCTAATACGGTTCCTCGGGTTTCCCTGCTGCACACTCTCTGCCATCTGCATCTAATCTTCTCTCTCATCTCCCTCAGATCATCAGCTCAGCAGCTCCAACAATGAACTGTTACAATTATACACTTATTTTCACATAGCTATGAGAAGCATTATACATGGACGCGCGTGTGGTTGCCGTACTGTATTAAAGCTTTAATCAGGATAAAACCGTATATCAAAAGCTAACAGAAGCAGTAGCATTTACAAATAACAGCACATCTAAAAGTATGAGACAGCACAATCAAAAAACATACTGCGTGATCCTCTTCACTAATATCCTCTGTGTCTCAATTAGGCTCAAACTGATATAGACGATGCCATTGTTTACAATACAACCGAAGCACATGCCGCTGAGGTGAGGGGCATGACATTTGGACGTGCACTAGGAGGCGGTTTATCCCAATCACAAACACACTGTAACTAGCTACCGCAATTTGAGGCAGGGAATTCAGACGCGTTTAATGGGAGAAGGGCCAGAGCGGTGTAGAATAAAGGTAAATTACGTGAAAAATAATGCTTTTTTTTTGTTTGTTTTTAAACGAACAGAACCCCATGTTAGACTGCACAACCAGAACCAATCAAGGACTCAAGCCTAGAACAAAAACAGTCAACCACCCCTTTAAAGAATTCTGCCAAATTTTACCAAATTTCAATGTTTGTCAGTGTTTGGATGTCGTAAAATCTGGGTCTGTTGCTTTTTTTTTTTTCTCTTCTGTCACTAGCCATATCACTAGCCATATTTCTAACTTTGAAATCAGTAGTATAACAGGCACAAATCGGATGCATTCATACATGTAAAAATGGTCAGAGAATTGAACAAACAGCTGTACCCTGGCTCAGAGGAAGCTGGAACCATGTCTTTGTGTCATTTTTTCTAGTGATTATTGGATGATACAAGACTTCATTATGAATAGGCTGAAAGGGAAAATGCTACAAAAATGCATATCATATTCTGTGAGAAACTGTGATGCACTACAGCAAAACAGGCACTATTTGTTTTGGAATCAGCACCCCAAAATGAATTAAAATAATAAATAAATAAAATGTTGGATTTCATTCAGTAAATATGATGCAGGGTGGTGTTATAGTTAACTAAAACTAAATTTTTTTTTTACTTGAAATTACATAACCGTTAAATAAAATTAAAATAAATACAATTAAATAATAATTGTATAAATAAAATTAAATTATAGACTATATACATATTTAAGCTAATAAACTAAACTAATAAAATGACAAAAAATTCATGTACTACATTAAATTAAAAATTAAAAATAAAAACTAATTCAAAATAATAAAAACTATAATAGTATCTAAATAATACTAAAATAACACTGTATATCCCTTTTGTATATATATTCGGGTCCATAAATACAATTGGAGACATACTGTATGTAAGCAAATAATTTTTTGCCTGGTTTATCTTTCGACAGACATTGATTTAATAATTTGGGCTATCAGTTTGTAACAAGGTACATCTGTGACAGAAAAATATTACTCGATAATAAATCCTCTATGTAGGCTCTCTCAAAACATTTGACTTTTATAAACGTAGTATTTGCTCCCTGTGGCGGAGACAGATTATCTCGTTACTGAGATCAGAAAAACTCAAAATGACAGTAAAATCGAAAACAATAAAATAATCGCATAATTTTTTTTTCCTTTTTTTTTTTTAAGAGCGACTTGGATTGGGCTGTGTCAAAAGCAAACCCTAGAAGAGATCTCTTAGCTGTTTAATGTGGCTCATCTGATGCAGTGTTAAAGCTTACTATTAGTGCTAATGGTTCACAATAAGAACTCAGAATGTGGTGGATTTTATAGCAGAAAGAGGGAAAAACAACACAAGCACATCTCTTTAAACTAGCAAACACAAGAAGCAAACTTTTAGTAGTTCGCACACCACACATCCTAACCAAAGTCACTCAAAGATGCCCATTTCCAATACAAAAATTGATCCTTTGAGTGTTTCTGAATAAAGCAAGCGCTTTATCATTTGGTTTAGTTTCAAACATGCCTGCTTCTCATTCCGAGCTGCCTGGCTGCCAGTATAACCACAAAATTATGGGTGTTTCGCCAAATATCTCAAGTCTTCTGTTTTGCATTAAGGAGGCACACAATGCAAGTATGTTTGCACTTTATTTGCGCGTGGATTTTATGTGGAGACAGGAGAATGTTGGTCAGACTAATAGCCTATAAAAGAAAATAACACATTTGTTTGGCCGTCAAGTTATTATAATGAAGTGGCTTTCAATGTTATTTGGAGCAGCTACAGATATCTTTCCCACAATATTCACTCTGCCAGCTTTTAAAAAAGCAAACGCCAGCTAATGAAGTTCGTATTCATGAACATCCATGTTACCATCCAGCCAGTGTGTTGACCTACTTCCAACATCTCACCACTGCTCTATTCTAAAACCTAGTGGGCTGCCTACAGAAGGATAAAAAAATCTTAATTATACTTAATTAGATGCCTTGTTTAAGCCATATTATAATCCTCTTATGTAACCTTCCTTGAAAAGGCAGTGCCAAAATGCATTTTGATAAGCTCGGTGAAAAAGTAAGTCCAAGATGGTGGATGAAGCAAGATACATTTTAATTTTAAATGATAAATCTTAGATTCCATTCAGTGCTGAAAAGTATAATCAAGTATAAAATTAGATCCCTTTTAGTGTCCTATATAAAGAACCCAACCACCATTTTGTGTGCATATATCATTTCTATATATATCATATATATATAAAAAGTAATATATATATATAATATATATAGTATATTATATATAATATATATATAATATATTTGCCTGTTAGCTTAGCAATATGCCAACACCAAACTGTAGTGTGCAACAGTACCCGGCGACTTTTATTTTTTTTACCTGCTTTTGTCCCAAAAGTATTTTTCCCATTGGGATTTTTCAACTAAAAAGTCTTGATAACCTCGTGGTAACCTTGCCTTAAAGCCATTAACCAAACCAACCAGATATGAGGTGAATTACAAAATTACAAACTTTTATTTGGCACAAAAACGTTTTTGAAAATCAGACAAAAAGACAAAAAACTTAATGACTTTAATGATGGAAAGAACTACAACCCAATGAAGCACTGCAAATGACAATCAAACTAAAAACTGAATAAATAAATAAATGACAACTGATTTAAAGATGTTGATCTTCATAGGATGCTACACGGGAGTGTTCTTTTGACAGAATTGGCTTGTTTAGATTTTATGATTGGTGGAGATTTTTTTGTAGAATCATGGGTAACAGTTTTTCACCTAAAATTCTGTTGTTGAACACGATTATTAAAAAAAAAGTTAAAAAAAACGTGGACTGATGGCCTTAACAAAAGTAAATACCATTGATTAACAACCTTAGCTTGTAGCTCACAATAGGTCTGCCTTTAATGTTTTATAAAAGGGGTGCCCAATCCTCTTCCTGGAGATCTACTGTCCTGCAAAGTTCAGCTCCAACGCCCTGATCAAACACAACAGAACCAGATAAATAAGATCTACAGGAACATTTGATAATTACAGAGAGGTGTGTTGGATTAGGGTTGAATCTGAACTCTGTAGGTAGATCTCCAGGAACAGGATTGGGCACCCCTGGTCTATAAGTTAAAAATCTCTACAGAGAAAATGAAAGGGATTTTTACTTCCGGAAGCCAACTGTTACATTTTGACTTAAGTCATGTGTCTGCTTCCAAATTATTATGGAAGGCACCTACTGAAGTAGGCAGTAGACAGCAGGGAAACTCTGTAGCTTTTAAAACAGAAAGAGAAAAAGTATTTTCTGCTCACCTCTCCTGATGCTGCGACGCAGTTTACCGCAGAGGGCGTCGATTCGCGGCACCTCTGCATTCTCATCCAGAGCTCCAGGGCTCTGTTCGGGGGAGGATGGACTTTGTCCACGGCTAAGATCCAAAGAGGGCTTGTTGTTGTTGTTGGACGGTGGGGGTGAGATGGTGGGGTTGGCAGAGGTTGGACTACTGGCTGCAGATGACGAGGTTGTGGACACATCCAGGATGCCTACTTTTGAGCCAATAGGGGAATTAAGAGAAAGTTTCCTGGTGCGAACTGGAGAGGAAGTACGGGAGGGGATGGAGAAAGGTGGAGGAGATGAGAACTTGCGACCCAGTCTGGGGGATTTGTCATTTACGTGGTCCCCGCTACGGTTGTTCTGGTTGGTGGCGAAGAAAAGCTCCAGGGATCTGAGTTGTGGAAACAACATTGAAAGATAGGGCATAAATGGCAGAGCAACACTGGCACATCTCTCATGATCTGTTCTCCGTACTTTCATGCTCCACTAAACACACTTGTCAAACAGCTTCTTGGATGTATTCTGGAAACACACGAGGAGTACTGATTGCAGCTTTCAGAAATTGAGAAAAGAGCAGTAACAAATCAGGTAAACATTGCAAGATGTCAAATCTGCAGTGGATGATAGCATTTGTTCAAGTGCAGAAGTTTTGAGAATCCAGGATTTAAAGGGGTCATGATATGAGAAACTAAAATTCCCTTGATCTTTTGACATATAAGAGGTCACTGTACTATAAAAACATCCTGTAAGTTTTAAAACTCAAAACTTTCCCGTTAGTCTAAAAACAGCTTACATTGAAGCCAGTCTGCCTGAACGACAGGTTGTGGAATGTATTACTCTATGATGTATTATTCTATGTGGATAAACACCGCCTCCACAGAAGATCAATGTCTGCTTCTACATCGCTGCCTGTTTAGCCCCGCCCACCATTTCACGCACGTAGTGTAAATAACGCAGGTCTAAGCAGAAACTAAACGATAAAGATGGCCCTGAAGGCAACAAGACTCTGTGCAGTGCCAAGTTGTGGAAAAAACAGTCTTTGCATTGCCTTCCATCTGATCCCAACGTTAGGAAAGAGTGATGACTGTCTTTTATAAAAGTTCCAGACCGCATCAATAATAATTCGGTCCTTTGTTTACTTCATTTTACCACAGATTCATTTACAAACAAGGCACAATTTGACGCGAGGTTTTCAGAAAGATTGAAACTAAAAGATTATGCCTGTGCCAGCTATATTGTATCCGACAGGAATGTCGCAACACACAAGTGTGAGTAACTGTTTTTATGACATGGTCACTATTGCTTTGTCTGTTAAACAGATCGTTTGATATGAGTATTTATGCGTTTTTAACCTAAATCACAGCAGCGTACATCTGTGAAGGACCTAGACTCACAAACATACACCACCTTATCCATCACCGAGCATTGGCTGTTTCTTTTTCCGAGTCTACAATCCGCCCACCATGCCTATTCAAACAGAGTGTTCAGATGAACGGGCTCAAAAACAGGAAAGAAAATAGCCTATTTCTTTTAAATTATGTTTTTTTTTAAAGTAAGATCTTGATAACATTATAAGTGGATTGACCTTTAATACAAGAGAACATTACAAATCAAAACCAGAGGGCATTCTGACTTCCCTTTATAATACAATCAAATAATTGTAACCGTACTTAAACTGCCTTCCAAAAAAGAGGATAAAGACTCCCAAAAATAAAGACAAACAGAGTGGAAAATGTGAGGATACAAACTAGAAAATGGACAAAGATAAAAGTGAATGGGTAACAGAGAGATGGGTTTGTTACTTTGACTGATCCAGTGCTATCTTCCTGATCTTCAGGCTGTAGTCTGGGCAGATGGATGTAATGGACAAGCGGTCAAATGAGTGATACTGGACCCTGTGTGACAGCAAAGTAGGTGTGGGGATGAGGAACATCAGAGACAACACATTAAACGTCACATCACTCACAATGACCACAAGCATCTGCACACGAGGTACACAGGCTGCGATAGCCTTCTGCACAAGCATACTGAACATTCAAGGAAAATGGAGGAGGAATAGCTGAGCACTTTAAGGCTTTCTGAACTGCTTTTTAGGTAAAGGTTACCAAGAGTGCACCAATTTAACTTGGCAGAACACCTGCTTTTGGAACAGAAAACATTCTTCCATTTGAAAGAACAAATGTATGCAGAGATATATGCCCTACTCACTCTTACTCACAGTCACAGCATACACCTAGTGATTTCTTTCACATATTTCAATCACACAGAGCATTTGAGTGTGAATATATGGTATTATTTCAAAAGGATTTGACAGGCCACAATGTAGAAAACTGACTATGATCCAACAAGTTTCCAGAGACAAGCCATTTGCCTGTCTACACAAAATATAAAACTGCAGTGTGACGTAATACAGTTATAGCCATTCAGAAGATATTTATGTGGAGCAGGACCAGTGAGATCTCTCTATGGGTACTTTAAATGTGATTTCTTCTCAGGGTGCTTTAAATATAATTTCTGATTTCTTTAACTATAGAACTGGTTGTACTGGCTACAATATATTGAATATATACGACTGCATTTTTTTATTAAAGCCCGTAAAAACAGATATGAGATCTGATTAAAACTTTGGAAGTAAAAACGGTATTAGAGTTGGTTACTGTCGAAACTGTCCGTTTCAATGCATCAGTTGTGTTTTACTGTATATTACTTGCATTAAAGATTTGAAATCTACTCGACAACAACATGCTTGGTTAAAATGATGGACTGAAAAAAAAACATTTGTGACCCTGGACCACAAAACCAGTCATAAGTCACACGGGTATATTTGGAGCAATAGCTAAAAATACATTGTATGGGTCAAAATTATCAATTTTTCTTTTATGCCAAAAAGCATCATTATTAAGTAAAGATATTTTGTAAATTTCCTACCGTAAATATAGCTAAACTAAATTTTTGATTAGTAATATGCATTGCTAAGGACTTCATTTGGACAACTTTAAAGACGATTTTCTTCTCCAAATATATGAATTTTTTTTTTGGTCAACCCTTAAATAATTCCAAATATGCAAAATAGAGTTTTATCGTCGGGAGCTTCCGGTGTGCCGTCTCGGCTCGCCTCGGATCTCGGGGCGGCCGGCGGGGTCTCGGGGGTCGCGGGCGGCGGCTCTGCCAAATATTATCCTATCCTAACAAACCATACATCAATGGAAATATTATTTATTCAGCTTTCAGAAGATGGATAAATCTCAATTTCAAAAATTGACCCTTATGACTGGTTTTGTGGTCCAGGGTCACATTTAAGTTAATTCAGAGAAAAGAGACATATACAAAGAGATATACAGTATATATTTTGGACATTGAAAGAAAATAGGCTGTAAAATATATAGTAGATAAAAAAAATTTTTATTTGCATTACCCAGTTCTAGCAGTGACTTTTAACCCCTTTAAGAGCTCTATTACCTGACTGGTATGGATGTGAAAGGCTTCTTGTAGATGTCAGCCAGTTTCTCCATGACCACGGTGGCGGTGGTGAAGATTCGGTAGGTGTGCAGGAACGTGTTGAGGAAGTCTATGGAGAGGAAGCGCAGGTCGGTCAGCCTCTCCAGCAGTCTCTCCACGCTGGCGTAGCGGATCTGAGGAACCTTGCAGGAGTTGAGCGTCTTACTGAAGCAAATGTCAACATCATCTTTATGGAGACGCGCATCGGATCTAATGAGGAGCACAACCAAAGCATCTTTACTCTCTGTATGCTGTACATTTATGTCATGAAGCATTAGTGGAGATGTACTGATATAATTTTTTCACAGTTGATAGTAATTGTAGCTAAATATGTTAACTAGCTCATAACAAATGTAACTTAGACTGTAGAGTAATAATAGTAACATATACTTGAAACTTGTGGTTATAAAGTGGAATATTAAAACTATTTAAACTCAAATCAATATTTCATTTCTATATTTATTTCAAATTTATGTAAAAAGTGCAAATGCAATAAGCAAGAAACAGCCAGTTGGTCATTATAGCAAATTGGGGTCCTGATCATCCAGCTGGGCTGACTGTACATTCTCACTTACATCATACATTTTTTATTATTTTAAATAAATAAATACATACATACATGATCATTATTCTTTGCTTATGGTCCTTTTTTGCCAGTGGTAGTCAATCACATGGACAGTTGCACTGAAATACTGTAATGCTTTCTGGACTGGTATTGCCAACATATTTTCCAGCATGGAGGGAAATTAGTCCCGGATGGTTGCTCTTATTGTAGTGTGCTCACTGTCACAGCAGTATTTAGCTTGGAAAGATGCGTTTGCACATGTGCAAGGAGCCAGCACTAAGGACTTCAGTGCATGTTCACTGGGCCAGCTGATGCATTTTTGTGCACTTAAAATTTTGAAGGATTACTCATTTCAAAACAGTGATTTTTTGGCGTAGTTAAAGTATTATTTTTTTTTTTTTTTTTTTTAGGAATTCTGTCTTTTACAAAATGCTTCTATAATTACAAAAACACTGACCCATAGCAATTAAAACACACATTATTTCACAATAAACAAAGGTCTGCCTTACTTGATCATGTGTGGCACTGTGACTTTTGAGTTCTCCTCAAAC
The DNA here is from genome assembly GCA_018155175.1 of Sinocyclocheilus anophthalmus. Lineage (NCBI taxonomy): Eukaryota > Metazoa > Chordata > Actinopteri > Cypriniformes > Cyprinidae > Sinocyclocheilus > Sinocyclocheilus anophthalmus. The sequence goes on from JADLZN010005115.1 coordinate 53,523, forward strand.
ACGCTCGTCATCAGGCCATTACAGCGGATGTTATCGATACACTATATAGAGCAGAAATTCAAATGAAGAGAGGGATCAAGCCAAGGAGCAGAGAACAGAGGACAACATAATCTAATATGTCACTAAACACTGGACATACTGCAATTTCTTTCTTTGAGACTGGGGGATTCAAGCACAGAGAGATGTCTCTTGTGGGTTCATCAGTAAGCCAGGTTCAGTCCACAAGTACAAAGTGATCCCCTTCAGGAACAAGTCTTAACCTCATGGCTCATGGTGTGAAGTTTCAGTGAGGTGGGTGTTAGTTATTATGTTCCAGTTCTTCTGTAGAGCCATTCTAGTTTTGTTTTTTAAAGGCTACAGGGAATTTGTATGGTTCAGAGTAATTGCACAAACTATAGATGAGATGTCAGGCACTGTTATCTTTTTATTTTTTTATTACGGTGTATGCCTATAATCAACAGGAAACTAGAGAGACAGGGTCGTATATCGTTGAATATGAAAAATGAAGCAAGCTAGATACTAAAACTTCATCTCCAGCATGTGCATTAACAACCAAGCCACAACACTGACCAAGTTTATCAGTGAGCATATACAGAATAATAATACATACACTACAAATCAAAAGTTTCTTGTTTTGTTTTTTGTGAAAAAGAGTCATGGTTTCCATAAGAATATTAAGCGGCACAAATGTTTTCAACATAGCTAATAATCTTTTTTTTGTTTTGTTTTTTTTGAGCACCATATCAGCATATTACAATGATTTCTGAAAGATTATGTGACACTGTAGACTGGAGTAATGGCTACTGAAAATTCAGCTTAAATAAATTACAATTTAAAATATGAGTGTAAAAGACTTTTCACAAACATTAAAGGGATAGTTCAATCAAAAATGACAATTCTGTCATTAATTATTCACCCTCATGTTGTTTCAAACCTGCAAGATCTTCGACCATCTTCGGAACACAAATTAAGATATTTTTGATGAAATCCGAGAGTTTTCTGATCATAGACAGCAAAGCAACTGACACATTCAAGGCCTAGAAAGGTTATTGGTCACGTGTATGGTGTCCCGTTGAGTTCCGGTTTTTCCTTATTTGTCCTTCCTGTTCCTTCCCCATGTCTTTTTTGATTAGTTTCCAGGTGGGCCCGGCGTTCCTCTCCCATTATTATGTCCCTTCTCACCTGTCTGCCCCTCGTTATCTGCCCTATTTAGTTCTAAAGTTCTATTTAGTTTCTTTGTCTGGAAATGTTTGTGTCTACAGTGCTACGTGAGGTGTCCCTGGTTTCTTTTTGGATTTATTAAAATACGTTGATATGACGTTGGCCCTCTTCTCCCTCGTTCCTCACGATTACATAACACTTGTCAATAACACTCCGTGCTCCCACAGTGGCACCCGTGACAGAATTCAGACCCAACAAAAGTAAGCGCCCCTTTTTCTCCCTGCGTTTATTTTCTGGTTTTTTCAAAGAGTGTTTTGCTTTTTTCCTGTTAGTTTCCTCTCCCCCTGGGTATAATGAGGAATTAGCTAAGTTAATCTCATGGCTCAGGGCCGAACCCCGAACCCACCGAAAACCCTCCAGAACACTGTTCCGGATCAGTATTAAATTCCATTGTCCCCGCGGAGCTCCCCAGACACCACCACGCCTCGATTGGAAGGAGCCTTCATCTGGAGATCCTCCGACCCCGCTCCGGGACCCCATCTCTGCCGGCCGTCCCCGATTCAAGCAAGCCGTCCGTTTCCTTCAGTCGACAAACCCCCAGACGTTAATGGGCAAATTCCGCCGGAACTAAATATGGCAAAGGCCGTCTTAACTTCATATGGCGAGGCCCCTATGTTTCAATAGGCCCCAGGTCGGCTCCAGCTCCTAAACTCACCGACTCCAGTGCCAGCTCCTCGAAAGCGCTTCGCTGTTCCTTCTCCTCCAGAGCCCCCTCCATGCCATCACCACTTACCCACTACCCCATAAACCACCAGTTCCCGAGTCAAGCCCACGAGGTCGTCCTGATTCCAGTCAGCCCACGGAGGCTCCTGATCCCGAGTCAAGCCCACCAACGTAGGCATCCTGGCGTCCCCATTCGGCCCAGGAATGGCTCCTGTTCCGATATAGCCACGGAGGGCTCCTGTCCCCGAGTCTATTCCAGTGAGGGCTCCTGTCCCCGAGTTAAGCCCAGGTAGGGCTCCTGTTCCCGAGTTAAGCCCGGGGAGGGCTCCTGTTCCTGAGTTAAGCCCACGGAGGGCTCCTGATTTCCCGAGTATAGCCCAGGGAGGGCTCCTGATTCCCGAGTATAGCCCAGGGAGGGCTCCTGATTCCCGAGTATAGCCCAGGGAGGGCTCCTGATTCCCGAGTATAGCCCAGGGAGGGCTCCTGTTCCCCAGTTAAGCCCCGGGGGGCTCCTGTTTCCTTGTTAAGCCCAGGGAGGGCTCCTGTTCTCGAGTTAAGCCCAGGGAGGGCTCATGTTCTCGAGTTAAGCCCACGGAGGGCTCCTTTTCCTGAGTATAGCCCAGTGAGGGCTCCTGTTTCCGAGTTAAGCCCAGGGAGGGCTCCTATTCCCGAGTATAGCCCATGGAGGGCTCCAGTTACCGAGTATAGCCCAGGGAGGGCTCCAGATCCCCCGTCTAGCCCAGGGAGGGCTCCTGATCCCCAGGAGGGCGTCCGATTCCGGTATATAGCCCAGCCCCCGAGGGCTCCTGTTTCCCCCTTTCCCTAGTATCGGGCCCACGGAGGGCTCCTGTTTTCCCCGCAGTATTAGCCCAACGGCGGGCTCCTGTTTCCCTATCAATGGTCACGTGGGCCCAGGTGATCACTTTCTGTTGTTTCTTTATTTCCTTTGTTGGATGTTTGTAGGTTGGAAGGGGCGAGGAGTCGGGACCCAACTTTCTTGTTGACCTACTATTAGCGGCATCCAATCCCACAAGAAGCCTAGTAGTGGGCTCGTAACTCATAGTACATTGGTCTAATTTTTCATAATGCTTGTAATAAAATTCAAAAGCACTTCAGATCAATCAATCTTTCCTTTGAGATAATGACCACGTGTGAACAAGTCACAAGCCCACTACCTAGTCTCTATGTGGCGATTGGATGCTGCTAATAGACTGTTTTAACGATGTCTTTACTACCTTTCTGGGCCGTGAACGTGTTAGTTCCCTTGCTGTCTATGGAGGGTCAGAAAGCTCTCAGATTTCATCAAAAAGATCTTAATTTGTGTTCTGAAGATGAACTAAGGACTTACAGGATTGGAACGACATGAGGGCGAGTAATTAATGACAGAATTTTCATTTTTGGGTGAACTAACACTTTAAAAAGATGGCCAACCCCAAACTTTTGAATGGTAGTGTAAATGATAAAATACCCATGAGCAGTTGACTGTAACCGCAGAGGAGGAGCTCTTGGTTACATGTGGCTTCTCTCACCTGGCTGATGTCGCTGGTCCAGGCCGCTTTCTCCTGACGGGATGGTGCCAGCAGCACCACAGTGAAGGCAGGAGCATCTGAGGGCTCGACCACAATCTTAAAGTCCAGGTGACCAAACACCTGCCCTGAATTCTTAGCTAAAAAAAGACAGAAGCTTACAATTAAATATGAATCATACTCGAAAAGCCTAATTTACCAGTCCCGAGGGACAACTCAGGAAAACAATGGCAATAAAAACTAATTAAACTGAAGGTAACATAATAATAACAATTTAATGTTTATTAAATAAGCTCTTAGGGACCATATTTAGGGATCACGAGAGGGTCACTGTGATGCAGTTTTGAATTAGCCCTTGGGTCTCTTTATATACCCTCAAGTGGATAATCAATCCATGACCATTATCATCTCTGCCCATTTGACATTTAAACAGCAGGTAGTTTGGACACTTTTCTGGCCTGTCTATAATAGTTAATTAAGCTGCAGTATATGAATAATGGCCAATATATAGCTAATGATGCATGTCTCCACTCATCTGTGCTGATGTGTTTGAAAATGTGCGTCAAAGAAACAGGCTCACCGTCTTCGTCGTTAGCGTCAGGCTCCTCGATGAGAGTGCACTCAATCAGGGACAGCACACCACCTTGCTGCCAGAGTCAAACCATTAGGTTGAGAGGTTAATCACAAAGGGAGAGTTTCCTGATATTGATGGTTTGTTAGAATAATGGCTTTGTGATGGATCTCATGTACAAATACATTTCAAAGGTGTTTTCCAAAAGCCATTGTAGTGCTTTCTTATAAATCTTTTGCTGTGGCGATCACCAAAGAATTAAATAACTGGTAATTATTTAGCTAGATAACAAAAACAAAGTGTTTTTGAGAAAACGAAAATTGAGAAAACAACTTGAGATTAGTTAATTAGTACATCAAACAAATTAGTAAATATTTTGTACTGCATGGTCAAATTGTGTATGAACTCATAGCTTTACTGGAGTTGCATTATAGTTCATTTCCAGTAATTACTGCAAAATAGCAAATTGTTTTATGTTGCAAATTAATTCAATATTAACAAAAAATACTGTATAACTATATTATTATGATGCATATAAAGCAGAGTTCTGCATGCGGACGGGTGATTGGCTTTATATTAATCAGGATTATATCAAATTAAATATAATTTAATTGAAGAATACATAACAGCAGAATTCTCCTTTGATTTATGTATTTACACTGCTAGACTGTTAGTACACAAACTAAATAAACTGTATTAAGAGATTTTTTTTAAACCCTCTTAGATCCTAAGATCTAAAACCTATTTGAAGCTCACAAGGAAATTCAGCTTCAGAAATTGTGCCTGAGGACTGACCCAGTCAATTAAGCATGTCGCTAAGTGTGAGAGGAGTAATACACAAAATCCGGACAAGGGCTGTAGAGACTGAAGGAAATTAACAGGGGAAGCTCAAACCTCATCACACATGATTAACCTTTTGACATGATTACAATTCTCAAATATTTGCTGCCCGGTTATTGATCATCAGGGGTTTGCTTTATAATCACTATGCTCTAGCTGACCTGTCAATACATTCAACACAGAACGGAAGACTTTTTTTTTAGTTACTGATGTGCAGTAAAATGGCATTTTCATTTGCAGTACTCAGAGTGCATGTGTGTCACGTACTTTGAGCAGGTGAAGTTTGCCTCCTGAGCTGCGTGTGCAGATAAGGAAGTGCTTGGTGAAGAGGAAGCACTGTCTCTCCCCTTCCTTTTTGAGTGAGAGAGAGCCTAGACGCACCTTACTGAGCTTCCCTCTCTCCACTGAGGGCAACTGGATCAAAGAGCCTGAGAGAAAGACATCAGGAAAGAGAGAGAGAATTTAAAACTATTAATAGAGTGACACAAGAGAGCAACAACAGCACAAATGATAAATGAAGATCAAAGACACCTTTACCACTGAACAAAAGATTACAAGAAGAAAGGGACCATGGGAGATTTTTAATCAAGTGACAGAAATCATAAGGAATCATATTCAGAAATGATAAACCAGAGTCCAAAAAAAAATGTATTCATTTGTCCATACAAGTAATATATTTAGGACAACACAATAATAAAAAGGGAATCTATTTACTTTATTAAATCACTTTATTAAATTGATATCACACTTTTTTAATAAAAAATGTAATGTTTTTTGAATAATTATAATTGTAACAAATTGTCTTTTTCTGTTTTATTTATTTATTGTTGCATATATTTCATGTATATAGTTTAGTTGCTAGTGTACCCACCCCTTCTTACATTTGAGCAATAAGATACCATCTAAACCTTACGCGCACAATTTTTGTATATATTTTTTTCACAAAATTTTTTTTCTTTAAGATATCTAAATAAATTCATCTTATGCTTAGAGAGTTCATTGGTTAACGTTTCAAGAGGAGAAAAATGATCTTTCCTAAGGCCACATTTAAAAAGCTGGAGAGACTATTTTGACAAGAAAGTCAAGTTTTATTATTGCTAAAAAATAAACATTTTACAGAGGAGATTTTAGCATTTTAGCACAGTGCACAGTGCATCATGCACAAGGTGAACGATTATAAATGCATGATGAATGATCTTTATTGTATCACTGTACGTGGGCAGAGACAAATCAAACAGTCAAATCAATGTTCTCGTTGCTCATTTTTTCAGAAATCAGCAATTCACACTGAAAATATAAGACTTTTAAGAGACTGCTTTGTCACTGCAGCAGTATAAAGAACCTTTTAAAGTAAAATGTCAGTTTTTTTGCTGTGCCTGTATGAAACACCCACATTGCATGTGAAAATGGAAATTTCTCACATACGGGATGCAAGGTATCTGTACAATTTAATTTTAATTTTGTCATTGCTCAGTGACAGCCTCTTTGCAAAGCCTATATTGTGACAGGACTCCAGGATAAAATAATAAAAGAAATCATATAAATTGAAATAAAATAAATAAAAGTATATAAAAATTATATAAAATTTAAAAATTAATTTAGGCTACTTTAAAATGTGGATCCTATAGACAGAATGCAATGCATAAATGATAATAATGATAAATCCTCTCACACTGACTCATGGAGCTCACGCGTTCACAAGAAAATTCAACAAAAGTAATTGCTTTTCCTGTCACTCATTCTACAAAAAGAGCATGAACTTTATCATGGTGAGCTGATGTCATTTCCTATTCCATACATTCCATGTAGAGACCCCCAAGTGCTTGTTATTCCTGGTTTTCTGCTTCTCCAGTACAGGGCCGGATTCTAATACATTATAAAACACCTCATCTGAAAACATCAGACACTCTGTCAATCCTGGAGACAATGCTGTCCAATTGTGAAACCATGAATAATTCAGAGCCTGAGGGGATCAAACCGAAGCTGTCGCTGTCACTCAGGTGCTGGTTCTGCTTAAGGCAGTGTGTCAGGCAGGTGGCAGCTCGAGGTGTTAACACGACTCACCTTGTCTCACAAACGTCTGGCTGGTGTCAAGGAGGATGTCACAGCCCTCCACGATCATGCGCTCAATAGCCAGGTTCTTACGGATGTTTTCTGTGTCACTCACTTCATCGTGCATCACCCTGGAACAATGTGAACATGACACTTGTGTCACAAATGGAAACGTGAGAAATTCACCTTCTTACTTTTTGCCACTTTGGTTCTCTGGCAAAGCTGTAAATGAACATGTCAGGGTATAAGAAGCACAGGGTATAAGACGAGTCGAAGTATTTACAACTACTACATAATGCCAAGGGCAAAAAAACAGGAGGAAATTCACTACATCTGCTGAAGCACTATCTGCATTCTTTTGACATATTATTCACTAAAATAATTCAAATTTGAATCAACTACAATTTAACTTAAAATTTTACGTATGACATAAAATGATTCAAAAATTCTTATGGTCATCGGCTGATATAACAATATAAAATGTTCTCTTTTCAATGAATTTGAATTTACTGCTGAATTCTCCATTTACCACCTGCCTTTTCAGTGGAATTAGCATAATATTAAAATAGGGCTGTGTTTTGTGAGTAGGGCTCTATAGTGATTTATATAGAAAGTAGATTAAACTACTTAATACTCATGGCACAATGCTATTTCAGGGTATTAAGGGGATTCTTTCATTATTTACTCACCCTAATGTTGTTCCAAACCTATATGACCTTCCTTCTTCTGTGAAACATAAAATAAGTTATTTTGAAAAATGTCTCAGTGGTTTTTGCGCTCATACAATGGAAGTCAATGGCCCCAAAAGCCAACAGCCACCCCGCCCCCACCCCCCCCCCAAACCCAAAAACAACATTTTCAAAAATATCCCATTGTGTTCTAAAAATGAAAGAAAGTCCTATAAGTCTGAAAAATAATTTAAAAATCTGGTCCGAGAAATTTTTTTTTATTTTGATTAAAAAAAATTATTATATTATTATTATTTTTTGTGAACCATTCATTTAAATCATGGTTAAACAGATGAAGTTGGTTAGTGAATTAGGCAAAGGTTTTGCAATGACATACAATGCGCAACTGTTTAGTAAGTTCGCCTCTCAGGGTGGTTTCTTTACCTGGAGAGTTCCTCCAGTTTAGACTTGGCAAACTCTAGACTTTTCCTTTCCACATGCTCATGAGGTGTATGAGCCAGTAGCTCATGGAGAGTGATGATGTAACGAGGGATCTGTCAATCAATAGCATAAAGGGAGAAAAATTGTAAAGACTGAAAGTGTACAGAGCAAGAGTTATCAGTAGGCCCGCATAGAATCTGCGCCCACAGAATGTCCGTCTATCAATCAAGTTGTATTCGTCCCTCGCCCCTTACATGTTTGTTACTTTAAAAATGTGGCTAATTTGATAATGCTTACACCCAAGGGTCTAGTACTCTCCAACTAATCTAATTCTACAGATTTTACCTCAAAATCACCCCCCAAAAAATCAGCAGATTCTGTCTGGGCCTTGATTTCAGGAAACCTATAAAAGATTACTTTGCATGTTTGAGGAATTGAGATACATCAGGCTTCTACAAGTGATAAATGAGGCTCTTCGTGAGTGAGTGTGAAGAGCCCTCTCAAATGGTTCATGGAAAACAAATGTCTTATTTGTAGAAACACAAGCCAGCAATTCCCAGGGGCAATTCAATTAATTGAACAAATCGAGCTCTTCAGTGATCAGTCTGGAACTGAATAAGACACTAATGAGAGTGCGAGTGTGGCACCTGAAACATGGGGTATGTGAGGAAGGTTTCCAGCATCCTCCCCTCACACGCAGCGTTTGATTCGTACTGCTTCAGGAGTTTGTCAAAGTCCCGGTTCTGCTTACAGTTGGCCAGAACCTGAAGACTGTACTGGTGGTTCCTCACAAACTCCTGATAGATGTTCAGCATTGGCAGCAAGATATCAAAGAGATCCGCTAAAAAGGAGAAAGCAACGTCAAAGTCATTCTTTTATTCACAGCGGTGCTTGAAAATGCTTATCTTGGGTTTAAGATGTTGGTGGGATTTTGTCTGGCTCTCATTGTTGCAGAAGTGTGTGTGTCTGTATACGGTGAGATAGGTGAGAGTCAGACGTCATTGACGGGTTTGATTGAGATGCTGTGCGTCAGCGGAAACAGCTTGTCCTTGATGTTAGTGTCACCCTGCAATGTGCTGTCTTTGTTGGTGGGGTGTTCTGAATAGCTGCTCCTGAGTGCGGTAATTAGCTTTCTGAGAGATTAAATGTAACAATCATGACATACCTAGAACCAGTGTGGGCCAGTTTGCTATCCTCGCCTTCAATCCCTGATGGAATATTTCATGTAGAAACATGATTGTCTCACTGAGGACAAAAAAGAGAGTATATATCAATACAACAAATATTTAAAAGGATTTATTAAAATATCAATAAATCCGATTATCCCATGGCACCAGGGTCAAAGCTTAACACTCAGCTTGTGCCAAAGGCGAGTAAAAATAAACCACTCACCAATAAACACAATGTTGTATTTTGGTTGCAGTTCATTTAAAATGCAGTACAACATTTATAGGATGTTTTATTTAGGTTCAAATTAATCAACACATTGGATTGAGATGTTTCAAAAACATTAAGGGCCAGTTTTACTAAACGGGGCCAATTAGCGCAAGAGCGCATCTCCAAAACAGCACCGATAAGCATGGAAATTTCTGCAGGTGAACAACGTGCAAATTAAAAAACACAGACGCAACATCTCATTTACATATCGACCAACGCAATATACCAAGTGCAGCGCAAATGAGCGTAGTCGCAAATAAAGAAATAAAGAAGCCACAGTACACTGAAAAGAAAAGAAAAATGAAGGGTTGCAAGAAGTTTTGATAGACCTGGTATTGCGTGACTCCTAGTTGAGGGTTCCAAGCCGTCTTTTATTTCCTGAAGCAAATTAAAAATAACATTGTTTGGCTTGGCTTGGCTTGGCAAATGATATGTTCGGATAATGTGTTCTTCTGGCATCCCAAATAAATTAATACGTGGGGAAAAAATCCTCTCCCTTCTATAACGCTTTCTGTTCTCTGCGGTGCCTCCTCCTAGCAACAACAATTGCAGCCATTTCAAGCGCAAAATATTTTAAGACATGTTTTTTTTTTTGGGTGTTAAATAATGACGCAAATACCAGTAATTTAATAAAAAGACGAGCACAAACGTTAGTAAATCTCGTTGCGTGATTCATTTTAATACTCTCCTTCCATAAATTTTGCATGTGAAAGGGAAACTCCGACAAATGCATATTCAATAAGGTCAGGCGCAAAAATAACAGTGTCCAACTGTGCGCATCTTTAGTAAATCCTGACAGTACTATTTTAATGCCAAAAGATGGTTTGCGCTGGCACAAGCTGCTAGTAAAACTGGCCCTATATCTGTGTTGAAGAAGGATGTGGATGAAATAGTTAAAATCAGCATGCAAACAAGCTGTTACAACACTGACACTGGTTGATCTGGGTCAGAGGCTCTCTTGTATACTTTTTTTAGAACCCAGGATCATTGGAAAAACGTTCCTGATGCATAATTTCTGTAAAATGGCATTGCATTGTAAAATGGACACTTTCAAAGTGAAATATCCAATGAGCGACACTAAAAGTGCATTGAGTTTTATCTGAAACAAATCAATGTGAATCTGGGAACATTTTATTATGTTAGCTGTTTCATGCATTGTGGCAATTCAGAAATGAAATGTCCGGTGAGTAGCACTAGAAGGTTGATTATCTCTCATTGCACCTACACTAAACCTAACCAAAATCAAAAGCAAATGTTAGCAAAAGTAAACATGATAGAAAAATGCATTTGCCGAATCATCTATGCCATTAGCTTGCTTCTACAAGCCTTTGAGTTATTTTATTGTGGCTTGTATTTTACTAGATTTGTACATGAAGGTTCTGAATCATCTGTGTATACAGTACTGTACCAGGTGAGCTACAGAGCAAGTTTACTATGTCAGAAAAGCCATACATATGAAGCTGGTTATGTGATGCAATCATTAAAATATATTAGTTTTCACAAATCATGCACTATAGTTAAAGTTGTTGCTGTTTTTTTGCTGTCAGCTGAAAACTGCAGTGAACTATATGTTCAAGTATATTTTTGGAGTTTTGCAAAAATGTTGGCTGAAGTACATTTGTTAAAGGTCTCTGGTTTTTCCAATGAGCCTTTGTTGATTTTTGACAGAGTGGTTTTCAATGCCAAAGAAACAAAACTCACACACCTGTTAAGGAAGATGCTACTGACATCATCGTGGCTAATGGGTGGTTTCTTGGAGCTGGCGGCCATTCTGAGTGGCCTCAGGAAGCAGTTGACTAGGATGGAAAGCTGATGGACATACTCTGTCTCAGCCTCCACCATGTTGAAGACGATCTGATTCCTCTTCCTCATGCTCTCAGCATGAGGAGAACAGATGTAGTCCTGCACAATAATCTTCCATTTCCTTCTACACAGCCACCCTCGCATGAAGCTCTGGACCTACAGAGACAAAGTGTGTAGGATTACTGAGTGGTCACAGTTTGATCAATGAGGGAAACCGATTAACTTCATGAACTTCTCAAGCCAATGTTTATTGTTTAACAAGCCCACATGGCAGCAGTGTTTGGATGTAGACATATTTATGGCCATGTAATGTTAAAGTCCTTTACCTTTTTGATTTTTTTTATATCAGGATCCTCCTCTTCTTGGTATACGTGATAGGGACGCATTCTTTCCTTAGTTTTGTTCAAGGCTATAATCTTTAAGAGAGAACAAAACACAACATGACTGAGCATTACTGTATGTGGATCACTGAGACCCTGTGTGGGTGCTGGCACATCAGATAACAATCTTAACTTCCTCTCCACGGACAATTTCCTTCCTTCATTCAACAGCCTTCATCAAAAAGTTCTCTCACCAAGCCTTTATCAGCCATTTACTTTGGATGCAAATAGGCTAAATGCCCCACAGCGTATCTCCCAGTATATGCAGTCTGCAGGCACAAGCCAAGACTTTAGTTTATTGAAGTGCTATTGTACATATTGATAATAGGTAATGGTCATGTTTGTTGTGTTTTTTTTATTTGTTAAGTGTTAGTTTGGAATTTAAAAAATCTTTGCATATCCACCTTTTTCTTGCCATAAAAATGGGCAGGGCCATTTGTAAATTCTATGGGTCTAGCTCCCGGTCTCATCCGCGTCCAGCTATTTTTAGCTGAACAAAACAGTTCGTTTTGCTGCTTGATATTGAAAATGGGTGTGTGTCTTACCATATTATTTTAATGTATTATCTTAATTATGAACACACTGGTTTGTAGTGCAAACAGTTTTACAGTTTACTGCACGTTGTTATTCTACCTATAGCGGCTAATGAACCGGAAGTCTCGCCCATAGGCTTACTTCCGTGTTGAAGAAAAAGGTGGATAATCTGAAGGCTTTTATCGCTACCCTGCTTTAAGTGGATAACGGTTCAGTTTCCTTATTCTAGTTTTACTGCCATCATATAACATGCAAAATGTATTTATTTTTCTTCAGTTTCACAACAATAAAAGTTTCTATAATAAAACAATACAATCACTTAGCAAAATTCAGCATTTACACAGAATGTAGAGTATTTGTGAATATCTTGGCTTTATGTCATCAATACAAATGTTGTCTACAATATCAAGGTGCGAGCCAGTAGTAGTTGGTATCTTTTTTAATTGTATCCTTATAAAAAATGTATAACTCACAACAAGTTTGAATGCAGATGTTTCAGTTTAAAAAACAAAGCACTGCTTTTATGGCTTCATCATTTATTCATAAAGAATACTTCTGATATAATCATGACAATACAGCATAAGTGGTTTTTATGTAGGGCTGCACGATAAATCGCATGCGATATTTAATGCGCATCTTGTCAGAAAGCCGGTTCTTTAATCAGCGGTAAATCTCCATCACCTGCGGGCTGTGAACGTGGTTTTGCGCAGCTCGTCAGTGAACAACGGCTCTGTGTAGTTAATGCTGCTCAATGTGAAAGCCCGCAGGTGATGGAGATTTACCGCTGATTACAGAATTGGCTTTACTGATAAGATGCGCGTTAAATATCACATGCGATTTATCGTGCAGCCCTATTTTTATGGCTATTTATATTATACACCAGACCTATGTTTATATAAAGAAATAATAGTGCAAGGAAAACAACACCATGCAATAACAACAGTATTTAGAACGATAGATGGAATAACCGAATAAAAGAATGATAGAACAGTGGATGGACAGACGAGTGGATAGATAGACAGATAGATAGATAGATAGATAGATAGATAGATAGATGGGTAGATAGAGGTCCCATCTTTTGTGAATACTGAGCAGTAAGTGTAATCAGCCTAATTAAGATAACATGTTTCTCATATGTTTTTGCATTTAATTATACTCTGAATTGTGTGTTCACATGCCACTGACCCTGCAATGTCAATAATGGGGCATAATTCTCGTCCCCATGGCGACTGGTCCAATGGGGAGGATAATTCCCTGGTAACACAACTAGGGAACAGATAAGATACAGAGCCTGAGAGATGCTCTGTGGCACACTGGGATTGCATATGTTGCTGGTAACCTTAATCACAAAAAGACAAATACTACAATCTGGAAAAAGCAATATGAGAAAAGCAAACCTATGGTTGAACTCCATATCAGGATAAGTCACAAATGCTTTTAGTAAACAGGACTGTACAGTAATGGCGACATTTTTGGAGACCTGCACTGTTATTAGATTAATGGGATCTAGAGCGGTTCACTGATTCACAAAATTGGACTGCACGCTGGAAAACAGCCCATTACATGGCACAGCTCAAGCATATACAGTTACCTCAGATTTAAGCCTCTCAATCTCTGTGTCTTGGTCTTCCAGTTGTGTGCGGAGCTGATTGGCTGCCACCTTCTCTGTCTCCACAATCTGCACCAGGTGGATGTACTTCTGCATAAGAACCTCACGCTCGATGATTATGTCAGAGTAGCTGAGATGAAAACAACAGGGTTACACTCAAATTTAATGAGATATCAGAATATAAATGTAGTCGTTTATGTATGCCTGGGTTCATTTAGCGAGGCTCAACAATAAAGATGTCCAGTTGAGCAAACTGCTACTATCAAGCCACTGCTGAACTTGTTACTAAATATTAACTTGATCGTGTTGATGTACACTTTTTTTATTTTTTATAGCCTGTGTGTTGAACCTACTGAACTCACCAACACTTTCCAGTAAAATTGTTTATGAAATTGCTGTGATGGATTTAAACTATAGCTTTTATCATTTCCAGAAATAATTTAAAATAAAAAAATTACTTTTAAAATTAAAACTTACAGAAAAATGTAAAAAATGTTTAGAAAAATACAACATATGCATGTTGTAACACACACACACACAAATGGTGCACTTTGACTTTACGTATTGTCTGTGATTTATTTCCAGTTGCATTAAAGTGAACAATGTCGGCCTGTTTTACTGAAGTTCAATGCGGACTGTCCAGATGTTCACAGGCACATCTGTTCATGGGTAACCCAATAATCTGTTAGATTCAGCCGATCTCTCCAGTGACGCAATACAAATGTACACTGCGGCTTGAGTATAAATCTGTATGAGGAGTATAAATCTCTAGTGTCTGCATTTGAGTGCCTTAAATCTCTGTGGGTTTGTGTGTCTGCAGAATATTATGTGTGTGTGTGTGTGTGTGTGTGTGTGTGTGTGGGTTGTGTGTGGGTGTGTGTGTGTGTGTGTGTGTGTGTTGTGTCTGTTGCGTGTTTGCATAACAACAACAAACCATTGTCATAACATCATAAATTAGTGTTTTCCCACTCAGACTTAAAACTGTATTTGTTTCATTGTTTAAGTGAAGCGTATAATTATCTCAATGTTAAAATACTTTCACAACTATATATAAGCCATTCATAAGATTGATTCCCCAAAAAGTGTAAACAATGAGGCTTTTCAAAACATTGCTTTGTTTGTTTGAGCATCCCAATCAGCCCGGCTCAACCAATGACATGGTTTTGGATAGTATGTCATGGCCCAAAAAACTGCTTTTCCACTCAGGATTCTCCATGTTTCCTTCATTTCTGCATTTCCCGCTCTATTCTAGCTTGTTCCTGATGTATCTTTCTAAAAACTGGCATTGGTATATATTAATTTTGTTTGCTCTGTATGGAATTGCTTTTATGTCTCTTTTTAATCCTTTAGATAAAAGCATGTGCATTAATGTAATGCAATGTATATGCAAAAAGAAAACTGTACCACTAGACCTAGTCACTATATCAGAAGTACTGTATTTACATACTGTATATTTTCAGTCAATAAAGCTATCGTTAACTATTACAATATAGCTAAATACAGTCAACAAATAATATGGAAAATTATATGAAATAAGGCTTTAAATAAAAGCAAAGAAAGAAAGTAAAAGAAAAGGCATGAAGGGAAGTTAAAAAATAAAAAAATAAAAAAATAAAATATCGAACATTCTACTTGGAAAAGAAATACTAAAACCCACTTCAGAAAGCGGGAAATAATCCCAGCAAAAAAAAAAAAAAGCGTATACAGGCATAATGGAACTACTAATTGCTAAAAAGTTTTCAAGCTGCTAAAGGTTATCTTTAAGTGATCTTGCCTAGGGCACCAAGTGAGAAAGGGCTCGTACATCTTAAAAAAAAAAAAAAAAAGATTGGTGCATGACGCCCCTGCACAGGGTTGCCCACAGGCCTTAAATTATAGCTTAATATATTCATTGTGCTCTAAGGAAGGCAGACCTGTGATACAACAAATAAAGCAGTTTAAGCTTTCTTTAGAGATTTGTCTCCTGGAGATGAGTTGTATAAAACCTGACTGCAAAGTTTGATCTTAGGCTGCATGTCTGTGCACCAGGGAGAGGAGAACAACAGTGCTGTCAACCTCAGTGCGGCTTATTTGTTGCTGTGCTGCTCTGCAGTGACAGGAATAAATGCACAATGCGCTTGACTTAACCCGCTCTGATATGTCTTTCTTATTATGATGATTTTATTCTTTCAGCCTGAGAGTAAAGCTTCTTTAGCGCTTCTAAATATTATCCTTGAATGAGCAAGATACAAAAAATAAAATACACACAGTCCCACTACCTGGCTTGCTGGATGGCCTCCACCCATTCATCACAGTCTGACTCCTCCTCTGTCCGCAGTTCCAGAGGCTTCTGTCCATCATGCCCAAAGACGACGAGAAAATAATGCTAAAGAGATAGACAGACAGATACAAACTGAGAGGTTAGCCTGTGTGTGTGTGTGTGTGTGTGTGTTTTGAACCAACTGAACTTTAATGTTCTATTTTAAACCATTACATGCATCTTTTGTTGTAAAAACTACTTGATGCTAACTATTTGATGCTTAGTAAAATAGCTGTATGAAAAGCAGCTATTTTTAACACATCAAAATGTATTATTTGTGGCCTGTCTCACTTCACATCTTAACTTTCTCAACTGTATTCAACAATAAAACCCAAACAATGTCACCATCTTGACATAATCTGTTGAATCTATTTAATTCTTTTTATATTTACATGTTTCACACATTTTCTTCGCAACCCTCTTACCATCAGTTTTTTGTCCAATTGAAAAATATATATATACAACATTCCTTAAAATTGTGAAACTCTTGACCACACACAATTTGGATCCTTTTCTACAAAATGGAGAGAATAAATAATCTCAGTTTTACCACAAAATGCAGTGTTCAATCTATTTAATTTTGATGCATATTGCTAGAAAATCAGGGTTGCAAAAAAAACAACAAAAATAAAAAAAATAGAATAGCCTTTTTTTTTTTAAAAGAAAAACAGTTCAGACATTATTTTCTACCTTATTTGTCCAAAGCACTACAATCTAAAACATGAAGAAATATGAAGAAAAATTTAAATCACAAGAGGCCTGCTTTTAGATATAGCTATCAGAGCACCTGCTCTGTATTAGAAACAGCAAGCTTTTACTGCCAACACACAAATGCTGACAAGCATTGTGAAATAAAACAGGTACAGGGTTATGAGAGTCTGAGCACTATGCGGCTTGATGCCATCTGCAAGGCAAATAAACACATAACAGTCGCTTAACAGCAGGTGTGAGAGGAGTTGAATCAGCTATTGTCATAATGACCTGAGGGAAAATGCATGTTGTGAGCTGGTTAGCATGTGACATTCATAAGCAGCTTCACAAAGCGTAGAATAGCATATGCATTTCACTTTAAATGTATTGTTTTTTGTTGTTTCCTAGAGTTATAAGAATGGCAAGTAAGACCTAAATAAATAATATGGGGGAAAAAGGTAAAGTAATGTAAGAAAAGCCCATAAATAAATAAATAAAAAACAGAATAGACTAGACTAGAATAGAATAGAATAGAAGTCTGATTTTCAATATAATATTTACTCAGACATCAAATTCAGACAGTCTGTGAGAGTACTTTGTACATATGTGACCCTGGACCCTCAAAACCAGTCATAAGGGTAAATTTTTTTTTTAATTTTGTAAATTTATACACCATAGGAAATCATAAATAACATTTCCAGGTTTATTGCGGTTTGTTAGGATAGCACAATATTTGGCCGAGATACAATTACTTGAAAATCTGGAATCTGAGGGTGCAAAAAAAAGTTCTCAGCAATGCATATTATTAATCAAAAATTTTGTTTTAATATATTTACAGTAGGAAATTTACAAAATATCTTCATGGAACATTATCTTTACTTAATATCCTCATGATTTTTGGCATAAAAGAAAAATCAATAGTTTTGACCCATACAATGTATTTTGGCTATTGCTACAAATATTCCCCAGCGACTTAAGACTAGTCCAGTTTTGTGGTCCAGGGTCACACATTTGTGTGTATGTGTGTGTGTGTGTATACACAAATTCTTGTACATCCAATTATAAATAAAGTCATCAAAATGCAACTAGCTATTTGTTTTTAGCAGAATGAACTATTACTGCAATCCCTGCATAACCATATACACTGGTGCTGCTTCAAATACATTATTAATGAAATATCAACTGCATCAAGGCAGTCAAACTTAAGCATTACTAACCACAGCCTGACATGTATTTAAAAAATGTTGCCTTTTTCTAACATTGAAAATAACTTGCGAATAAAAAAACAAAACACTCAGCAGCATTTAACTGACACTGAGAGCATGCAATCACAGTCTAAGAAGAAAGAAGAAAGCTTTCAAGAAAGCTGATAATTTCCATCCCTTGGTGCCGGAATTAGCATACACTTAGAATCCAGGAAATAAATCTAAAATATATAAATAATTCTAACTAGTTTATATAATTTCATAAGGCATCGTTATGCATATAAATGCAATCTACAAATTTAAAGGCATAGGGGTCAGAAAGCAGAACATATTGCGTTTGTTTGTGTATCTGACGTTTGCATTTATTTCACATCTGCAGCCGACACAAATGAAATGAGCGACTTCAGCTGGTCATGCAACAGTAAACACAACTCCACTACTGCTCTTTGAGTCATCGCTAGATTTGCGAGGAGACAAAATACAGCACAAATGTTTGAGTCAGTTTGTGACTGCCATGTACTGTATATGTCAGAGAGAGAAAGAACTGTTTGTGTGTTCAGATGTGCATATGCATCCAGTATACTGTATGTATGCGCACATATATAATCACAAAACTGCAGTTGAAGTCAAGTTCAAGGGATTAAGCGTTCAGTGTTTTCTAGCACAGACAGGCATGAGAGGCCTTATGTAACCCTCCCTAGATCTATTTACAGTCTCTCAGGCTGACTGCCTCTCTAGACATCCACCTGCACTTCTCTCTGGACGTTTAAGTTGCATGTAAACAGAAGGATAAAATCAGC
Organism: Sinocyclocheilus anophthalmus; assembly: GCA_018155175.1. NCBI lineage: Eukaryota > Metazoa > Chordata > Actinopteri > Cypriniformes > Cyprinidae > Sinocyclocheilus > Sinocyclocheilus anophthalmus. The sequence continues at coordinate 72,262 of JADLZN010005115.1, forward strand.
ACTAGGCATTCTTTCATACACAAAACCATCTCTACGCTCTCAAAAGGTACAAAACTGTCACTGGGGTGATACCCTACTAATATGTACACTTCAGGTACTAATTTGTACTTTTAAAGTACTAATATATACCTTTTTTTTTATTGTTCTTAAGGGGAAAAGTAGGTTAATTGTACTTTTGTGTTCGTGAGAATGCAGTATTTAACTTATTGATACACCTAGCAGAACCTACTTAAAGGGATAACTTGTTCCCCCTTAAAAATAAAAATGCTGTCTGTTTTTTTTTCTTCTGCCTTGCCAGTAACTATCTTCAATTCTGGAAAACATGCTATGGAAGTCACTTTTACCCGCTTTTGGTCTTACAACATTCTTTAAAATAACTGCTTCTTTTGTTTCTCAAAAGCCAGCAAGAAAACTCATACCAGTTTTGACCAACATCTCATGTGAGATAAAGCGATAACACAGAATATTGTAATCGTCTTTGTGTGAACTCTCTTTGCCTACGCCTATATCCAAATGCATATACGCCACGCACTACCCTGCAGCGACCTGTAGCACCACGCAGAGCCACTGTGGTGTCTGTTAAAATGTACTGTCAACACTTTACAATCAAGCTCCTCATGACATTTAGTCAAATGGATAGTTCCCCCACACATGAACATTCAGTCATTAACTACTTTCCCCCCACCCCCCCCCCTCATGTCGTTCCAAACCTGTAAGACCTTTTTGATGGAATCTGAGAGCTTTCTGACCCTGCATAGACAGCATCGCAATTGAAATTGTTGAATAAAGTCATTATAAATAAGTCGTTGTTTTTTGTGCACAAAAAGTATTCTCGTAGCTTCGTAAAATTACAGCTGAACCACTGATGTCACGTGGACTATTTTACCAATGTCCTTACTACGTTTCTGGGTTTCATGACAGAATTTTCATTTTTGGGTAAACTATCCCTGTAATGCATTAGCTAAAATTAACTATCAATGAGCAATACATTCTTAAAGCATTTATTACGCTGTCGGTTAAATGTGAAAATGTAGTTTTTATTTTTTTATACTAAGATTAATACATGCTGTAAATGTATTGTTCATTGTTCATGTTAATTGATACAGCTAACTAATGTTAATAATTGAAAACGTATTGTGCCAAAGGTTTAAACCAGCTACAATATTCGCAGCACCCAGAGGCTTTTTTTCAAACAACAGACTAAAGAGGTTTGTGAGCAGCTTTGGTGACAGGATGAGATGAAAACAAAGTCAAAACAAATACACAGACATCAGAGTTAATACAGAACACAATATTACATCTCTGCAATCATAAGCCCTGGAGTAATCTTTTAAATGGTTTTTGCAAGGCTCTAGTGTATACTGATATTTCCTGCGATAACAGGAAGTAATTTGCTCAAACTCATAACACTCTAAGAAAGACAATCAGATTTTACACAAAAAGAGCATTCAAAAAGGAGATCAACTTCTATAAATGAAAAATGGTCTGACAAGAAAAGATCATATAAAATCAACATATGATAATCGTTTCAGGACATGTTTAGAATAGTCGGGTAACAAGAGTATATTTACTGTACATGTATAGAAAAAAAATGACTGAAAACTATCAAAAATGTGCTCATTTTAAAAACCTGACAAGGCAAGAAAACCACATCAGGCCTCAACAATAAAGATGGCCCACTGGCCACAGATTTTAAGCTCCATTTCAGCCATTTGAGTCAGTGCTGCACTGCCAATGAAAATGTTAAATTCATTGATCATTGTGACGAGAGGGGCGGGGCCGAGAGCCGTGGGAACTGAGGGAGGCTGGTGGAGTAATTGATAATGAGCGACACCTGCACCACTCACCGGTCTCGAGTCCCACGGAGGAGCTCCGGAAGGATAAAAGTAGGAGCTACGACACTGAAAGACGAGAGAGGACCAGGCCTGGATTTTATTTTGTGTTTTGTGTGCGGCAGTCATCCGCCAGGGGCTGCCGCTTTACTTTCATTTTGTGTTTGTTTATTTTATTAAAGTTCCTTAAATGTTCGCCGGTTCCCGCCTCCTTCTTCCCGATCTACAAACTTTGTTACAAATAGTTATCAGATTAACAAAGTTGAGGTCAGTTTTTTTTCTTTACTTCACTTTTAAATCATAATCCTCACCGGTGCATTTATTTGATCAAAAGTGACAGTAAAGACATTTATAAAGTTACAAAAGATTTTGATTTAAAATAAAGTTCTGTTCTTTTGAACTTGGAAAAAACAAATTAACATGGGTTTCCTCCGTCCGCAAAAATATTACCAACCACAACTGTTTTAAACAGTGAGGAATTCACTAGTCCATGCGGAGAAAATACAGTTTAAAAAGAATAAGCTGCATAATGCGGTTTCATGTCAGAGCAAAATCTGGTCACTCAGCTAAAAAATCTCATTTTTGTTCTTATCCTGTTTCCATCAGTACTCACCCTCAAGTTGTTCCAAAACTGTATGATTTCATTGCTTCTTCTAACACAAAGAATATTTTGAAAAATGTTGATAACCAAATAGTTGACGGCAGCCTTTGACGTCCATAGTATTTTTCCATACTGTGGAAGTAAATGGCTACCGTCAACTGTTTGGTTACCAACATTCTAAACTCAGGGTTGGAACAACTTGAGCATGAGTAAATGATGACAGAATTTTCATTGCATGACTTAAAAGTTGTCTGGTTATTAAATATAATCAGTGCAAGACTGCATAAATGCAGTCATACTTAAGTTTAGATAACATTCTAATTCTAGATAAAATAACAATAATCCCAAACTACAACTAAGCAAAAAGACTGATATACTATTAATAGAGCCAAATATTCTCTTTGAACAAAATAAATAAAAATAGAGGAGAAGTAGCCCACATGGACGCTGACCTAATAAACTAAATCATCGGCGCTCTGCCCCTTTACACGCATGAGCTCTTTTCAATGCGGGTGAGAATGGACCGGTGACCCCTCCACTCACAAGCAGTTATGTCGGTCTTTTGCCCCTGGAACGGTCTGACTGAAATATTCCCTAACCTATTCCCTCACACAAATTATACATTTGTGAAATTCTGAAGCCCTGTATTCACAAGGCCATGCCCCAAAGCACTGAATTATATGAAGAGTGTCTATTCTGGGCTGAGCTCTTATATGGAAGCCATACACACAGAACACTCTTGTTCGACTCACAGGAGGGCACTGAACTATGCCGCCACATTAGTGCCCAAGGCCAACACAAACCAACAGGCCTGGTGAGCAGGTTGAAGGTTTGGCCCAACACCTCTAAATCTAGTCACCGAACCCTCCACCAATACACAAATTCATCGCTGCATGTATCCGCAATAGTAATTTGCTCTGGACATCTGCCAAGCCTACAGAAGGGAAAAACAGAGCGGGTGGGTAAGAGAGACAGAACCTCTTGCATAACATTTCTTAACAAGTGTCAAGCATATTTTTAAACCGTCACTTTACCTAACAAATTTCGTTTCCATGACAACGGCGCTCAATAATGCTTTTGGCTCTGCATTCATTACTACCGCTTTCTTCGTTCAACGCCTTGCCAATCTTCATTTAAACTTCCTCGTCTATTAGGCTGACAGGAGTTATGTTATGAATATGTTCGGCTTGCCTTTAGCAAATCATATTTGCCATGATCTTAGCACCGTAAATGACGATAATATGTTGAAAAAATCAGCCTAAGGTGATTTCTGCTGGTTTGATGTAGTTTGAACAGTTTTAGCCTGTCAGCTAGCTGGTTTTCCAAATCAACAAGCACTCAAACCCCCAATAAAACCAGCAAAACAGAATAAACAGAGACTAATTGGGCCTATATTAAAAATAAAGTTTGTTTATTGGCATTTTTGGTTCCATCAAGAACATCCATGGAACCTTTCCATTGGTTCTTTATAGTAAAAACAGGATATTTAGGTCATTAAAATGTTCTTCACTCCAAGAAAATAATGGCTCTTTTAAGAACTGATGGAACCAAAAGTGGTTCTTCTATGGCATCACTGCAAAACACACTTTTGGAAAGAGTGAATCTTAAAAATAAAGGTTCTTTATTGGCATCTATGGTTCTATGAAGAATCTTTAACATCCATAGAAACTTTCCATTCCACAAATGGTTCTTTATAATGGAAAAAAGGGTTCTTTCGATTTTAAAGAAAGAAAAACGTCTTCTTTTAAGAACTGTTTACTGAAAGCTTCTTTGGGGAACCATTTATTCCTTGAGCGCCTTCATTTAAACTTCCACGTCTATTACGTTGACAGGAAATTGTCGTTTGTCTCACCTTTTGCATATCATATTTGGCATCATCTCAGCACTGTAAATGACAATGATATGTAGAAAAATAAACAACCTAAGAGGATTTTCGCTGGTTTGATCTGGTTTAAACACTTAGCCTGTCAATCAGCCAGGTTTCTTACCTGACAAGCACTCAAACCCTATAAAACCAGCAAAACAGAGCAGATTGAGCTTAACTGGATTGGGAGACCACATATGTTTTTTTGAAATATTTATTTTTAAGGGTGGAGTGGAGGTCGGTTTAAGAAGGACACATACAGTATTTGTCTCGATTAGCAGCACTTGTCCGTTTTATGCATTTCTCTCATTGGATGAAGGAAGAAGAGATGAAGTTGTCAGCTTTGCTGTTGGTTTTTCAGGAAAAGTGTTGATGTTCGCCATCTGGATGAAATAGATGATGCTTTCTGCTCTCACTGCTGCTGGGTGCTTACTTATACTGTTTACAATCATGTGGTTTAGCTGTGCGCTATGTCTGTAGTTATCTTTGCAGCTACAGCCAAGATATAAAGCAATCAATCACAAAGCAATATTTGTTGCTGCCATAATACACCTTTGTGGTATGTTTATGACAGACAGATGGCAGTAAAAGAAATGGAGCAGGTCCTGCTTTTTCTCAGGGTGACAGCGCACTATTTTTCAAGCTTTCAATCAAGTTTTTATAGAATCTATTGTAATATCCCACCTCAATTATTTCTTGACACCCACATAACATTTAACACAGAGAATAAAGTGGTCTGTCAATAATATTTGAGTTTTGAAGAAATTAAGGCTGGAATACAGTACATAATTTTTTCCCAGATTTTTGTCCTGATTTGCAGTCTGGATAAGTAAATGCTAGCTTACAATTTTAGTCAGCTGGAGTTAAGACAGAAAATCACACATGGTACAGATTTTTTAGCTTCAAACTATGGTTCTGTCCTGTGTACAGATATCAAACGTTTCATATTTTGAACAATTTTAAACCACATTGTTTTCATTTGCCATGCATTTCCTAGCAATGAGCTGCATGTTTCTATGCAAGTTTGTTGGGTTCGGAATAACTTGAAAGTCTGGTAGTGTGATTCCCAGTCTATTTTTCTGTAACCATCTACAAAGTCATGTAGTGTTTTAAAATCTGTTCAGATTTAAAAAATTGTATAGGCTGTTACAGTCTTTACCAACAGCATAAACCAGCCTATGGTGAACTCGTTCTTCCCAAGCAAACTATGCCGATCTTACAGCCATGCTGCTTAGACTGGTCTTTTGTGTTGGTTTTAGAAGGGTTTTGGCACATGACAGTTGGGAGATCAGCTTGCTGACCAGGTAGAAAAGTTTAAACATACTAAGACTAGCAAACTAAAGTATGTGATTGGTGCAGAGGGAACCCGAAGCTCAACTTTGTTTGGAGTGAGATGTGAATATTTTGAAAGTGCTGTCTTACTCTGAGACATTACCAAATATACCAAGTGTACATTCACAGGCTAATATTAGGGTGTATTCACACCAGGGAAGTTCGCTAGTTCACTTGCTTTGGTCCGGACCAAACACAATGTTGATTTTTTTTGGTTTGGTGCGGTTCGCTTTCACACTGCTCTTTTTGCAAGTGAACCATAAACTGTAAACAAAACCACACGTGTGCTTAAGGTCATCCATTCATTGGTTCATCCATTCAACCGTACCAGAATTCATTTGGAAGCCGCTCGAGACCACCTCTTCAGCTGGGTCTCGGTACGGTTGTTTGGTGCACACCTGAGTGCGATTGCTGTATTCACACCTGCCCAAAAGATCCGCACCAATAGGGGAAACGAATTTGAGTTTGATTCAATGTTTCAATAAGCAAGACTTATCCAAGTACTGTTTTTTTTTTTAATCTTATATTACATGATATAAAAAATAAAAAACTTTCTAGTTGCAAATTTTGCTATGGAACATGAAATGTGTTTTCTATCACTGGTGAGTATGGAGCGGGAAATGGAAAACCCAGAGTGTGGCTGGAGTGGAGTGATTACAGAACACTTTCAGCAAGAGGGGAAATTGCTGTCACTCCCCTTCACTCATTCACTCTGCAGAAAAACACCTTAGGCTGGTTTAAGCTGTTATTTTTGGAAGGGTTTTGGCAGTACGAACATCAAGCTCCCAGATCTTGTCTCTGATCTGTGCCTCCAAGAGGATTTTTTCACCACACAAAAAAAAGCAGAAAAACGAAAAAGAAAAAAAAAAAAAAAAAAAAAACCCACAAAGACCCTCGCACGAAAGAGAAAATCAGATGGAACTAATTTAGTTTAGTGTTCTCCTACTGATCACATTATCAACACAGACTATAGAAATCTCAGGTAGTCTTTGAACATGTGGACCAGTGGCGAAACATTTTTGAACCCTTTGAGCACACAGAGAAATATCTAATATTCAGAGGGAATTTTAACAATATATTTAAAAATAAAACACTTGGCTGTGATTGGGAATCACAGGAAAAACGTACAAAGTACAACTGACGAAAGCATTCATGAATCTTTTTCCATTTGATTAATGTCCAGCACTTACACTCTTATGACTTATTGTGGGAGAGTAAGAGTGTTATAAGAGTGTTGATTATGCGGGAGAATGTGTGGCTTGAATTGATTTTTACTATTCACTGGTATCTACAAATATTACGTGTAAAATCACTTCCTTAAAGTTGAAGTGCACAATTTCTGTGCCTCCATTTGGATTTGCAAAAAAAAAAAAAAAGGCTACGTTATAATAATGGTCAGCAAAACAATAGGAACATCATTGCATCATGTTCTCAGTACATATAAATGTGTTTGGCTACAGTGCAGCACTGCAACCTTTCATGCAAATGGTAGTAGTTCTCAATATAACACTATAATCAACACTTTTCATGATTAATTTATCTTGCTGACTGTTATAGTAAAAACACAGTAAAAGTTTTCAAGAGAGTTCACATGTACTGCTCATTGGCTAAATTCAGGGTAGAAAATTACCATTTATATCTAAATTATGACCATTTTTGATGAGGAAAAAAAAATAAGCGCACCACAGGAAACATTAATAAAATCATTTTAAAAATGCATTTCATGACCTCTTTAAGGAAAAACACAAATTATGATTCGCAATAACACAAAGCAACAAAACAGCAGGCTTCACATCCCAAAACAATATTTTTTGTGGGGACCTTTCGTTTTAATGCTCCCAATCTAGAGTTTATTTCTGAGCCCAATTATCAAAGCTGAACAGCTGGGAATAAGCTTCTCCATCTCTCCTCTTAATCTAGTAAAAATATAAAAAATATCTTGAGCTGGAGGATTTCCTCACAAAGCATTTTGTTAATAAGGAACACAGGGACGAAATAACTTTCACTGTGAAACTACTGTAGTTTAACGCTGAAATACATCAGTATAATTGGAAAAGATTCACATTATGTCTGATCTCGTTCGTAATGGTAATGATAATTCTAGAGGCGCCATGGTGGTGGAACTGTCATGGGGCGTGATAAATTTGTATGAATTTGTGATCATCTGCTTTTGTCTGAAGATGGATGAGCTTACATAAGATGCAGAAGAAAGAAAAAAAAGGATGGTCATTGCCCTGGAAATAGTTTCTTAATATGAATAATTAACAATAGCTGTTCAATAATAGCAGCTGCTTCACTGTAGACATTGAAATGTGGGTGCAAATTAAAATAAATACTGCTCTATTTTATTGACACCAACCCAGTTTTAAGTGTCTGCACCAAATCAACCAGACTAACTACATTGCCGCCTTTTCTTACTTAATTTTACGTAATTTTAAGATCAACAGTTACCCCCTTCCTGAGATCACGGTTGTTTCTAGACATTTCTACATCTATTCAGTCCCAGTTAGAAATCTTTACCATCAGATACAAGGATACTTGATAAAATCACTGTTTCTTTAGCATGATGTTTTATCAACACAAGCACACCGTGTCCAGCTGTGCGTATCTCGGAGCCTGATGGCAGCAACAGGATGACATGACTCCCACTCGGGTGTGAACAGTAATGAGAAAGCCAGCAGCGATTCTTTAATGTTATTAATAACTGCAGTCAGGAGAGCAAATGTGTAATCTAATATCATCATGACGTCAATGCTCATGGCTCAGCATATATTAACAGATCGATATTAGGTGGATGGTTTAATATTTAGTTTGTTTTGTAGGGAACACTGGGTGGGCAATATGGCAAAAATAGCATATCACTTTTTTTCAGGAAATTCATGGTTCATGATTTTATCACGATTCTTTGTCATGTTGGTTTTACTATTTTGTAAGTTGTCTGAGCAGTACAGCCAAACTAATTTCCCTATTTTAAAAATAAATACTAATAAAGTAAGAAAATATAAAATAAAAATAAATGGCAGACATTTAGGCCAAAGTGGGTGAAGATAAAAATCTTTGTCATTATTTTATCTTTGTTATTAAAAAATAAGAACAAAGATACACATTTAAATACACATACCATATAAATAACACAAACAGTGCTTTATTTTTCAGGAATAGGTGTATTTAACCATTGCATTCAAGAAAATGAATGAACAGATATAAAAATAAAACAATATACACTTCACTGTATATATTATATATTGATATCAAAGTCAATGGGGACCAGCAACTGTTTGGTTAACCACATTCTTCAAAATGCCTTCTTTTGTGTTCAGCACAAGAAAGAAATTAATACATGTTTGGTACAACATGACTGAGTAAATAACACAACCGTACTGTATGTTTTCATTGATTAGGTGAACTATCACTTTAAGACCTGCAAGCATCTAATATACAGGCACGCATCCATTTCTCTCTCAACTGTCTACTTTCCCTTTAGACATAACCAACTGTGTTTATATGTAAACCTTGTGTGCTTTTGTGCCGCCTCACGACTTTCAGTGTTTTTCCGCGCTACCCAGCAGAAACAGGCACATTCAGAACCCTCATGCGAATGAATGTTAACCGTCAAGATACGCTTTAAAGCTCTCTACTGCGCTCTAACTGTTCTAACACTACCGCTGAGTTAAGATTTGATGTGAATGTATGTCGCGTTGTACAGTACAGTCTATTGAGATGGAGGCACCAGAACTGTAACTAATAGCATGTGTGCTGTAGCTCAATACTACAATATTCCTTCAAAAGCAGATTGTGGAGACATCGTCCACGATCAAACATGGTGATATAGCACACCCCTAGTTTACAGGTGTGCACACTATGTTTACAAAAACAGATATAATATACACCAAAACAGATAAAATCGTTTTTTTTATTTCCCAGGAGGTGCTATTTTTATTAATACATTGCAGTACCAAATAAAACTAATATTTTATATCCACCATATTTTAAACTTGAGAGTGTGTGTTAAAGGTTCTGGTTTCAGATGCTTTCAGTTATTTTAGCAGTAACAAAAACAGTCCATTATGCTGCTTGATATTGCAAATGGGTATTTGTTATTATATTATTTTAATTTATCATCATCATAAACACTGGTTTGTAGCAAGAAATACAAACTGTAAATAATTTTAGTTTACTGTACTTTGTTTCTTCCAGTTATTTACATTTAGCAGCTAACAAATTAGAAATTTTGCGCAGTCACAGGAAATAGCTTTGGCGTTGAAAAATAAGTGAATAGGATGTTTCACATAAACATCACACATAAAATTTTGGTAATGTCTAAATAATGTTACGTATTATATATTATTTGTAAAATATTTTTGTCAACATATCTGTTACATAAATTTACAAATTAGATTAATTTTCCATCATTACAACCTTTTTTTTTTGCAATTCAGAGCAATATCTACGATTAAAACCTTAAGTTAAATAAGTACTAAATCTGTTTAAAAAAAAAAAAGGTATATACTAGGAAGGGAATACTCCCTTAGAAGGTAGTATAATTTTGCAGCTCACGGGGGTTTTGGAGCAGAGATGTCACACTGAATTTTTTATTTTTTTTTTAATGGATGATTATGTTATTTCCCAGAAAGAAGAATCATATAATGCTGACTGTTTTTGTGAACTGTTATTACTAGCAAGAGTCTGGCAAAACAAACTGGGACTAAATGTAATGAAAAGACAGATGTCACATTCCACATGCTCTGTCATTTCATGCAAATCATGGAGTGCAAATTAAACTATATCAGAAACACCTGCTTGTTTTTCACCCCAACATTTTCCATTTTAAAAAGCATTTTCGCTGCCCCATTATCTTAGTTGTGCTTATTATATCAGCTCATGCTGTAAAAAACATTATTGTGCGCTATCTGGGCCTGAACAGGACAATTAAAACAATAAAACAGGTCGTAGAGTGAAGTGCAGTGCAGTAGAAAAGGTAAGACTACTTTAACTTTTTTCCACAACACATCCATCCGATGATCTGCTGTGAATTATGTGGGATTTCCCAACGCATGTATTTTCCCTAATTGGAAAAACAAACTCACGCCAGGCCTCTGTTAATAAAGATGCGAAACACCTTGATTTTTAATGCATTTAGGGTGTGTGCTACATTCGTCTTAAAGGCATTAATTACAGTTAATGCCTGATGCCAAATTACAAAAAAAAAAAAATTCAGCTATCACACCCCTTGTGCTGAAATAGCACCATGTATTTCCACTGCAATATGAAACTGCAGTCCGAATTGAACTGCAGTGATGACGCACAACCTTGAGCTTGCATAGCTAGAAGTGTTTGCATCCACGTATTTGCTCAGAGTATGTTTCGGGTCTGAAACTAAGCATGTGTGCAATATTCAGAAAACACATAACTGCACCTACAGTATACTCAGAGATTTAGACTGGCATCTGTTTAAACAGACTTCATACTGCCACCTTTCCTTAACTCTGTACCTGCTCATTTTATGAGAGCAAACCTCATTGTGTGCTTTTTTTTATGTCCACTGGAAAAGATTATCTACATGTTGTAGTCTCTCAGTCGGATTATATCAATCCTATGCACAGCACACATTAATGCCTACTTTCAGATAAACGGAGCCACAGACATTGTGAGAATAACATGTTGCTCCAAGTATACTTGGATTGAACCCCTTACAAACACCCTTACTACATCAACAACATTATATTAGAGATTGATCACAGTCCCTATGTAAACCGATCAATAATGAATGAGATATTACTGCTGTTAGAGATACAAGCTTATTGGCATGTCTTTCTCAGTATAATCTTTAATAAGACTAGCAGCACACCAACATCAATAACTTATGTGGGGTAAAAAGCAATTTTCTGGTGTCCTTACATAAGAACAGCTTCAAGAGATCCAATAGACTAATTCTCTTTAATCAAAAAATTCACTACATATCAGATGACATTTAGCAATAGGTTGCAAACTGAATCGAAATTGAATGATGTAATTTTTTTCAAATATGTCATGTATAGTAATGTAATAGTAAATAGTAATAAACAGTAATAAAGAGTAATAAATCAGCTGGTCTGTGCTGATGAAGTAAATATATTTAACTGAGTTCAGGCTGTATCAATTACAAGTAATCAAGCATTTGATCTGATGCTGTAAAACAACAATATCAAATGGAACACCAATGTCAAAATCAAGTTTCAAGTTTACTTTATTTATATAGCACATTTAAACAGCCACAAGACTGACCAAAGTGCTTCACAATAAGAAACAACATCATAAAGTTAGTAATACAAAAACTGCAACCAGAAAGATAAAACAAATAGGAAATACAATAGGAAAGAGTGTAATTCCTAACAGGCCAATGAAAACAAATAGGTTTTTAAAAGAGACTTAAAAATAGTCAGGCTAGGGGCCGTTCTAACCTCAACTGGCAAGTCATTCCAAAGGCGAGGCCCAATAACTGAGAAGGCAGGTCACCTCTAAGCTTGAGTCTCTAATGCGGAATTTTACATTTCATAACACTGAAATGCAGACTACATGCAATATCAATCAATAAAATTAAATGGATGGTTCACATTAAAATGAAAATTCTGTACATGATATAACTTTCTTCTGTGTAACACAAAACAAGATGTAAAATGTCAATGCTGACTGTCAAAAAGGACAAAAAAGTAAAACAAACGTCCAGACATGATCTATTCTTTACGTCTTCTGAAGCTGCATTAATAGCTTTGTGGACAGAACAGACTCCTCTATTCACTCTCAATCTTGTCTGCTAGCTTAACAGCCCATATGCTCTTAAAAATACAGTTATTTCTTTTTGGCAGAGATGCCATAGATGAACCATTTCTCAACATTTCAACATTTTACTAATCTGATGAAACGTTTTACAGTATAAAAAAAAACTTTTGTGCAATGGAAAGACTGCATGGATGTTGGAGGGGTGGAAAATTTCCAGAAATCCCTGGAATCTTCCCAAAAAAATCCTGGAACGTTTCTAACATTTCTGTAATATTTCCAAAATTTATTGGAAATGTTCTACCTTTTTGCAACCCTAACGGATGTTAAAGGTTTCTAATGGAACCTTAGATGGCCATAAAGAAACATTATTTTTAGAGTGTGGTCACGTTTTCTTCCATTGTATGGAAAAGAGCAATCAAGACATTCAGCTAAACATCTACTTTAAGTTTCACAAAAGAACAAATAATGGTGAGTAAAATCATTAACAGATGAGCCACAATTGGCACTTTGGGTGAACTAACTCTTTTAATAGTTCAAGTGTTGACAACTAATCTGTTGACTGACTAATTTCTTTGGCTGAAGACAGAAAGACATCTCAAGCTAAAAACATATAAACAAAGCAAAAATCATCAACTATACTTACAAGAAACTTGCAGTATTACTTTGTCATCCTTCCTTCTGTACCCTGAAGCTATCACCTGAGTCTCTTCTGAAAATTACACACTCAGCCCCCACAGACAGTGCATCTCTTTGCCCCTCATTCATCAAACTGTCAGCTCATCAGATATGCTGGATATGAATGAACTACACACAAGACCAAGAAACATCAATGAGTCTTTGGATATAGTGTAAGGAATATAAAAATAAAGAATAGGTGTTATCAGCATTTAAACTGCATGGCAACAGTAAAGGCTTCACTACTGTAATCTAACTGCATTTTGTTGCATTATTTATACTATACGCACAAACAAAATCATTGGAATCTGAAAACATCAGTAGGATATGCACTGAATCAACTACATCCAGCTTGAACAAAACAAAGATCAGCTTCCCTTGTACAAGACGAACAAATGCAGCAAGTTTGTTGCTGCTCTTAGGTGATTATTTATTTAGAAATGATACGATTATGATATTGATCCAGGGCACAACATTAGCAGGAATACAGTATTTATAATTCATGTCTGTTTCTAAGCACTTCATGAGTCACAGAAGTGTGTTATTTCCCCATATAATTTCTGTGTTGATGTAATTAATCTTTCATAAAGGCAGTTAATACAAAAACGATCTCATAACAACAAAAGACTCAAAATCAAATCATGATGTTGTCTGATTGTTCCATGGTCTTTATAAGCTTAAGGGCGTCTATTTGCTGTATTTTCAGCAAATGCCCAATCCTCAGAAATCTGGCATTATAAAAAAAAAGAGTTTTGGACTTCATAAGAATGCACAAATAAAATCAGTCAGGCACAGGAAAGTTTTCATTGACATTAGTGTTAGCTTTATGTTTCAAATAAGCAGCTGGAAATCTCCACCTACACATTTCTAAAAATCTTTATGCTTTTCTCATCAAAAATAGTCATTTCTATTTTTTTAAAAAAATACTGGGAAATGGACTTTGATCATCAGTTACAGCAGTGCTGATAACGTTTATTCATATCCATTTTGGTTGGTTTACATTTTCTATTCCTCTGGGGTTCCTCTCCCCAAAGGAGTTTCAGTATCCCTATCGACTGCTTCTACACCTGTCTGTACTCTTTATAGACTAGCCCACATTTTTTCCTTTGTGTCTTTTTAGTTGTCTGTGGGAGAGAGTGTGCATACTTATATACAGCCGCGTGGGAGTCTGTGGGTGTGTGATTGAGCGAGGATTTCTGACTGTGTTCTCGCAGAGGAAAGAGTTGATACAGGGTACAAACATGCACTGTGTGAGAACTATACGACTTCTGTAGATTAAAAGCCATCTCATTTCTGTTTGAACAGGCATAATAGTCAAAGCGCTACATGATTGTTGATACTTACATCTTTTTCAGCTATAAAACTGAAGACTTTAGTATGGCTGGTTTTCCGAAAGCCTTAAGTTGACATGGTATACCATAATTTTGATAAATGCACAAACATAGAGCACCATTAAAGGAGTCATGAACTGAGAAACCAAACTTCCCTTGATCTTTTGACATATAAGAAGTCATTGTACTATAAGAACATCCGGTAAGTTTCAAAACTCAAAACTTTCTCATTAGTCTAAAATAAGCTTATATTGAAGTCAGTCTGGTTGTGGAATGTGCCACTCTATTACTTAATAGTGTGGCTAAACACTGCCTCCGCAGAAGAACATTACACCTGCTTTACATCGCTGCCTGTTTAGCCCCGCCCACAGATTCGCGCAAGTAGTTTACGACAGAGGTGAACGCAGGTCTACACAGAAACCCAACGATAAAGACGGCTCCAAAGAGAAGACGCTGTGCAGTGCTAAGTTGTGGAAAAATGGTCTTTGCATTGCTTTCCTTCTGATCCCGACGTTAGGAAAGAGTGGATGAACTTTATTTTTAATGAAGATCCAGACCGCGTCAGTAAGAACTCGGTCCTTTGTTCACTTCATTTTATCACAGATTTGTTTACAAACAAGGCACAATTTGACACAGGATTTTCAGAAAGATTGAAACTAAAAGACGATGCTGTGCCGGCTATATTGGATCCGACAGTAATGTCACATCACACAAGTGTGAGTAACTGTTGCTAATTACTTCTAAATTATGTTTTTTGATGTAAAAATCTTGATAACATTATAAGTGGACCTCAGATAAACAGAGGCAGTTCATGACCCCTTTAACAGGCAGAGGAAACAAAGCTAAACTGCAAAAGGAAATCAATAAAATTAAATTGAATCTTATTAACTCATTAGCAGGTTAGCAGACTAAATGGTTAGATGGATCATTTAAACACAATTTAATTCCAATATTCGATGCTACAAAGAACATATGATAAAACTTTTTTATTACAATATGAATGAAAAGTTCAACATTATACCAATAATTCATTTACTTTTCAATTTCAGATACACATACAGTAAAAAATAGAGCCAGTAGACTTTAGTTACATCACAGCCAAAAAGCATGTTTTGCTACCAAAGGTATCTGGTATCTGGCTGCAACATTATGGCAATAAGTATGAATTTGTATGCCCTTATTCATACATTTTCATAGATATGCTCAAACCCCACTAATGGTTGTTTAACGGTGGGTCTTCATGCTTTTTTCTCCTAAAAAAACTTGTTTTAGACATCATGTGAATTCATATGAAAATGCCAGGTTGTGAATGTTTTTCATGCAAACTTGGGTTGGTAAAAAAATTTTGTAAGCAACATTTAAATCACCACGGGGGTGACCTGTGCCAGCTAAACAACACCCATATTTATTTGTTAAAAGTAAATTTGGTCAACATTTGGAAGTTCATACCATATAAATCACCTCAAAACTAACACTGACTGAACAAAAAGCACAAAACTCTCACTTTGATTTCATCGGGTCCTCAAGAGATTCAGCTTTTACAAAAGGTCCACTATCTCATGTAGTGGTGCTCCACAATTTGAGAAAAATCATGTTTCTATTTAGAAAACAGTGAGGTCTGAATGAGATATTTAATGGCAGTTACAAAAAGAGAGTAACTATTGTGTTTAAGAAAGACAAGAACCCCCCCCCCCCCCACACACACACAAACACAACACATATTTTCTCTAATTATACTGTATGAATGTGACTGCAAATGTGTGCCTTTGAGAGATTCATCAGCAGATGAAAGTGTTTACCACAACATAGGTGGTTTTAGAGCTCGGATAATTCCCATATTAGGCATGGCTTGTGATCCTTTTGCATACATGACGCTGGTGTAAATAATTTGATTTGTACAGTACTCTGTATTTTTTGTACAGAGGTAACAGACTGCACCTGTTGAATGGGGAGCCTCTAATACTGTTTCTAACTGAAATCAATATCTGACATCAATGGCCACCAACAATATCACATTTTTAATGCTGCCAGCAGACCACTACATTAGCAGAAGGGGTATATTTCCTCATGATAAAAAGGATTCATCCACATTTCTTTGTCAGAACCCCATTAGAAAATCAATTATTACCTATCTCACATACTAACGAAGACATCACGAGTCCGTATAGACATTATAGGGGTCTTCTGGATGTGATGATCTTATATCAATGCATAAATTAATGGTCAGGTTTCTGCACTGCTCGAATGCTATTCAAAGGAGGACTTGGGGTGTCCAATGCAACAGGTTTTCACGTAGGAAAGAAATTATTTTACAAGACATTTGCAATTATCTATTAGATACTTTCCAACACATTGGCGACGTTTAGCTTACATACAAAAAAGCAGAAAGATATTTTCTTCCATCTCCAGTATTCTTACCATTTTGGTTATATTTAATGAGCCAATTATTCAAGTCTTCCGGGGTCTGGGATTTTAAAGGTATTTACATCAGTCATTTTAGAGCACAATCTCTGGAGGATCCTCACGCGCAACCAAAACCTAGTTTTGGACACACAGTTAGCTAAATGACGTTTTTGAGACTAGGTGACATCTAGATCTATAGTAATGTCATAAAGTGTGGTCACTTACGTATTTGTCGATTTACAATCCGACACTAATGTTAAGTGCTAAAGCAGCGTACTGTTGCTATGGTTACCTCATCTGGCGAAAGCGACTTCGATTCACAAGCCTGTTTAGTGCGTTCCGACAACTTGCAACTGAACTTTTTAGTTAAGGAAACGTTAAAAAGGCAGGTTTAAGTAACATATACGTTTATGTAAAAAGAATACATGTTTTAAGACAACTTATCCTTTTGCTTTTACCTCCTTCGGAGAAGTTCAAGCCTTATAAGTGCTCAGTCTCCCTAAAGCCTCAATAATTCGTGCCTGTATTAAACTGGCATGTTGAAGAAACGTTGAACTCACCAGCTTGTCAAGTGCGTCTTTGCCAACAGTGGACACCTTGAGCGCAGGGACTCGTTCACATGTGCATCCTTCCAGAAGATAAATCCCTGACGGTCGAGCACTCTGGTCGGTGTCGAAGTAAAATAAAACATTCTGATAAAGTGCAAAAAACTTCTCATGCCATTTACTGTTTTCTGTGGTCTTCTTGCTGAGATAACCTCGCTTGGTGCCCTCTTTACGCGCGATAACGGAGAGATACAGAGCGTGTCCCTCATTGTACCGAACACTCTTCTGCATTTTCCGTCTTGGTTTAATGTGTATTCACTTGTTTGTCACCATATCCCATGTGATTTGAACTTTCCACCTAGGATGTTTGGAGAAATGTGCACGGGAAAGTTGCCGAGCTGAAGCGCACTGCTCATAAGCGACTCATCCAAACGAGCTCGGAGCCCAATCCATTCTGGCCTGAAGAAAAGTTTTAACCCCGACGAACAACACTGTCTGTCAATGCGTTTAGCTCATGCAGTACAGCAAAATAAGCAATAGTAGTGGACAGACGGTGAGAGAGAAACACTGTTAAGATCAGATGTAATCGGCTTTGGCATCCTCTTAAAGAGACAGCGCCTCTCTGGCGCTCTCTCTCCCGCGCTGAGATGCCCTCTCCCTTGTGACTGAGCGCAGCTTTTAATGAGTGGGCGGATCGAAAGCGCGGCATAAAGACTCGCAGATCTTAATGAGGAGGCGGGGATGTAGATATTTTAATAAGGAGGCGGAACTGTGTATATATTTTAATTAGGAGGTGGGGCGAGGCGCGCTTCAGCGCGTTACTCTACAGATGCATCTCAATAAATTAGAAAGTCATGGAAAAACAGTTGTATTGTGGAATTCTCAGTACATTTTTCAACTCATAATTGTGAAAACTGAGTGTATTAAGATAACATTCTATGCATCACCAGAACTGAAGTAGGTTTAGAAGTCTTTCGGTTCCTTGTAATTGTGTCTAGGAGTGTTTAACACTATCTCACCACCAGTCTAAAGCAATAACTGCAAAAGTGCAGGCGAAAATAAAAGAAAAAAATTGTTTTAGGGGAATGTTGGCCTTCGTGGGGAGAAAGTAAGAGTCTCAACAAATAGAGGATATTGAGTGACATGCAAGTCATAGATCAAACTCAAAAAAACACCATGCACGAAATGGTTTGTCTGAGCCTTCAAAAAAGGATCTCTCAGCTTGGAGGTTCAATAGGCTACAAAACCAATGGGTGGGTAAGACGCGCGAGGCTGGATCTGACAAGTTGTTTCCAGAGAGCAATCGACGTGACACCCGCTCACAGGGAGGGTACGGCCACAACAGACATTCATACCAAGAAGCTGGCTGTCATAGAGTAGCTGTATCAAGACAGTTAACATAAAGTTGAGGAAAGGAAAAACGCTGGGGGGAAAGGAAAACAAGATGCCACAAGCCCAACTAAGCGAACTAAATGAGAACGCGTCCATTTATGGAGGAGTGTCAAAGCCAAAATCGATACAATAATTTTGAGTGAACTTCACAAGCATGGACTGAGGGCTGGGGTCAAGGACATCAAGAGCCACCACTCACAGAGTGTTAAGGAATTTGGATACAGTTGTCGTATTCGTCTTGTTAAAGCCACTCCTGAACCACAGACAACTTTAGAGGCGTCTTACCTGGGCTAAGGAGTAGAACTGGACTGTTGCCCAGTGGTCCCATTTTTTTTCAGATGAGAGCAAGTTTTGTATTCAATTTGGAAACCAAGGTCCTAGAGTCTGGAGGAAGGGTGGGAGAAGTTCATAGCCCAAGTTACTTGAAGTCCAGTGTTAAGTTTCCACATTATGTGATGATTTGGGGTGCAATGTCATATGCTGGTGTTGGTCCATTGTGTTTTTTTGAAAACCAACGTTACTGCACACGTTTACCAAGAAATTTTTGAGCACTCCATGCTTCCTTCTGCTGACAAGCTTGTTTGAAGTTGCTAATTTCCTTGGTCCAGCCCAGGATTTGGCAAATGACCAACACGGCCAAAACGCAACCCAAAAGTATTGGATTAACATGACCATCTGGTGTTGGTGTGCATGCTCCAAACCAAACCGAGTCTTTCTCAGTGACCATTGATGGCCAGCAAAATCACCAGACCTGAAGCACATAGAGAATCTAAAATGAGATGAGACTGAGAGGCAACTGGAAAAAGAAACCTGGGCCTTCAACCAACCGCAGGCAGTGCAAAAAAGACACTCCATTGGCCACGCGAATTGACTTGGCAGTAATAAAGCAAAGGAGCCCTCTTTGTTTTTTTTGCTACCAAGTATTGAAGTACATGTACAGTAAATGAACATACTTCCAGAAGGCCAACAATTCACTAAAAAAAAAAATTTTATTGGTCTTATGAAGTATTCTAATTTGTTGAGATAGTGAATTGGTGGGTTTTTGTTAAATGTGAGCCAAAATCATCACAATTAAAAGAACCAAAGACTTAACTACTTCAGTCTCTGTGCATTGAATTTATTTAATACACAAAATTCACAATTTGAGTTGAATTACTGAAAAAAAAAACTTTTCCACGACATTCTAATTTATTGAGATGCACCTGTATATACAGTACACAACAAGCAACTAGGTTCCAATTAGGTGCTTTACCGTTAGATTAAGATGCGTTAAAGGAAAAGCCACAATTCTCACTGAGTACGTTACATTTCAGTGTCCTTGATATTCATCATTTAGAAATCGAGGTATACTTTTATTGAGATGCACCTGTATATACAGTACACAACAAGCAACTAGGTTCCAATTAGGTGCTTTACCGTTAGATTAAGATGCGTTAAAGGAAAAGCCACAATTCTCACTGAGTACGTTACATTTCAGTGTCCTTGATATTCATCATTTAGAAATCGAGGTATACTGACAAAAAATAATTACAAGCAGCATTAGAAATTACACATTACATTCATAGTTTATCATTTCATTAAATAATATGCATAAAAACTTCCACACAAACAAGTGTAAAGGTCTGTTTACACAAAGAACGCTATCTATAAATATAACTAAAATGTTAATTATATTACCGTTAACTATATCCACACCAACACATAATACACATAATACACATTCTGTTTATGGTAAGCATACACTGCTGTTTTTGCCATCTGCTACTTTAAATGCTCAAGTTCTATAAAGTCGGATGGATTCTGACTGGCTACCAATGTTTTTATGGCTCATCAGCTGGGAAAAAATGTAAAGTAATTCCAATAATATCGTCCAACTGTGACGTTAGTTATAGCTGTTTTGTGGACTTCCATATTCTCATAGGACTAGAATGATAATTCAAATTTTAGATTTACCATTATAGTCCCTGGTGTGAACAGGCCTTAAGCAGCCATTCACACAGAACACGTTTTTACATTCACGGTTTTTTTTCTTCCATTGTTGTATATGTACAGTAAACATGTGCTAGACAATGTTGCACTTGTTTCTCAATGACACCAAAACACGGCACGCAAGTTAAAATTTTGAATTTCTCAAGCACATTCTCACAAAGTGTCAGATAAGGGACAATTGCTGCACTAAAGATCACTGTCACATGGACGCTTCGTGTGCACAAGCAAGTGACATTCTCAGACTCTATCAAGCTTCAATTATATCTGAGAAATGCACATTCATTTTAATCTTATTTGCTATAACTTTTAAGATGTTAGGATGACAAATATTAAGGGTTAAGATGGTAATAACTGATATACTGCATATTTGATGATATAAAGACGAAATAATACAAATCGATTTTAAAATCCAGTTCAGTCAGTTTATTTTATATAGTGTAGCATCTATAGTTCATGATTTTAAATGACATTTAAAATAATATTATTAAAGCAAACCTGTGCAACTTCAAATAAATGCAAATGTGAGTAAGGAAGACACAGGAGGGCTTTTATGTTCTCAGCCTGACTGCTTCAGCTTTTCTGGGGTCCTCTTTGGGCAGAATGATTATCTTCACCTCAGACGTAACATGTAAAGACATCTGAGAATTACTGTAGGAAAAGACTTTAAAAGGGATACGTCACCAAGAAGATGAGGCATTGTCACCCCCATTACACACTGTACAATCTTCTTACTTGCACTCTCGTCCTGTACGAATATGTATCATTTTACGCAAGTGTGTACTACATTCAACATCAACCAATAACGTTTGCCGTTACCAAACACTTTTGTGAAATTAATGTATATCGCGTATCAGAAATCTACCGCTGTGGCCCGTAAATGATGACAGGATTTTCATTTATGGGTGCTTCTATGCAGCCTGAACCCCCAAACTTTACAGAATTTTATTTAATGGTCTAGTATAGTGTACCTAAAACATTTACCCCATGTGTGTCACCACACAACCCCAGGACTTTTTGTGGAAAAGCGCAAAGGGTGTTTCCCCCCCCCCCCCCCTTTTTTTTGAGACAGTGTGTGTTTGGGCCAACGTATGTCATTACCAGCAAATCTTCTGGCCAAAGCACCTGGAGAGTGTCTATGTAAGACATCATTCATAGTTGTACGATCTGTTGTTTTGAGTTCACGTTAAAACGGGTGATGAAATACATGATGTATTCAAATACATGATATTTAGTTCCTGTTTGTTTAACGGTTTTTGCAACCATCATCCTATGGGCAAAAACCATCATGCTATTATTAGAGACTACACTTTCTCCAATCCAGCAATGCTTCCTTGTTGGTGATACTCCAGGCATCAGATAACAGTCTCACCATTTTCCTATGTTTGTAAAGACAGAAGGGGGTAATATCATGTTACATACCACACAATTACAAAAAGGTTTAAACAGTGTCAATACCTCAGGAAATATTTTTTAATAATGTAGACAAATCAAAGACATATGGAAGGAAGCCTGTTTCTGCTACTGAATAAAAAATTAAAAAGGTCATTGCGACTTTTTATCTCACAATTCTGACATTTTTTTCCTCACAATGGTGAGTTTACATCTCAGAATTCTGACTTTTTTTCTCAGAATTGGGAGATATAACTCCATTGGAGTTAGGTATAAAGTAGAATACAAATGCATAACTTTTTTCTCAGAAGTCAGTATTGTGTGATATAAACTCGCAATTGCGAGACAAAACTCAGAACTGCTAGATTTAAATGCGCAATTCTGACAAAGAAAGTCAGAACTGCAAGATATAAACTTGAAATTGTGAGGAAAAAAAGTCTGAATTGTAAGAAAAAATGCGCCATGCTTTTGTAATCTATTCAGTGGCGGAAACAGGGTTCCATAATGACATTTGATAAATTGCTGCTGTTTTAGTGGCTGGTGCAAATACAAATGCATATACATTGAGACTCATTATGGATATTTAAACTTTAATATATGCATATGGATAACTGATTCTAAATATTTACATTTTAAACTGAAGAATGACTTTTGTCTATTTAGTCAATTATTTACTTCCTCTTCGACATTTCATGCATGTGTTCAAGGAAATAATGTACATGCAACTGGACAAACTGGACAAACAATTAGGTTACAACCCACCATTGTTCCCCAATTCTGAGCCACCCCAGTCTGCTACGCAACCAAGTACACGTATTTACCACTGCTCTTAATACACCACACCTCACAAATCTACTAACCACTATGTGAGACCCATAACACAAAATATTTTCCAACCGTCCGACGCTCTCACAACACGCTCCAGGAATAATTTGTAACCTCTTCAGATATTTCTCTCACGGAAAAGTCTTTCATTTGTTCTGAAAGAAGCTCCTCCACAATCCAAAATTACTACAGTGTTCTTTTTCCATTGTGTAACCAATCAGCCCACGTACCTCCGGCTGTTCACGAGAGCCTCCAACTCTTTGGATTTGAATGCCGCGGTCCTGAGGATGGACTCTGGGATTTCAGCCAGACGTGCTACATTTAGCCCATAGCTCCTGGCGGCTGCGCCTTCAATCAGCTGATAGAGAAATGTGATGAACTCTGGCTGCACCTCCTCCTCTAGTAACGAGAGCAACGGAGCTATTAAACACTTTGGAAGCACTATGTGTGTATCAAAGTAATGATCAGAGGATTCAATGCGAGAAGAAAAGAATTTATAAAAACAAGATCCATGATAATCCTGATGATGATGATACTAAATTTATACAGTAATAAACAGTCTACTGCTTAATAAATACTATATTGTTTTATGCTAATATTGCAAAGTAATGCTTTAATGGACTATGCTAAAATTTGATGAACTGATCAAGTATTTTAGCCATTATACTGGGATAAGAGAAAGCATTTGAACATACTAAAAATGAAACACATTACCTTGAATTATAAAGTATAAGAGCATATGACCAAGTGTCTAAATCTGGGATACCAAAAGGCAAGACTGTAACAAGCAGGCGAGCAAATAACGTGGCTGAAAATGATTTTTTTGTGACCTGAGAACAAAGAGATTCATTGATCGGACAGCTGCGAAGCGGGAATATATTTGCGAAAGCGGGCAACGGAGTTGTGCTGAGAACTTTTTCCATAAAAGACACTTCTTCAGAACTCAGATGAAGTCATTTATTGTGTCATGGTGTGACAGTAATGACACAATTATTATTAACCTGATTTGTGAATATGATTTGTGAACATTTCTTCTAATATTTCTCAGCAATTCTGTCACAAAAATGGAGGGGGGGGGGTGAACCTAGTTGAATTCTGATGATCAGAACTCTGCATGTGACTTCCACATGAATTTCAATGACAGTAGGTGAAACTGCACAGACAGCACAGTACAATGAGAAACTGAAGAGGAAAGACTACTTATGCAATAGGATTACTGCCATACACACAAGCTAGTTGTTAAGTAACCACTACCTGGGTCTTGTAACCGTGTTCTCTAGTTAAATTCTCTTTCTTCCTGGAAAATGTAATTTTATACCACAGAAGTCCAGAAGGCCTGACTCTGATTGGTTGACAGATGTTTCCAAGCCATCGATTTGACAATAAATTTGTTCAAATTCCATCTCATAGTCACATTCGTTTATGCAAAGTAGCTTCTACCAATCAAAGTACTAGCCAAAGTAATTTCTACCACAGGAGAAGCAGACTTGGGCTTTCTAAGCAGGATGCTTAATTTTGAACCTTAAAAAAAAGATCTTGAGATAAACAAATAAGCTAACCGTTGTAAAAGTGAAATCGGCGAATCAGCTTTAAAAATGTCCACTCAGGTTTCTTGTCTTTTGCAGTCCTATCTGCTCCTCAACACTACGTAAGACCAAATATGATCTGTTGACCTGTCACTGCCTGAAGTCATTCAGATCAAGCAATGTACTACACAAATTATTACCAAATCAATTTCACACATGAAACCAGGGGAAATATTCATCATATTTCATACTGACTGATTTAACCATTTCCAGTTTCTTGAATATCAAACTGATATTTGAAAAAAAGATGCTTGGAAACAAATATCACATTGACGGTCTCATCTCCTTCAAATGGAAAATTCACCCAAAGATGAAAATTAATTTACTCGCTTTTATGTCATTCCAAAACCATAAGACTTTACTTAACCTTCAAAACACAAATTAAAAAGATAAATAAAACCTTAATTTGTATTTTAACGGTTAACCAAAGTCTAATGACTGAAAAGACATGAGGGTGAGTAAATGCTGACAGAATTTTAATTTTTGGGTGAACTATCAAGGCATGTCAGCAGATAAAATGGGCATGAAACTATCAAAAAAATACAATAAATGAAAAGAGGGGCATAAAGCATGCACAATTAAATCTGGCATTCAACACACATATAAAAGTGACATTTGTTATTCTACAACTTAAATGAAAGGTTTTCCAGAAGAAGAAAAAACATCACGAAGCACATCAAAAACACCCCCCAAAAAAAGAAAAAAAAACTTTATTTGGTTACTAGTTGAGTACTCTGTTCTATTTTAATAATCAAGCACTGGACAGATCAGACAATAGGTGGACTGACTAACAGAAGGTCTAAGAAAGTGTGCCGCACTCCTTGATCACTCAAGCAGCATAAGGTCAATGCAAAGAGGAGTAAGTGATCCATGAAATCCCAAATGACTCAGCTGACATACAACAGCAAAGGAACTGGTTCAGAGGCTACCAAAACCAGCATATTCCAAGACAATGCACTCCTCTTTCCCTACTACCGCTTTGTGTGCACTGAAGAAATCAACTCTCTGATCCAGACACTAATGGCATTCACAGATGACATCAAGATGAAGTTAATAAACGTGCATGGTTCATTATCAAGAACGGCAAGATCAGGATTTTGAATGGAAGCTTATATATAGCCCAATCTCAACTCAAGAAGCTGACGTAATGTGAGTGGGTAGATCAATTCCATACACACCATCAGAAGTGCTCTCTGGCTCATTCAGCAGGAAAGCCATGTGGTAGTTCCCCACATTCTGCGGGTACAAGTGCTCCAGCTCACACAGTGGAGGGTAGTGGGTCACAAACAACGTCATACACTTCACCTGCAGAAACACACAGAGAAGAAAAATAATCCAACTTCACACATTTGCACATAATTCAAAGGTCAAGCTGTTTCTGAAGGTATTTTTAACAATGTTGGTAATCAAACAGTTGACAGCAGCCATTGACATCAGCAGTATATTTTCCATACTATGGAAGTCAATGGGTACCGTCAACCTTCCTCAAAGAAAGTCAATGGCTTTCGTCAACCAACCATATATCTTTTTGTGTGTTCAACAGAACATTTAGTCGGTGTCATTTTTGAGGGACATTTGATAGTTGAAAAATAAAGCAAACTAAATCAGAACAGCTTGAATAACTGCCAAGTTTGGTGAACACCGCTTGAAAGCTACAGTCAGAAAGAATTTGAACTAACTACTTCAGACAATTCATTACAAATCAGCACCAATTATAATCAAAACTCAATATTACAAATGTATTCAAGGACCAACAATATAGATTTGGTTACTCAGCAACCTGCTTCCATATGACTGCGTGACAGAGCGAGACATCCTTCAGCCAGATGCACAAACCATGCAAACAGCAACCACCCCCTCACTCGCCATTTACGAACATCATCAGCAGCCCGTGTGTGCATCGCGTTACCACCTCACCAATGCACACATTTCATTCCAGAGGGGGGACATGTTCATTTCTCCACTTATTGATGTGTTTGGGTTTTTTAGCAGGCTCAGGGGAGGCATTGAGTGTAAAATGAGTGTAAATCATAAATATGAGTGTAAATATGAGACGCAAGGAAGATATGCAGACAGAGCACTGAAGCAAAACAAGAGGCATGTGATTTTTCTTGTAATTTTTCTGTGATGCATTCCTCAAGTAGTTCACATTTATTAAAACTTATTTAATAGAAGTCAGTTTTGGAGACTTTCAAGGCAAGGCTACTAACTTGCCCATTACCATCAAATACAACAAGCATGCTCTGTGAATGAACAGGATGAACATTATTGAAGCTAAATTTATATCTTTTATTGGTCAGCAAGTTTTTAATTACCGCATAAAGAAAAAAAAATAGACTTAAAGCATAAAAAGTAGGGTGAATCCATGGTGCATTGCTTCTACACAAAGTCTCGTTTGTGCCAATATTCATGCTTGGTGTGAAAAGGCGATTAAATGAATAATTACATTACAATTAAAACTGATACTGTTACATGTAGGCACACTTTTCAGCATGGAGTCCAGTCCACTATAATTATTCTGGCCAAAAACTGCTCAATAAAAAGAAAACAAAAAGGTAAAACAATCAACTAAAGTGTGCGTCAATTACATGACGTTTAGGGACAAATACAATCTTTAGAGCAAAGCTGTGATTAAAGATCTCTAATTTACTTTTAATGTACACTGTCGTTCAAAAGTTTGGGGTTGTTAATGTTTTTTAAATATCTCTTGTAATATATTTTAAGATATAATGTATTCCTATGATGCAAATTTCTGTGTGATGAATTTTCAGCAGTCATTACTCCACTCTTCAGAACTTATACAGTAGTGTAAATATCTCTAACAGAAGTGCTGAGTAAACTTCAGTAAATTCAGTTACTAATTTTACTGTCTAGTAACTTTAAAACATGACTTTGGTCATGTCACACTGCAGGCTAAATTTTTATCAATCACCTTCTAATGCTGGTCATTACTTTTGCGGGAGTGTTCCAACCAATTCTCAACCGCAAAATGCAGTAGTTTTTTTTGCAACCGCATGTTCGAATTCTATGAAGTATCTACGCAACCACACTGTGAACAACTTGTAATGATGTCAAAATTCATATCACAGAGTTGTGTCTTTTCTGTATGTGTGATGCAAGAAATCACAGGGTAAATTTAGCCTCATTAGTGTTGCCAGATCTCGCTAGAAAAACAAAAACAAAAAATGGAAATAAGCCACATACCATACCAAAATCTACTTTATTAACTCCATAAACTGGACTGCTTTATGAGCTGAGCCCAAACAACAAACCCAAAGACGCTTAATAAGCTTTGCTTATAATAAGTGGACATGGCAACACTTCAAGAGCGCTCTGCAAAGAACGTCCAAAGATGTCTGGTCGTAAAACCATAACGATAATTATGAGATCTAATGTTTCCTCAACAATGATAACAAGAGTTCAATAAATGTTTGATACAATGTTTATGCGCTATAAGCGGAACGAAACAGTGCTACTCATTTAAACCGCACCACACTATTTATCCGCTCGGCTTAAAGTTCAAATGGCATCGCAGCACAAGCTTACTAGAGTAGATGCGTTTATTCTTTGAAAAGGCTTGGTCACACTAGCACTAAACAGAGCTTGAATTCAGTCAGAAGTGTTTCCGCGAACACAAATGACTCAGTGATTTTAACTAGTTTAAAGCCAGATGAAACAGCACTAACAAACAGGAGAATCACTGAGTGCAATTATACAGTCTGAAGGCTTTTCATCTACAAATCGCCATCATTTAACATGGATTTACTGTAGTAACACTAACTGCACCATGGTATTTTAGCAGAAATGTTGGACAATCATAATACATTTTATGATATTATTAATGAAGACATGAATTAAATGTATAAAACGAGTAAGGGAATATAATTACAGTATTTTTTTGTGATTGTTTGTGCATTTATACTAACTGTTTAGACTACTTTTTTAAAGGGGTCATATGATGCGTTTTCAAGTTTTTCTTTCTCTTTGGAGTTTACAAGCTCTTGGTGCATAAAGAAAATCTGTAACGTTGCAAAGACTAAAGTCTCAAATCCAAAGAGATATCTTTATAAAAATTCAGAGTCAGCCACACCTACCTAAAAACTTCTCGTTCTAACACGCCCCCACATACCAACGTCACGATCTGGGAAGATTGGCTAACACCGCCCAAATGTTCACGCAAAGAAAGAAGGTGTAACTTTTATTCTTGCTGTAGTATTGTTGTTGCCGCCGCCATGTTGTGAAGACGCTGTGTGTTTTGTTGTGTAAGTGAAACTACTTTGTTTGGTCTTCAAAAAGGGGACGATATCCGCTTCGTCATGCCTAGAACCTGTATCCATAAATCTATTACTTAGAAATCATCAACTTCGGCTGTGCTGCCGGATCGGCTTTCACAGTGCTAAGCTGAGTCCGCGGACCCCCCCCCCCCGTGGTCGTCACATGTGGTTGCCGCAAGCCTCCGCTCACTCAAGCCGGCCTCCGCTCACTCAAGCCCGCTGTGTGTGACTCTGTGTGTTTTGTTGTGAAAGCTAAACTATTTTGTTTGGCCTTCCAAAAAAGGACATGGCTAGAAATCGGTGGTTAAGTTGTATTAACAACACTGTTCCAGAACACTTCAACCCAATTATTCAGATGTGTGCAGCGCATTTTATGTTTTGACTGTTTCCTGATCCTGGTAGAGTAAGACTACAATGCCGGCTGTTCTGACTCCCAGACTGTAAGTACGTTTTTTTATATTTAAAGAATTTGCAACTGATGATTCAAACGTGAGTTTTGAGCAGTGTAGAGTACTTTGTAGTTTGTCATTTCTCCGATCACAAATGCAGACATTGTTTTATGTTTACGCAGCGCGATATGCAACGCAATGTGTAAAAAGACAGTATAAGCCATTCTAATCAGTAATTATGTCCTCACTTGATGCAACAAATGCCTTGTTTATAATTGGTTTTATTGGTTTTGTCTCGTCGCCAACAACTCCGGCCTGACAGGGCATCATCACAATATGGAAAGGGGCGTAACATTTCCATCACACGCTTGAGGTATTCGGCCAATCACAATGCACTGGATAGCTGGCCAATCAGAGCACACCTCGCTTTTTCAGACCGATGAGCTTTGTAAAAGTCGACGCGTTTCAGAGAGGCGGGGCATACAGGAGAAACAATAATGTACAGTATTGGAACATATGTTTTTTGAACCTAAAACCGCATAACAAATTCTTAACACCAAATACACAAAGAAGTTTCGTTTTAGCAGCATCATATGAACCCTTTAATACAAATACCTAGAAACAATATAGATACATTTTTACCATGGTATTGAGGTGCTGTATGTGTGGTTTTAATTATCTAAATGTATGCTATTATGGAAGAACAATGGTTAATTTTAATAAAACATAGTCAGAATAATTACATTTCACCAAATAAAAATGAGGAAATAAAGATTTTAAAAAATGTATCGTGATAATTATTGATATCGACTGATCAGAAAAAATGTATTGTGATAATTTTTTTGGCCTTATTGCCCAGCCCTACTTACAAACATAAAGAAAATACAATGGTTCTGTTGACACTGGTTCAGTTAAAACCAGTGGTATCACCAAAAATAGAAAGTCACTGGTGGCTGCATTATAACTTTGATCAGAAATGGTAAGATGCCAGAATGTTGCTATGATTACCATGGTGTCAATCATCGCAGTTTCAAGAGTGAGTTCTGTTCTGTACACACATGAAACGATAATTTAGGGGATTCACTCCCATATTTAAATGCGGTCCTCAAACTTTACAGTGAGTACAAGGCCAGGAGTGACCTTCCTGAAACATACAATTCTGAGACCGCTTGTTCGACTTTTCAGCTAAATAATTTATCTGTCCATATGAAAGCGCAATTGCAGAGTCATGTGACACAATCACAGCAAAACACATTTGATGTTTAATGTACAGTCATGTGAAACAGAACCTCAAAAATGAAATAAAAGCCAAGGACAAAAACCCAGATCAGGTGAGAGTCCAGTATGATGAAGCCACTAGCAGCCACTGAGAGAAAAGCAGAGTTCTTCAAGGCCAGGTTACTGCACAACTACAGGAAAAGCCTTTGTTTGATATTTAGTGCGAAGTTCCGAATGACATTACGTCGTCTTTAGCCAACCTCCTCGCTTCTTCAACTCTCAGATATCTCAACTTGGAAATGCTCTCTGTAAATACTGAGGAGTGACTCTGCCTGCCTCTCGCATGTGCTCCAAGTGTTTTGCTATGGCAACCAGCGCTGCTCCACTACCTATTGCCCACAGAAGAAAGTTCTGCGTCAAGGCTGCTCACAATGCATCATTCAAAGGTGTTACACAACAAACGTATTTACATTCTTAAATACAGCACAGGTGAACAAGTGAGCCTTGTTGCCATGGCGATGTGCACACACTCTCTGCAAGATGCTGCCAGGACACATGTACACGCTGTAAAGGCAAACGGGCATGGGCGAAAAGCTATTCTAGTGTGAAGGGGGGAATTTCAATATGAAGCGCACACTTGAACAAACACTGAAACCTTTTATTTTTGAACCTCTGTGAGTGCTCAATGTCACAACTCTAGCTGTGCAGCGCGAGTCTGAGCATATAATGCTCATGATATTCTAAGTTGATTCTAGCGAATAATATGACTACATTTGTATATTTTCTAAAGAAAATGTGAGTGGTGCTTGCCCATAACTCATTAGCACCTTGTTAGGATGTTGGTATGTAGTTACTAAGATGTTCAGAATAAATTTTAATGCATTGCTATAGAATTCTGGGAGGTTGCTTGTGTTGTGGGGTCAGGAAGAGTTTTAAAGACTTTTGCAATTTTATTTAGATAAGATGCATTAGATTTAACAAAGGTGACAGTAAATACATTTATAATGTTACAAAAGATTTATATTTACAATAAATGTTCTTTCCATTAAATCAAAAGATCCTAAAACGCATTTCCACAAAAATATTAAGTAGCACAACTGTCTTCAACTAATCTAATAATAATCTAATCTAATCTAAAATTACTTCTGAAGGAAATGGTTGCTGAACTCAGCTTTGCGATCACGGAAATTTTACATTTTAAAACGTTAAAATAACAAGTTGATTTTAATTGTAATAATATTTCACAATATTACAGTTTAGCAGTAATATTCAGTGTGATAAAATCAGCACGCATAAGAGCACAAGGGCTGCTGCGCTTGCCTAAAAAAAAAAAAAACAAAAAAAAAAAAAAAAAATTTGGTAATTCAGTTTGGCAAGAAATATAGTTACAATTATTTTAAAAAATAATATAAAAAAACTTTTTTTGCATGTTAAAAATTGATGGGAAAGTGAAAATTAATAAATAAAAATAAAATATCTGAACTACTGAATTATGGCAAAAAAAGCATATTTGTTAAACTCTGCATGAAACATCAGAGTTGATGATGATTGCTTGCCTTAAAAAGGACCCCCATGTATTTAAACACAGTCATTTTGTTTTCCATAATACATCAACAGCTTTGAAACAAACAGCTCATGCCAATTCTGTGAACAATGTGCATCAGATGGTCAGTGAATGGCCTATGGATGTGCCGTCTCACACTGTGTCCCCACCAGGCGAGACGCATGTTTCCAGTGACTAATTTGTCAGTAATTTGTCAAGCAATTTGACTCACCTCACTGAAAGTGAACATGTACCATGATGTGGCACAATCACACCCAATAAGAACATATTTGATGTTTAATATACTGATATGTAGAGCTTTCATTCAAGTAATATTACTTGAATTGAAGATCATTTAGGCTTTGTTGCATCATATGAGACAGTAGATACAGGTGACATGAAAAGGTAAGAGAAAAATGAAAACCCATTCAAATGGCTTTGAAACAATCAGTTCATTTATAACTGAAAAATGTGGCAAAAACAACAAGCTTACTGCTGAGTCTTCATTTGTACCATTTATAAACTGTGTAAAATGCATACATTTTCCATTTGAACTTTTGGAACTTTCCATTTGACCATTCAACAGACTACTGTAAGGACAAGCACCCTTCAACAAAAATCTCTCAGAGTAAGAGAGAAAAAGAATGGGAGAACAGGAGAATGATGTGAAAACCATCTGAGAAGAAGACAAACAGTAACAAGGCCTTGGCTATGCTGAATCACAGCTGAGTTGTGGCAAACAAGCCCATCCATGTGCCAATAAATAAATAACTCCAGCCTGAGGCAGTATCAGTACAAGAGACCTGTGGTGGGAGAAAGAAAGCAAAATAGAAAAAGAAAGAGTGATAGATCTTGCACATGAGCCAATGCCACAGAGACACACAATATTACGCAATACCCAGTGGAGCCCACCCTCTTGACAGCCCAAACACCAGCACAGCATCTAAAGTGACGTTTACCTTCAATATGAGCAACTACAGCCAACAACCAACTAATTAGCACTTCTAATTTGCCACACACAGGATATGATTGCCAATTTTACTAGCATCCATCTCATTTAACTTGGCAAGAAAAAATTGGTGTTCGCATTGCTGTGAAGTGACATATATTGACAATCACTTGCTGCTAAATTTATACCTGTGGAGGATGCTGTAAATAAGTCAAAACCAATGCAGTATAAAGAGTGCATCAAAATATTTGATTAATTTAAAGCTAAAATTTGACATTTTTGCACCATTAGTGTCACAGAACCCACTAGTATGTGGTTGAAAAGGTTTACTTTTCACTGAGTTGTTTTCTGTGTATAACTGTGCGTGACATTTGTCCTGAATATTGAAAACTGTTCAGTAGGTTTCCTCGCACTTTCCCAGTCAGCCATTGGTCAAACACACATAGTCCCATCCCAAACTCACACCACTGGTTTAGTCACTGCTGCCGTATCGGACTGGTTAGGACAGTCAAACAAACAGAACAATGTTTAAACCATTTAAACTTTTGGAAAAATCAACCTACCACTGGTTAAATTTAGAATTTTTTTTTTTAAATCGAAAAAACTACACAAAGCAGCTCCAAACATGTGTGTCTCATAGGAGATAAACAGGGAGACTCGATATACTGTGTCCCAAAGGATGGACTGATGTGAGCTATTTTTTCTATGTGTCTGAGGGTGATTAGGCTCCCTTGAGTCTAGCAGATCCCTTGATGCTTTGCTTTGGAGTATAAACCATTAAGTCTTGCTACCCAGTTATAGAGAATTTTGACCCTGTTGCAGTTGGAAGAAAAACATTTTTAATTTCTGTCAGAATGGCACCTACTACGACATGCTGCTCGTCAAACATTCAAATGCTGCCAGATGTCAGAGAACTGTTATTAAAACTGTGAATGCTTTAATGAAGTTTACACTTTCAACGAAGGCATCATTTTGGCTCTTGTGATTCCAGTCAGTGACTCATGTGAGTTTTTCTTTTAGCAGAGCAATATACCTGATGGTAAACACAGCTGTCCAATCAGAATGTAATTTTAACACGTCTAACGTGGTCATGCTCCTGTGAGTCTAAGTAGTCTTTACCTGTCAAATTTGCAAGTTAACAAAGCACACCGGAGATGCAAAATATCCCTTGAATACCACAGAACTGAAAACCTTCCATTTAATATCCTCTCAAGTCACGACTTTGCATTTTAGTTTGGAGTGAGAAGAGAAATCAGAAAATGAAGACAAGAATATGATCCTTAATATAAGAAAATACAAGATTTTAGAGTTTAACCCATTTTTTTTCCAAAGTTGACTTTCAACACAATTAATAAATATTAAATTCCGATGTAAAGACAAATACATGTATTTTAAGTCGAGTTTGCATTTGTAAATGCTTTCGTATATCATGTAACAACTCATCCATGTGTTTTATTTATTTTTATTATTTTTATTTTTTTATTTGTTACAATTTTTGATTTTGTAATGTTCAATCAAAATGTCATAACACAATCGTCCAGCACTTCTCCAATCATTTATTACGTTTTAAACTCGTCCCTCCACAGTTGACTACAAGCATTCACTTATAAATGCAACGTCCAAATCTCAAAACCCAAACAACTGATGGATGGAACCAAGCTTCCTTCCTACATTTTATACTGTATAAACTCACAGACCATTTTTAGGTACATCTTACTAGTATCAGGTTGGACCCCCTTTTGCTGCACATCCATGATGCAAATTTCCACCACATCCTAAAGGTGCTTTATTGGAATGAGATCTGGTGACTTTTGAGGCCATTTAAGTATAGTTACCTCATTGTCATGTTCAAAAAAACAGTTTGAGATGGTTTGTGACAAGGCGCTTTATCCTGCTGGAAGTATCACAAGATGGGTACAATGTGGTCATAAAGGGATGAAAATGTCAACAAGAATACTCAAGTAGGCTATGGCGTTAAAAACGATGCAACTAAGGAGCCAAAGCGTGCCAAGAAAATATCCCCCACACCATTAAACCACCAGCAGCAGTCTGAACTGTTGATAGAAGGCAGGCTGGATCCATGCTCGTATTGTTTCTGCCAAATTCTGACCCTACCATCCAAATGTGGCAGCAGAAATCAAGACTCATCACACCAGGCAACCTTTTCCTGATCTTCTATTTTCCAACTTTGTTGAGCCCATGTAAATTGTTAGCCTCAGTTTCCTGTTCTTAGCTGACAGGAGAGGCACCTAGTGTGGTCTTCTGCTGCTGTATCTGCTTCAAGGTTCTACATATTGTATGTTCAGAGATGCTCTTCTGGATACTATGGTTGTAATAAGTGGCTATTTGAGTTACTGTTGCCTTTCTATCAGTTCGAACCAATCTAGCCGTTCTCCTCTGACCTCTGGCATCAACAAGGCATTTTCGCCCACAGAACTGCCACTCACTTGATGTTTTCTCTTTTTCTCTGTAAACCCTAGGGATAGTTGTGTGTGAATCCCAGCAGATCAGCAGTTTATGAAATACTTAGACCAGCCCGTCTGCTACCAACAACCATGCCTCATTCAAAGTCACTTAAATCACACTTTTTCCCCCATTCTGAAGCTAATTTTGAGCTTCAGAATATCATCTTGACCATGTCTACATGTCTAAATGCATAGAGTTGCTGTGATATGATTGGCTGATTAGATATTTCCATGAACAAGCAGTTGAACAGGTGTTCCTAATAAAGTGGCTGGTGAGTGTATATATAAGTGAACACTTATTTTACATCATATTTTTCTAAAATGTATTCAAATAAATAAGCTAAATGTGCTCTATACATTTGCGAGGGCATCTGGAGATTTTAGAACTGACTCAAGGCAGAGATAACACTGATGATGATATTCTCAAAATGGCCAAATATTGGCAGATTAGTGGGCTTGGCTTGCCACGCAACATTAGGGTTAAGGATTTGGAAGCTGGTTTCAATCCAAAGTAGCAGTGACCTAAGAACTGTAGAATTACTGGAATCACAGTCCTCCATTTAGCCTGTAAACAGGGCACATAACCACAGGCTACAACACAGGGAATCTGCCTCCAATAATTATACTACAAGTCATTCTGGATGAACTGTGTTACTATATGGCATGTTGTAATCTGGCATGAAAACAGGTCAGAATCACAGCCTTCATCTTTAGGTATATTTGCCAAGCAAGGCCTCCAAGTCTTTCAGTCTCACTTACGTCTCTGATGAAGGACTCTAGGGTAGCATAGGCGATGGCGATGCCGTCGTGAGTGCTGGTGCCTCGACCAAGCTCATCCAGGATGACCAGGGAACAGGAGGTGGCACGAGCCAAAATATCTGATGCTTCCACAAGCTCCTCCATAAAGGTGCTTCTTCCCCTTGAGATGTTGTCAGACGCTCCCATTCTGTCAGAACCAAAACCAGTTGAGCAGATTAAATTAGCCTGTGAACAAGCATTAGTTTGGTAAAAAATGAAATGTATCACTCTCACATTGTTCCAAACCTACATGACTTTTCTTCTTCTGTGGAACACAAACAAGAAACTTAAATAAAAGGAAGAATATGGCAGTTAATCCTATCTATACAATTACAATGGATGGGACTGGAGCCTTCAAACTTAAAAAAAAGATGCAAAGCACCATCAAAGTCATCCATATGACTCAAGCACTATATTCCAATTTTTCTGTAGCTATATGGTAGCTTTGTGTGAGGAGTAGATTGAAATGCATTGGGCACAATTTGTGGACAATGCTCATGGTACTTTGACAATTTTTGTTGCATTCACTATTATTATACTCAAAAGTGTCCAGAATATTATTTTAAAAAATCTGCCTTTTGTGTTACAAACACAAAATAAAGCCATACAGGTTTACAATGACATGAAAGAATTTTCATATTAGCTGAATTTTGGTCATTTAACTCTGACCAAATCATTAGGGTTGTAAGTTACGAATAGCTTTTGTAACTGTAGTGTTGGAAAGTTCTTCAGTGACAGCGGTTAGCCTCATTACAAAGACTTGAGTCTCAATTATGAATGATAAGACCAATTCATAACCATGAGAGGCAGATGAAAGGGACCTACAAATACTCTTAAATGCATTACTGGTGTGACTATGCAGTGTTTGAGTACAAAATAAATGAGTGGTTGGCAGCTGATAACATTTCAAGGCTGTAAGGTCACTACCATCAACTATGAACACCACACAAAGATCACATGGCTTAGGCAAATGCAGCATCTCATTATTTCATAAGTTGCTGAGAGTGCAGGAAAAAGCTGACGCTGTTGAAAAATCACCATGTAGAGGTGAACGAACCTCTAGGGTATGTTTGTACCACAGGACTCTTGCTCTTAAACTGCTGTATTAAACAGTATTAATGTTTGGATTTTTCTTCTTTTCTTTTTCCAATGGTTAGTAAAAAAGCACAATGTAAAGCCTCCCTAATTCAGACCAATTGCAACAGCATTAAG
Organism: Sinocyclocheilus anophthalmus; assembly: GCA_018155175.1. Lineage (NCBI taxonomy): Eukaryota > Metazoa > Chordata > Actinopteri > Cypriniformes > Cyprinidae > Sinocyclocheilus > Sinocyclocheilus anophthalmus. Next base: position 109,633 of record JADLZN010005115.1, read on the forward strand.
CAAGACATGAGCCAATGAATGTGCTGGCCATTACAGGTCATGTACAGAATACCCAGAAAGCAGAATTATTCTTTGTTAACAGCTAATCTAAAAATCATTCCCATTATCCTGGTAAGGGGCTTCATCCTACTTTTAAATTGAATAAGACGCCACAGACAAGCTTTAGCTGGACTAATAGTGCAGCTCTTGGCCACGCTGGAGAGAGAACACAGATGGTATGTGTAGTCTGCTTTGCGGTGAACCACATTAACAAAATGCCACTTTCATTCTCTTGTTGCTTTTGTCTCTAAATGTTTTCTTGTATTTTAACCTCCAAACATTTTGACTATAGGCATTTAATTTTCATGTTTTTGTCAGCAGATTTCTTCCAGGAAACAGAGCTTGAGCTGCACAACCACATTTCCATTTTAAGTGTAATTAGAATTTTTATCAGCGGCTTCGACGGCTGTTGCAATCATATTGTTTTCTATGAGGATCAAAATTTCAAATGTGTTTTTACTAGGGCTGACAGTGGATTAAAATATTTAATTGAACTACAGGATGTGTCGATTAATTAATCTAATTAATGGCAAATTAAATTTGGCTGTGAAATTACCCACAAAAGATTATTTAAAGCCATTATTGTGTTAAATGAAAAAGTATCAAGTAGACATTACAAATAGTAGCTGTAAAAAGAAATATTATAATTGATTCAACATAAAATGTATTGCACGTAAACGTTTAGGCTACAATGGCCTAACATAAAATATGGAAGATAAAAGAAGGTCATTTGAGAAACATCTCAGCATTTTTTGTTCATACAATGAAAGTCCAAAACAGCTTAGTTACCAACAGTCTTTTTCAGTCTTTTTTTATGAAATGATACTCTAAATAAGAAACTAGAACTGCCAGCAGGTGGTGGTAGATGTCTTTTTACGTCATTCATTCATTCATTCGATTCATTCAGGAATGAAGTAAACGGCTCAAGTTTTGAATAGCTATTGAGATAATCGATCATTCAAACAGCTGATTCATTCAGAAACTAAACACCGATATGTTGCTCAGAGAACAACAGTTCTGCAGTAGCTTCAAAGGTAATATTTTCTCTGCAAAATTGAGCAAAACGGACAATATTGTGTTTAAAATATAACAACAACTACTTATTTACTGAACTGTTGTATAAAATCACATTTAAACTCCTTTTATTCGTGACAAAACAGCACTCGTGTAATTGCTCTCATGTAAGATGACATTGCCACGGTTCGCTACTGTGAGGAGCACGGAGACGAGGAGTGGATTCAAACATATAGATTTTAATCACATCCAGGGAACAAGGAAACACATGATGTAGCAAGGGTAGACATATACAATTATATACAACATATACAAGGGAGAACAGAACGGGCTAGGACTCAAATAGGGCAGATAACGAGGGGCAGACAGATGAGGAGGATAACTAATAACAAGGAACACCTGGAACAAATAGAACTAAATGGGGACAGGAACTGGAAGGACCAAATAAGGGCAAGGAAGGTACATGGGGAGCAAAACACACACAAAACAAGGAACAGACAGTCTGACAGACGTGCAGTCCATACAGATCACGTCAGATGTTTCTGCAGTGAATCAGTCTGGTTGCCATAAAAGCAATCTCAGGCACAGCAATAAACACAATAAAGGTCAGACGGCACTATGAAACTCAAAAAAAGATTTAGATATTTCAAAGGAAATATATTTAGAAATATATATTTTTTTATTATTTGCACTTAACTTCCTGTTTCTATCGCAACCAAAACAAAGAGGGGGAAAAGAGCTTCCAAACCTTAAGTGCTATTCAATAAAAGTGTTCCATCAGTGGGGGAAAAAAATGACAAAATATGGTCTGTCTGACCTAAGACTCACACAGATGCTAAGGACTGTGCAGACTTCTGCAGTTTAGATAGCTATTATGGGCATGTCACTACAAATGAGATGAAAAAGCATTCTTCTTCTGTGCCTGAATAGTTGACGCACAATGCTTTCATGAAAGCAAAAAATAAATAAATAATAAATGTGAGAATTTTGACAAACCTCAGGCAGCGCAACAAATTGAAAATTTAAACAAAGTAAATATTTTAATATTCCATAAATAATAATTCCTAATAATATTCCTCTTAAATAACATAAGGCTGGGTGCATGATAATTATATCATCAATGAATTGCAAAAATGCCTTTTAAAACCATCTTAGATGGAGTGTAGCATAACACGTGCACTTTTCAAAGATATTTCATGTCAGCTACCCAACAATAGTTAGAGTGGGTCACAAATCTTTGTTACACGAAAAGCCAAAATCTAATCAAAGCAGCTGCAAAAGCTTTTGACTCTGCTTAGGATGTAAACTCTTTTCCAGTATTCTACAGTCCCACCGCGCAAATGTGATAACCATTCAATGTGTCTGCTTCACCAGAGTGCAGTATAGGCCACTGAATGCTTCAGGCTTAATTGGGCGCGGTTTAAACCTGATCTTGACCTGTTAATTGGAACAAACCAACGCAACTCTGGGGAGTGAAGGCAATTATCTTCTGACGTGAACAGTGCCAGGACTGGGTTAATTAACAAGGCAGCACTTCAGTTAGCGGTATGTACAGATTTAGACTGACAGTGTCAAAAAAGCATACAGCACACTACATCACATCCCCTTCCTGCTGAATGGTCTTGCATTGGTGCTAAAATCTTTAGGGGTAGATAAAATTTAAAAAAAGAAACAAATTCACTCAATGTATTTTGTATATCATCAAAATAAAAGTGCATGCTGGCTGCTAGGAACATTTACAAAATACCTCAAATAATTAATTTTACATTATTACTGGTCTTAAACAAAAAATGTTCACATCTGCAATAGATCTCAGGCATTTTCCACTTGCATCTGAGTCTAATTAGTAAACCGCTGTGGATGTTGTTGATGTTCGTAGCCTATTGACTAGCAGAGTCAGCAGAAATCAACCACCCCTACAACAGTAAACAATGTTAATAAATCACATCAAAATGAAAGACTAAAGCAAGTAAAGAGGGGTTGGAAGTTCACTTAGGTTATTAAGAAATAAGAGCAAGACAGGTTTAGTTAACATACTTGACAATAATCTAGATTCTAGATATTTCATTTGAATTTATGAGGGAGGTGAAACACCACTGAATACATTTCTGTGACAGTGAAGCATAAAAAGACCAAATGAAACAGGCGGGCCATTTTTTATGTTTTCAGAACACATTACAGTATGATAGTAGATTACCACTGACACTCACAAGAAATAGCCTTGAATTCCTTTTACAAATAAAGCTTGGTTTTGATGTGCAAATAAATTTTTTGTTTTGATTTTGTTCTTTTTCTCTCACAAAAGAGAAAATGCTCTGCTAAATGCCTGTGAAGATTCAAGCAAAACAAAATGCAAAAAACAAATGAATAAATAAATAATAATAGTGCAAAACTTAAAATTTGGCTTTTAAAACTCAATACAAATTAATTTATATTTAAAAATTAAATCCAACAAAACCAGAACATATTAGTTTCACACATTAGTCTTTTTATCAATTGTGATTTAATATGACTTTTTTTTAACGATTACATTTTTATTTTAAAAAGGGAGAGAATGTTTGCCATTAAAAATCTACCCAACAGTAATGACGTCATTGCAAAATATGCAAAGTAAATTATGACTCAATTTGACTCAAAAAGTTGTTTTTTTAGCATGTATTTAACACAGCAAAACTGTATTTAAATTAAAAATCAATGTTTTCATTCTCGTCGTTCGTTGCCTGGCAAGCACTGGTATTTCTTTCCGGACCTGAAAATCTATTATTACGCCGCTCCTCAAAAATCAAGCATAAGATGTGGCACAAGGTCTGAATAGGTTTGACTCACACTCCTGCCTCTGTAATCTGTGGTTTTTTTACCTCCCGGTTTTTGACTTTTTTATACATCCGACCTCCCTCTTGTTTCCTTCTGTGTCTAGTCCCGCCCGACCAAAGGAACACGGACTATAGTCTCGCCCCCACGTCCGCCTTCCGCAGCCTGTGTTTTTCGTTGGCGAACGAGAGTTTCCCACACACGCGCAGGCACTGTGAGCACTGTGCCCGATAACATTGTCACTAGAGCGACACATAGAGACATAATACTACCAGCTTCGTCAGCCTGCTCCCCGTCGTGGCTCGCTCGCGAGCACATTCCCCGACCGCGCCGCTGACCATTGTGTCAGTCTGCCGTGATCTCAGCCAACACGTGTGGAGCTCGAGGACCCATACATCAAGGCGGTACAACCAATAACATTCGCGCCTGAGCCACTTCCTCTCTAATGGCCAGAAAACAAAAGAAACTATATCTCAGTAAGAGCTGATTTTTCCACAGGTTTAAGAAGACGGATGGTTTCCAAAGCTTCTGTTCCTTTGGAGAATGACCCATCTACATATCTCAGTAAATACTGCATTATGGCTGTGATAAATCTCCTATGAAAGTGATCTTTGTTCTTTAGGAAAGAAAATGAAAAACAGGAAATAAGGACGGTGTAGAGAATAAAAAGGTCTGGAAATGTATTTTCATCAGAAGATAATATGCAATTAAAAGATCTCAGATGCATTTTGTGACAACCAGAAGAAATTATATGCATTATGCTCATAGTACAATAATCTTTTCTCAGCCATTGTTTATAGGCCACTGAGAAGAACGTGGTGTTTAGCAAGTGTGTAGCGTCTGGACCACTCAAACACACAATATATATTTTGTTAGCTAGATTTCACAAATACTCTGTAACACCCCAGGACGCCGAACAGGACCCTGGTTTCATGGTAACCCGATACATTTACAACCTTGTGGAATGCGCGCAGACTCTCAGCTGCATTCTCCAGAAGCAAGAGGCACAAATGCACAGTAGAAATTGACTTTTCTACTAATTAATTCATAGGAAAACCTTTCTTTGAATGAACACACATATTCTTCAGGCCATTGTATATATTATTGCTGTTTTGTATTAATCTGTTGTATTATAGACTATTTTTATTCATGCTTACGATAAACCACTCATTCATATAACCTTACATATACCTTGTTTAGTATCTATGAATTCGCCTTCTGATGATCTAAACAAGAATGTATATTATATGTTGGTACATAGGCAATATATTAGTGCCCTGAGAACTTTTAGTATTTTCAATTCAAGTTCCAGACACTAAAGTACCATGTTTCCACACAAAAAGCCATAAACTCCACAGGATCTCAAAACACCCACTTGGGATTCCGGCCTTTCTCACTGGACAAGCCAATCTTGAGAGGCGTGAATCTCTGCAGACTTTAAAAGACCACACTCCATGTGACCCGCCCAGTCGGTGGTTCGGTCAGATGCAGATGAAGATGTGAGAAAACGCTTCAGGATACCAAAGCATTGTGCCAGGCCTTTCTTCGGCCTATTCCTTTCCATTTCAATCAAGATTCTCTGACTCAGAACTGGTTCTTTCTCATCAACTAACTTCAACAAAAGATCAACTGGAAACCTTAAGATTACATCAGGAATCTATTTCAAACAGACGAAACTTGCAAGTATCAAACTTAGTCTCATTAATTAATACATTAAGTATCAGTTACACCCTTTTACAAAGGTGTGTTTAAAATAAGAATCTGACGCTTCCCTCAGGTGAAGATCTGCTGAATATGCAAATGGTTCAATAAATTTCATTCCTTATGCCTCTTTCTGTACTGAGTTAAACTTTAACCCTTTCCTATACCAACTGTATGTGTGTGTGTGTGTATGTTAGACCAGTTTATGTGTTTATGTAGGATGTTAGACTAGTTTAAGTGTTTATGTAGTCTGTTAGAATAGTTTAAGTGTTTATGTAGTTAATAATACCTTACTTGTATAACACTTGACGTGTTCATTGTTTACTCAAAACCGGAGTCAATAATCATGCAGATTTAAGTTACAAACTTATAGAATTGTACAGTAAGAAGTTATTTCCTTAACCAGGAAATTAACGTTCTTAGAATTGACAAGACAGTTGACCCTGAGAGGTCAGCTAAATATCTACAGCGGATCTAAAATATGAATAGTTAATTATAACTAGTTATGGTTAATTATTCATATTTCCTGTCATGAGCTGATTCGTTACAAGTGGAAGATACCTGACATATATGCCGTCTACAATGCCCACTGATGCCTCTCTGGCAGGAACAAAGGATCCCAGCTGTGCCATGATTGTCACCAGAGCAACCTGTCGGATGTAAGAGCTCTTGCCACCCATGTTGGGCCCAGTGATGATCATGGCTCGCTTGCCATCCCCCTGAAGACAGGAAAAGGTAATCAGAAGAATATTTGTGCAAGATTACAGTAAAGGTTCTCAAGGTCAAGCAGATGTAGATGCTAATGTTCTGGCTGACTGCTTGAGTGTCAAAGATAAAGAAGGAATCAGGGATGGAGCACAGGTCTCAATCATCTGGACAGAAAACGCTGAGGAAACACTGCTCAGTTATTATGAAAGAGTACGACCAGCAGAAATCAATTTATAATCAAATAGAAGAAAGGTCAGAGATAAGAGAATAGAAAAACCGTTTGGGTCAGTAAGATTTTTTTTTTTTTTTTTTTAAATAATACTTTTATCAGAAATTGCATTAAAAGAGACAATAAAGACCTTTACAATTTTACAAAAGATTTCCATTGTATATAAATGCTGTTTTTTTTAACTTTTATTATCAAAAAATCAAAAAAAAAAAAAAAAAAAAAAAAATTCATGATTTCCACAAAAGTAATAATATATAATTAAAAGAAATGTTTCATAAGCACCAAATTAGCATATTAGAATGATTTCTGAAGAATCATGTAACACTGAAGACTGGAATAATGGCTGCTGAAAATCCAGCTTTGCCATCACAGAAAAAAAGAAAGAAAACAGCTATTTTAAATTACAATAATATTCACCCAATATTCTGATTTGACTGCATTTGTGACAGGCAGCATTGGTACGATTGGGAGATTCTTCTAAAACAAAAAAATACCGACAAGTTCTGAATGGTTGCATATACTACAGAAATACACAAAAATGGGTATAACTATATCCAAAAATCTAAAACCATTTTATTGCATTTTGCATTTGATTATTTAAACATTTTTCACGAATAAATATATATTAACTCACAAGGAATAAAAGGAAATTATATTAAAGAAAAGGACAAAAGAAACACTGAATGGGATTATAAAAGTGATTCAGAATGTTTTTTTTAAATCTATTTTTCATATTAAAAAATAAAATGGTTCTTATATTAAAAAAATACATTGGCATTCAGTGATTACAAAAAGTATTTGGACACTCCAGCAATTAAAATGTATGAATGCCATTGCAGTAGAAAAACAAAATCACATCATCAAGTGGCATTTTTTTTAAGAAATACATTAAAAAGTATACTTTCTGGTAGTCAAATGGATCATATTCATCGTCCTGTGGACACATGTGTGAATGTGAGAGGAATTGACATCATCCATGCAGTAAAAATCACATTGACACCATTTGGTTAAAAGCCATTGCATCATTTGTTTGCAGATGCCACATGGTTATTTTGTTATAGTTCACAATGACATTCAGATATTTTTAACATTTTAAAGTCTGTTGAAGAGTTTGAAAAAAATGTCTGAGTGAATGGGCATATGACAAGTAATGTGAAGAAAAGTATGGTGACCCAGCAAGACGGCTTCATTATTAAAGCCTGACTCACACATTGAATGGAAGCCCAGTGATTGGGTGGGTGGGAGAAGAGAAAGGGAGAAAAAGAGGTGACAAAGGTATTAAAAAACATATGCTAATCGGGATGGCAGAGTGGGTAGCCGATACAAAAGGTTTGGCTGCTGGTTCAATAGCATTTTCTTACAGGTGAAGTAAAAAGGATTACCCTGTAGTGAAAGACAACCACACAGCCTTTGGCATGAAGACAGATTCCCTCACAATTATTTTAAAATTAAATACTGGAACGATAATCAAGTTTCATAAAATCTCTAAGATCTATAAGCCCCAACGGCATTTTATGAAAAAGAGTTGTTAATGAGAATGTGGAAGCACTGATATTAATATGACTCATGAGTGAGTGAATCATTATTTTGAGATGGGCCGTCAATGAATCAGTTTATCCAGTTCACAAAAACAAGTGTGAATGAACCAGACTGATTCGGTTCTCAAGAACAGCAGTTAACAACTCCCTGCAGGGAAAGATTTATCAAGGAATAACTTACATTTCAGTCTGTTTTTCACACAAAACTATCAGAGATAGGGATGGACCAATGTTAAAATACATTTTATCTAAATAAAAAAATAAAAAAATACAACACTAACTAAACATCTGTCAAAAATATGTACAAATTTAAGTGAATATAACTGAATTTAAGCATCACAACATCATAATGTAGGCTATATACTGCACATGCTTAAAAATGATTTTCTTTATATTAAAATTAATTTGACAGCTACTCAGTATTAAAGATTACAGATTTCATTTTTTAAACATCAGTTTGATTATTATATATATATATAATATATATATATTATATATATATATATATAACACTTTAAATCTCCGAAATAACCTCATGCATCAGTTTATATCTAAATATATCTCTTATCAGAGGATTGGAATATAGTGCATGAGTCATATGGACCACTTTTATGCTGCTTTTGGAGCTTTAAAGATTTAAAGGAGTGCCCAACACATTAGTCCAGCACATAAGAGAAAAAATAAATTCATACAGGTCTGAAGAAACATGAGGGTGAGTAAATTCTCATTCTGGGTCAACTAATCCATTATAAAAACAATAACAGTATTAAAAAAAGTCACCTGTAAGTGAGTGTCATTGGGGACATATTGATCCTCATCTCCCATCAGCGAGGTGATGACCGGATGCTTGCCTGCCGTGATCAAAATCTGACTTTTATCCTCAAGAATCTCAGGCCTATGCTCAGGACATGCAAAAAAAAGATGCTTTAGACACCAATAAAGTGGAGTATTCACAATTAGATAAACTGACATAAAAAAAAATCAAGAATGAATTGGCCAAAATAAAGTTTTACGTACACCATATTGACACGACACCTTACATATAAGAGTTGGAATTTATGGTATCAGCTCAACACTTTTGAAAAGTCCAGAGGGAGAGGATAAGCTTTGGTGCTCTGCAGAACAGGTGGGAGGGGGAGGAGGTAAGGAGCAGAGGGGGAGTAGTTGGCGGAAACCTCTGCTTTCAAAGTCAAATCCACTCCCCCACACAGACTGTCAGAGGGATATGGAGTGGGCTCTATACTGCATGGGGGTGGGATTCATCCTACTGTTGGACTCAATTCGGGCCATGGAGAGATGGAGATGTGGGGGCTCCAGGGTCCCCTTACTCTCGTTCATCTATGAAAGCTTATGTAAGATGCTTTATGCGCATCTCACCAAACACAAAAGAGAAATAGAGCTTCTTTGTAGATGCTCAGAAATGATTGATTTTATTGCACTTCAGTGCACCAAGACTGGGAAAAGTCCCTACAATCGCTCCCAGAACTGCACGTATCTGACTTTTGAATGTTCAAAAAGAATAGAAGACTAAAGTCAGGCCTTAGAAACAAAGCTTAGTATATTCAATTTGATGAACTAAGTAATCTATGAGAGAATATGCATGCTTGTGCAATATGAGAGATGACAGGAAGTCAGCAGAGAATACGGGAATAAAAAGCCAAATTCATTACCACACCTGCAATAATTATTTTCTTTAGCAACCTGAGCCAATGAGAAGAGGCAGTCCATGGTTGCTAGGTGACACACTGCTTTCCTCAGGATGTAGTAATGGTCCCCAAATAGCCTACACATGGCAAAAAAGAGAGAAGGCTGAGAAAGAGAGAAAGAACGCTGCCGGGTCGGAAAGCGATGGGATAAAATGCATGTTTTATATGATTAAATTACTACACAGCAGCTTCCAGATTTCAAAGTCTATACTGAAAAAAGTCGCTGAAAGCATCTCAACCAATCAACAGGGCTTCAATTAAAAACGATTTTTGTCATATTTCAAAGGTACGTACTGAAGGAAGTTGATCCACTCGTGATTGCAGTCAATAACCAGCTGTTCTCGTAGTTGCTGCAGGCACCGATGTTTCTCCACAATGAATGGAGTGTGATAGCGGCCCACAACCTTAGTGCTGGGGATGAAAAGCAGATATTTAATATTGGTTTGTATCCACATTATTTTATAATGTAGAAGCAAGCTATTTCCAGCGAACCTGCAAGAGATCATTAGCAGCTATAGCTAAATAACTAGAAAAATAAAGTGCAGAAAACAGTAAATTTTTTTGCATTACTAACCGGTGTGTGCATGATTATGGTAATAAATTAAAATATTATGACAACAAACACCAGTTTGCAATATCAAGCAGCATAACAGTCTGTTTTTGTCCAGCTAAAAAAACTGGAAGCAGCCAACACCAGAAGCCTTGCACATTCGAGTTACAATTTTAGGGAGCAAGTGATCAAATTTGTCAACAATGGTGCCCACCTGTTGACTTTGACCCAGTCTGCCGGGACTATAGATGACAAACTGTTCTTTACTTCAATGAGAAACTGCACAAAAAAGAAAAAAAGAGAGACAATTGTCAAATCTTTGTAGACTGTGTGTAAACCTGGTTGAGTTTTACTTTGTTCATCATCCAAAGTCATACTCAGTAGCAAAGACTTGAAATTACGTAAAAACACTTTAATTTCATTAAAAAAAAATACATTTGATCACCTTATTACCTTCACATTACAACAACCATAGATGTTTCACCACAAATAGTGCTATCCTCTAAAAACCAAAGGAATTGTTCACCCCCCCAAAAAAAAAAATTCTGTCATCATTACCCACCCTCACTTTTGTTTCCAACTCTCTCTTTCTTCTGGTGTGGAACTACTTCAAGTATCTTTCTAGTGGGGAACATATTTGGCAATATTTTTGGCGAATTCTTAGCATTTTTTTCCTCCATACATGGAATCAAAGGGCTTTCCAAAGTGGTTGGAGCCCAACCTTCTAAATATATTTCCATTTGTTTTCAAAACAGACGAAATAAAATCCTCCTGGTTTGGAAGGGTGAATAATGGTGAGTAAATGATGACAAATTTTCTTGATTGGGTGGACTATACCATTAAAGTCTCCCATCGTCTTGCTAATGATAACAAAGTGAACAAGTCTGTTTACTGCCCATCTGATGCATATTGCATAAAAAATGGCAATTGCTTTGGTCATCTGGCATCTGTTTGAACTCGTTTCAGTATAAAAGACACCTGTCACAACCTCAAACAGTCCCACAATCCAAACTCCACCATGGCCAAGACCAAAGAGCTGCCAAAGGACACCAAAAACAAAATTGTAGACCTGCACCAGGATGGGAAGACTGAATCTGCAATAGGTAAGAAGCTTGGTGTGAAGAAATCAACTGTGGGAGCAATTATTAGAAAATGGATGACATACAAGACCACTGATAATCTCCTTTGATCTGGGGCTCCACGCAAGATCTCAACCCGTGGGGTCAAAATGATCACAAGAACTGTGAGCAAAAATCCCAGAACCACACGGGGGGATCTAGTGAATGACCTGCAGAGAACTGGGACCAAAGTAACAAAGGCTACCATCAGTAACACTGCGCCGCCAGGGACTCAAATCCTGCCGTGCCAGACGTGTCCCCTGCTTAAGCCAGTACATGTCCAGTCCGTCTGAAGTTTGCTAGAGAGCATTGGCTTGATATCCACTCCCAGAAGAGGATTGGGAGAATGTCATATGGTCCGATGAAACCAAAATATAACTTTTTGGAAAAAACTCAACTTGTCGTGTTTGGAGAAAGAATGCTGAGTTGCATCCAAAAAACACCATACCTACTGTAAAGCATGGGGGTGGAAACATCACGCTTTGGGGCTGTTTTTCTGCAAAGGAACCAGGACGACTGATCCGTGTAAACTAAAGAATGAATGGGGCCATGTATCTTGATATTTTGAGTGAAAACCTCCTTCCATCGGCAAGGGCATTGAAGATGAAACGTTGCTGGGTTTTTCAGCATGATAATGATCCCAAACACACCGCCCGGGCCACGAAGGAGTGGCTTCGTAAGAAGCATTTCAAGGGCCTGGAGTGGCCTAGCCAGTCTCCAGATCTCAACCCCATAGAAATCTTTGGAGGGAGTTGAAAATCCGTGTTGCCCAGCGACAGCCCCAAACGATTACTGCTCTAGAGGAGATCTGCATGAGGAATGGGCCAAAATACCAGCAACAGTGTGTGAAAACCTGTGAAGACTTACAGAAAACGTTTGACCTCTGTCATTGCCAACAAGGGTATATAACAAAGTATTGAGATGAAATTTTGTTATTGACCAAATACTTATTTTTCCACCATAATTTGCAAATAAAATCCTACAATCCTACAATGTGATTTTCTGGATATTTCTTCTCATTTTGTCTCTCATAGTCGAGGTATACCTATGATGAAAATTACAACCCTCTCTCATCTTTTTAAGTGGGAGAACTTGCATAAATTGGTAGCTGACTAAAAATCTTTTTTTTTCACACCACTGTATAGATATATATATATATATATATATAGACATTTCTTTACGTACTGACTGCTGTGTTATTATTTTAGGGAGTTTTTCCCACACTAGTATATTATTATGGTATTAACTTCTATAAATATAATTCATATAAACCTGCCCCTATATCGTATGTAAACATGTGGCATGTAATTGTCTGTGTCTGTCTTCTCTTGTGTCTCTTCTTGGCCAGAATAAGATGCCAAGTGGACCAGACTTTATGCTGATAGTCAAAGTCGTAGCTATGTTAGACTCAGCTAGAGATGGTGGGAGAAAGAGGGATGGCCAGAGTCTATACTCTGAGGGGGAAAACTGTTGTGAATTCATGAGAGAATGGCAACAGTGAGCAGATGGAGAAACAGATGTGGAGCTGCATACAAACTGCAACATTTCAGACTCTGTCCTTGTAGTTGTCATCTTCTAGTAAGGTAGTATTCAACAGTATATCTACAACAGAATAAAATGAGTAAAATGGCTTTTTCCAGGTTCGATGTAGATATACGATGTAGAATAGGCAGTAATTAGGTCTGTTACTAAACAAGTAATGTCACATAATTGGAGACAACTGATATGAGATTTTGGTGTTCTCGAATGCATCACATACAACAGAGATGCACAAACCAGGTTCTGTAGACTCCAAAGAGAAAGAAAAAAAAAACACGCCATTGAAGCATATCCTCATTTCTAATTTAATTTATTTTATTTTTGCATTGAAATGTAATTTGCAATAAATTTGTTTAATTATTACATATATTTTTAGTCATTTTAATAACAATTTTGGATATAATACAACATTCACTTTTGGCCTCAGTCGAGATTGATTTTTCCTTCATTGGTCCTTGATATTCAAAAAACTGGGCACCAGTATTTGATAGATCATGGGTGCACCTTTCCATGAACAGGGTACAAAAAGGACCTGAAACTCTTCAGAAAACCCCTACTTTTGTATGAATTTGACATTTTCTAGCAAAACAATTTAACAAATCTAAATCTAACTAAACTATTTCTCAGTAAGGTTCATAGTCTTGGGGTGGTGGGGGGGGGGGGGGGGGGGGGGGGTGGGCGGGGGGGGGGGTTCCCCCTAACACAGGATTCAAAACACCAAAACCACGCTGTGTATTGTACATAACAATGTTTTATGCTTTAAATAACTTCGTAATGGTAAACAACAACAAACTGCACACGGTCAAATCATTTTACGTTTAAAACTTTTGAGTCTTCCCTCTCCCTTGACTCACAGTGCTTTTGTCCATATCTGCGTCCTCTTTTACTCACCCACCCTGCCACACACACACAAGTCCGTGACGAGAACAAGTCCATCTGTTTGTGTGAACTCCATGCTAACATTTTATTCACTTAAATATCGGATGAAGTGATTATTTTCTCTTTAATACAGATGATGTCAATGTATTTTTCGATGATATGTAATGTCTACAACGGACACGAGCGCTGTCGCTGCGCGACCACAACAGCTTGAAGTTTTCTAACTTGTCTCCCTGTTAAGTAGTAAGGCTTTCTTCTGTGTAAACTTTTTTCTTACAAGTACAAAATTTTAGCTGTATTATTTGTGTCCCCTTCAAAATTGCTCTTGAGAAATTTTATGTTTGTTGTCCCCCCAGCTGTTAGACGAAATTTACGCCCCTGGTAGGGTTTAATTAGTTTGTGACCCAAAAAAAAGATTTCCCATATTTGTTTATTAAAATAACTTAAGTAACACGGTTGAATGTTAAGCTTGACAAATTTGCGCAATTTTGACAGCAACAACAAGGCACTTGTGCCTTTAACGCAAAATAAAGTGTAGCATATTTGTAGAAAATAACAATAGCTTGTTAAAAAACTTATTTCAGCTTCCTGAAACTCATTAATAAGAAGAGATCCTTGACGCTCATTACCTGCTGGCCAGACACTGTGGTGTAGTTTTTTAACACCAGGCGAACCTCTCGCCGATGCTCCATTATGTCTGATAGGACACTCTGGATTTCCTCTTTTCTGTTTCGGATCACTGGGAAGTCAGTCAGAACCACAAACATCTCTGTCTTATTACCTGTCCTAAAAAAGATATGTTTGAGAGATATTTTACCAGAAAAGCTTCACACAGAATAAAAGCAATTTTTCAGCAATATGAAAAAATATCTCGTTATATATATATTTTATGTAGGGATTTAGAAAAAATTAAAATATTAGGTGAATATTTATGAAGTCAAAATATTTTAAGATATAACTAACTTTGTAGCTTTCTCATCCAGTACTTTTAAGAAGTTGTTGGCGGGGCTTAGAAGCTGAGGTGTGTCCAGTAGGAGGTTTTTTAGAAGGGCAGAGCTGAGCTGTGATTGGATGGCAGGCATGAGAGCTTGAAGCTCAGCACTCAGGCGGGAGAGAGTGCTGGTGATGAGGTAAAATTCCTGAGTAGAGCACTGACAAGACAGAAAATATCAAAATAAACAGAAAAACATGTCTTTAAAATATAGCCAAGTACACATTTTATTGTCAAGGAGGGGTCATATCAATTTTATATCTTGCTACTTTCCTCCAGGTTCAATTAACAGCCTCTTTATTAGCTCTTCAAAACACTGTGACAGGTTTAGAAACGTGGGTGGTCATGCATGCACGTGTTTAAATGCATTCAAAGTTGTGGAAGAATGAATGATGTGTTTGGGCTCGAAAGCTACAAGTTAATATGAAAGCTGCAATGCTTATTTCAAAAGATTACATTTCATTTCAAATTTGATTTTACGATATGATTCCTTGTGAGCCAGACAGCAATCGATATAATATAGAGTAATTTTTAAAGATATGAAGTATAAAGATTTTTCTGAAGTATAAAGACTGAGATTAATGAACAAATTCCCTTTAGTACTTCATTATGCATTAATAATACTATTTAATTATTAGTCAAACGATTCATCGTGATTATTCGCATCCAAAATAAAAGTTTTTGTTCACATAATATGTGTGTGTACTGTGTATATTTTTTATGTATATACTGTATATCATGTGAATAAAAACTTTTATTTTGGATGCGATTAATCGCGATCGTTTGACAGAACTAAAATGTATATATCGATTACCAGAAGAAATATGAAATGCTTAGTTGTAACTTAGTGCTGGGCATCATTAATCATTATGCCAATGGCTTGTGCGTATGCAGTCTGTAATTTCCATATTTTGATGACAGTAAGCACAAAGGAGCCAATTAAATCTTTGCTTGATCTTGTGTATGTTTATAAACATCAAGCCCATTTCCCAAAGGCTTAACGTTAGTCATTCCTACTAAACATAATGAGGCAATACATATCCACTCTCTGTGTTCATTAAAAACAGTGAGAAAGTCCCCTGTAGTTCTATGCAAAAACTTTCTGACCCTTTTTCCAGTACATACATTTAATTTATGTTGGAAGTCCTACTTTGACAGTCTACAACTGGTAAATAAGATGCAGAAAAACAACAGAAAAAATAAATTCTGAATATTCAATGATCTCCAACCTACCAATGATAAAGTTTTAGGCAAAACTACAGATAAACCTTTAAAGGGGTCCTATTATGCTTTTTCACTTTTTGAATTTTAGTCAGTGTGTAGTGTGTATGTGTGGGCATAAAAAAGATCTAGAAAGTTAAAAATCTCAAAGTCAACGCCAAAGGGAGATATTTTGTTTTTTAAAAAATCATTTTTCAAGAACTACAACGATCGGCTCGTTTGGACTACATCATTTAATTTCCGTTTTTGTGATTGCACAAAGCGGGGCCCATTAGAATATATTAAAATAATTCCCGCCTACAAACTCGAAGTTGGGGGTGGAGAGGGACGAAGTCGTGGTTAGAAAGCTTGGTTGAGTGCATCAGACAAGACGACGAAGAAGTGCTGCTGCAGCCTCAAGTTACTCGCAAGTTATTACACTGCGCCTGAATAATTATGTAGTAAAATTGTATGTTCAATTATGAAACGTTTTTATAATAAATTCTGACAGTACCACATACTGGACAATATTACTCTGCAGATTTACACTTCAGTTTATGAGACTATACAGGTTTCCCATAGCATTGAATTAGGGTGTGTTTATATCACTGTATTTCTGAAGGAAATTGGGATTCAGAAAATGGATGTCATTTTCATTTAATCTTTATGGAAGCCCGTTTCCACCACTGACTGAATAAAAAAAGGTATTGCGACTTTTTATCTCATAATTCTGACTTTATATCTCACAATTTTGACTTTTTTTCTCAGAATTGTGAGACATAAACTCGCAATTCCGAGAACATATCAGTCTTTTTTCCCCCTCAAAATTGTACTTTAACTCGCAATTGCGAGTTTATAATTACCACAATTCTGACAAAATAAGTCAGAATTGCGTGATATAAATTCGCAATTGCGAGAAAAAAGTCAGAACTGAGTTTATATCACGCAATTCTGACTTTATCGCTCGCAATTTTGAGTTTATATCATGCAATTCTGAGAAGAAAAATTAGAATTCTGACTATATATCTCGCAATTCTGACTATATCTCGCAATTCTGACTATATCTCGCAATTCTGATTAAAAACGTCATATTGTGAGATAAAGTCCAATTCCCTTTTTTAAATTCCATTTTTATTTCAGTGGCGTAAACGGCTTCATTAAATCTTGCATGTAATGTCTGATAAAGCAGTGTATTTTTGAGCGGAGCGCTGCTTTGTGTACAGCCATTACTGGGAAAAAAACCTCGATCTCTACCACTCCAACAGCGCCTCCTGCTGGCAGAGAATGAGTTTGCATATATATACCGCCTGGGAAACACTGGACTATGGTATAAATAAATTCAACTGTATAACAATTTCACTGCAACTCATGTTATAATGTTAGAATTAAATAACAATAAAAAAATAATACATATGCACTTATCTGTACATAGTAAATGCAGTTAATTTTTAAATCTAAAATCTGCGCCAAAAAAACAAAACAATAACGTTACCACTCTAATATGTATTGCAATATCTGTGCGTGCAAAGGTTCTGCGCGATCCTCTTGTTCAATATTCTCTGGGTCTGAATCCGGCTCAACTTGATATGGCAATTTTGACGCCATCCTTAACTAAACTTGCTGCTTTGGCAAGGGGCGTGGCAGTACTGAAACACAGTCTAAGCTGTTCACCAATCACAACGCACTGGGATAGATAACCAATCACATCACATTTCGTTTTTCGGAAGGCGGGCGTTCATCAAACCCGGAACTAATCGAGCCGTTTGTGCCAGACTGGGGAGAAAGGTATTGTAATAATGTAAATTATGTAAAAAATAAAGGACAATGAGAAGACAGAAACAGGCAGGTGAGGCGGGGTTAATGAGGACCTTCTGTCTGTACAAAACAATAATCATTCCCATTCCTGCTCCCACTCTTGTCATTATGCTAATAGAGCCATTCAACAGAAACACGCCATTAAGCACCTTCCCTTCAACCTCCTGCCTGATTCCAGAAACAAATGGAATGAAAAAAGCAGCGAAAATATAGAACTTTCCATCAGCTTAAATAAATTCTGGTCTTGAGAGGTTTTCATTTTCAGACAGAACATGACAGACACTTTTAGTGCTGCCATGGCCCCTATGGTCTAAAATATATTGTTCTTCACTCTAATTCAAACTAATTTTGAATTGCAAATGAAAAGGCATGGATTCCTGGTGCTTCTGTGCAGTAAGAATTGTTTCAAACAGATAGTGATTGTTTAGGTAAAACAGGCATTACTTTTTTGTGGTAGATACTGCAAAGTCCTCTCTCGAGGTCAGGTAGACGAGTTAGCAAAGACTGGAGAGAGGGAAGGACACTGGACTCAGAACACAACATTTCTGCTACTGCCTCCTGTCGAGCCTGGATATCACTGAGAGAGAGAGAGAGAGGATTTGAAAAATAGTATAAACAGAAGCAAGCAAATCAGTAGGGACTGTAGGAATTTGTCAACAGATGCTATGTACACAAACCAGATAAACCACTGGAACTAAATAAGGCCTGTATCAAACAGCACACCTAAGTGAAGCAGGATCGTAACTATCAGCAGATCGCATTGTGTTTTCCCGCTGTGTAATACAGATGTGATGCAGTACACAAAATAAAGACATTTCTGAGTTACTACACCAAAGTACTTAAAGAAACACTTTCTTTTAATAAAGGCTATAAATTATAAAATGGTTATTAAACTTGAAAGGTATTTTTGTTCCCGAGAGAATAGCCAGATTACTTCATTTTACTTTATAAAAGCATATATTAAAACAAAAAGACTGTGTTGATAAGTTTATGACCAAAAGTGTGCGCTGGACTTCAGTGGTATCAAAATGCATTTTAAACAATGTTTGGAAAAGAAAGTCATTTTTGTTTTGCAGCAGAAAATGCCTTTTGATACCACCGAAGTCCAGCGCACACTTTTGGGAATCCCTTGTTTTTTAATCAGTCAGTACTGTAAGTAAATATAATTTTAACCGATAGTTTGCTGCATCTTTTAAGAAGTGGCTTTATGTGCAATACAGTTCAAAAGATGTTTTAATATTTTTGAAACAAGGGTGCATATATTTCATCAAAAATACAGTAAAAACTGTAATATTAGGAAATATTAATACAGTTTAAAATAACGGTTTTCTATTTTTAAATATTTTAAATTGCCATTTATTCTTGATCAAATCAGAATTTTCAGCAGTCATTAACTCCAGTCTTCAGGGTTACATGACCCTTCAGAAATCATTCTAATATACTAATTTGATGCTCAGGAAACATGTCTTTTTATTATCTATTTTTTTTTTTGGGGGGGAAAAACAAACAGCTTAATACTTTTGTGGGAAAAAAATAATTTTCTTTCAGGATTTTTTTTTGACAAATAGAAAGTTGTAAAGAACAGCATTTATTTGAAATGGAAATTATTTGTACCGTTATTGCCTTTACTGTCACTTTGGATCATTTTATTGCATTTTTGCTGAATAAAAATAAATTTATTACAAAAACCTAAAACCAAAAACCAAACTTTTGGTACTTATGAGGTTGGTAAAGATAATTTCGTAATCTAAGTGCATTGCCCAGTCCTTCCACAGACAACACACCAGAATTCTAATGGAAATTCACATTCAGTGGCATGATAGTCTCAATTTAAAAATGCTCCCTAACATGTCTGTTAAGAGGTTTGGCAGGAAAATACGTGGATTTAAGATTAAATTGTTATGGAATCAAATATTTATTTTTCTCCACAAACATAATCGGATTATTTGTAGGTATGCATTACATCACACACAGATCTAAACAATCCTTCACAACCTTTAAAAGGTGTATAAAGATGGCATCAGATAGACAGTGCCTTGCCAATTTAATATTTGGGAGATAAAACATAAATATTGAATTTGAGTAATAACCAAAAAGAAGAAACCTCAGATTAAAAACTTGCATTTATGGCAGGTTATCCATTTTTATATGCAGTAGCGTTTTCTCATAATCCATGGGAGATTTTTCAAACGAGCCAGAACGGAATTGTAATCCCACCACTGGCTGAAAAGAGGGCTGGCAGAGTTCCTCTGTTTTCAAAATATTCTAGGACTAGGATTAACCAAGGCTCAGAGTTTAGAGCTCAATATTATCTGTAGTGGTGTAGTGAAGATCTGGGCACGCCACATCTATTCAACATTGCAAACACTCTGCATCTTCCATACTAGCATTCAAATCACTTTGATTACTGAATAATACAATTTAATATTGACTCACATCACAGACTTCAGTGGCTGGCTCACCCACTTTCTTAACAGTCTCTTCCCAAATGGAGTTCGAGTGTGATCCAGAACCCACAGCAGACTGCCTTTTACTGAACCTGTGGTCTGACAGCCATGAAAAAGAAGTCATTATGAAATCAAACCAACATCCTAGATAATAGATCAATCACTTGGTTAACAAAACACAAACACCCATGTTATTATCCGAGGCAGAGAAAAATGGCATAATTATATTATGTTGTTATATTTACACCCTAATACTAAATAAAAAGACAGTTTTAAAGCGAAGCTGAGAGGTAAAATTAACTAAGTCTTAATATCATAATGTAAAGTTACATTTCTTAAACAGGATTTTTATTTAAATGTGATGTTTTTGAGTTGGATTTCCTTCAGTCCACGTCTGACAAAAATTGTCAAATGGATGTTTTGTTCTCCAAATATGCCTTGCCTAGTAATTTTTTGCCTAATACTGGCATTCAACTCACTAAAAATTAGTTGAAAGGTCATAGGTTTGAACCTCACAGAAGGCCCATAGTCATTGTTGCAGCAATATTTAATACTATTTTTTCATCTATTTTTTACTGATCTTACACCGTTTTATTTGTCACAGTTATAATCATTTAGCTTGATCTACTGTAAAATTGAAAATCTGAGTTCAAGCCCCTTTGGCACTACACTTAACAAAATTATAAATGCAACACTTTTGTTTTTGCCCCTATTTTTCATGAGCTGAACTCGAAGATCTAAGACTTTTTCTATGTACAAAAAAAGGCCTATTTCTCTCAAATATTTTTCAGAAATATGTCTAAATTTGTTAGTGAGCACTTCTCCTTTGCCGTGATAATCCATCCTCCTCACTTGTGTGGCATATCAAGATGCTGATTAGCCAGCATGATTATTGCACCGGTGTGCTTTAGGCTGGCCACAACCAAAGGCCATTCTAAAATGTGCATTTTTACTGTATTGGGGGGTCCGGGGGGGTCTGAAACCAGTCAGTATCTGGTGTGACCACATTTGCCTCACGCAGTGCAACACATCTCCTTCGCATAGAGTTGATCAGGTTGTTGATTGTGGCTTGTGGAATGTTGGTCCATTCCTCTTCAATGGCTGTGTGAAGTTGTTGGATATTGGCAGGAACTGGAACACGCGGTCGTATACGCCGATTTCAGAGCATCCCAAACATGCTCAATGGTTGACATGTCCGGTGAGTATGCTGGCCTTGCAAGAACTGGGATGTTTTCAGCTTATAGGAATTGTGTACAGATCCTTGCAACTTGGGGCCGTGCATTATCATGCTGCAACATGCGGTGATGGTCGTGGATGAATGGCACAAAAATGGACCTCAGGATCTCATCACGGTATCTCTTTTTTTTGTTTATTTTTTATTTTAATTTAACATGGACAATACACATTAATAACATAAGTAAACCGTCTACTATTAAATGGCCAGATTAGTCCATTCGGCTAATTTCATCGCGTCCTCGCTGGCAGGGTGATGTAGAACATAATTCAGAACACAATACACAAAGCAAACACACACTGAAAAACCAGAATAACAAGATATAAAAAAAATATAAAAAAAAAAAAAAAAAACCTACTTCAAATTATGAAGGACCTCTTTGATGTCCATAACCACCCTTTTAAACGATTCAGAAAAGGAGCAAGATATGTAATATTTCTTAATTCTATGTGTATAGTATTCCAAGTATGTACTGCTCTATAAGAAAATACTGATTGCCCAAAAGTAGTACTTCTATATGGTATTATACAGTCCCCTCTAGTAGTGGCTCTAGTAAAAGAATTCAAATTTTTCCTGATAAATTTATTAAGTGGGAGCGGAGCCAAACCATGCAAAATTTTTAACACAAGTAAAATATCTGCAAATTTAATCATATTTCCCCTATTTAAAAACCCATGTTTAGTTAAAATTTCACAATGGTGATATGAATTAGATCTTTTATCCAATATTTTCAAAGCCTGCTTATAGAGTCTTTCTATGGATTGCAAAATAGTCCCACCTGTCTGTGTCCAACAGGTGAGACAGTAATTCATATGTGAAAAAATCATAGCATTAATGTATAACTTTGAGGCCTCAGTGGTTAAATTATTCCTAATATATCTAAAATTTGCCAAATTAAATTTTAGATATATTAGTGCGAATTGAATAGATAATATTATTTTAGATATATTAGTATCTCTGTGCATTCAAAATGCCATCAATAAAATGCATCTGTGTTCGTTGTCCATAACATACGCCTGCCCATACCATAACCCCACCGCCACCATGGGCCACTCGATCCACAACGTTGACATCAGTAAACTGCTCACCAACACGACGCCATACACGCTGTCTGCCATCTGCGCTGTACAGTGAAAACTGGGATTCATCCGTGAAGAGATCACCTCTCCAAAGTGCCAGATGCCATGAATGTGAGCATTTGCCCACTCAAGTCGGTTACGATGACGAACTGCAGTCAGGTCGAGACCCCGATGAGGACGATGAGCATGCAGATGAGCTTCCTTGAGATGGTTTCTGACAGTTTGTGCATAAATTCTTTGGTTATGCAAACTGATTGTTGCAGCAGCTGTCCGGGTGGCTGGTCTCAGACGATCTTGGAGGTGAAGATGCTGGATGTGGAGGTCCTGGGCTGGTGTGGTTACACGTGGTCTGCGGTGTGAGGCCATTTGGATGTACTGCCAAATTCTCTGAAACGCCTTTGGAGACGCCTTGTGTTAGAGAAATGAACATTCAATTCACGGTAAACAGCTCTGGTGGACATTCCTGCAGTCAGCATGCCAATTGCACTCTCCCTCAAAACTTGTGACATCTGTGGAATTGTGCTGTGTGATAAAACTGCAAATTTTTGAGTGGCCTTTTATTGTGGCCAGCCTAAAACACACCTGTGCAATAATCATGCTGTCAAATCATTATCTTGATATGCCACACCTGTGAGGTGGATGGACTGTCTCGGCAAAGGAGAAGTGCTCACTAACACATATTTAGACAGATGTGTGACAATACCGGGGGCAAAAAATACTTTTTTTCAGCCACCAATTGTGCAAGTTCTCCACTTAAAAAGATTAGAGATGCCTGTAATTTTCATCATAGGTAGACCTAAACTATGAGAGACAAAATGAGAAAAAAAATCCAGAAATCACATTGTAGGATTTTTAAATAATTAATTCGTAAATTCCTCGGTAAAATAAGTATTAGGTCACCTACAAACAAGCAAGATTTCTGGCTCTCACAGACCTGTTACTTCTTCTTTAAGAGGCTCCTCTGTTCTCCACTGGTTACCTGTATTAATGGCGTCTGTTTGAACTCGTTATCAGTATAAAGACACCTGTCCACAACCTCAAACAGTCACTCCAAACTCCACCATGGCCAAGATTAAAGAGCTGTCAAAGGACACCAGAAATAAAATTGTCGACCTGCACCAGGCTGGGAAGACTGAATCTGCAATTGGTTAGCAGCTTGGTGTGAAGAAATCAACTTTGGGAGCAATTATTAGAAAATGGAAGTCATACAAGACCAATGATAATCTCCCTCGATCTGGGGCCCCATGCAAGATCTCACCCCGTGGGGTCAAATGATCACAAGAACTGTGAGCAAAAAAAATCCCAGAACCACACGGGGGGACCTAGGGAATGACCTGCAGAATGCTGGGACTAAAGTAACAAAGGCTACCATCAGTAAGACACTGCGCCGCCAGGACTCAAATCCTGCAGTGCCAGACGTGTCCCCCCTGCTTAAGCCAGTACATGTCCAGGCCTGTTTGAAGTTTGCTAGAGAGCATTTGGATTATCCAGAAGAGGATTGGGAGAATGTCATATGTCAGATTAAACCAAAATAGAACTTTTTGGTAAACTCAACTTGTCGTGTTTGGAGGAGAACGAATGCTGAGTTGCATCCAAAGAACACCATAACTACTGTGAAGCATGGGGTTGGAAACATCATGCTTTGGGGCTGTTTTTCTGCAAAGGGACCAGGACGACTATCCGTGTAAACGAAAGAATGAATGGGTCCATGTATCGTGAGATTTTGAGTGAACCTCCTTCCATCAGCAAGGGCATTAAAGACGAAACGTGGCTGGGTCTTTCAGCATGACAATGATCCCAAACACAAAAATGTCCCGCCCAGGCAACGAAGGAGTGGCTTCGTTAGAAGCATTTCAAGGTCCTGGAGTGGTCTAGCCAGTCTCCAGATTTCAACCCCATAAAAAATCTTTGGAGGGAGTTGAAAATCTGTGTTGCCCAGCGACAGCCCCCAAACATTACTGCTCTAGAGGAGATCTACATGGAGGAATGGGCAAAAATACTAGCAACAGTGTGTGAAAACCATGTGAAGACTTACAGAAAACGTTTGACCTCTGTCATTGCCAACAGAGGGTATATAACAAATTATTGAGATGAAATTTTGTTATTGACTAAATATTTATTTTCCACCATAATTTGCAAATAATTCTTTAAAAATCCTACAATGTGATTTTCTGGATTTTTTTTTTTTCTCATTTTGTTTCTCATAGTTTAGGTATACCTATGATTAAAATTACAGGTCTCTCTCATCTTTTTTAGTGGGAGAACTTTCACAATTGGTGGCTGTCTAAATACTTTTTTTCCCCACTGTATTTGAGAGAAATAGGCATTTTGTGCACATAGAAAAAGTCTTAGATCTTTAAATTCAGCTCATGAAAAATGGGGGCAAAAACAAAAATGTGGCGTTTATAATTTTGTTCAGTGTATATACTTAATATTTTTTATTTAGTTCAATTACTTCTTAATCTGAGACCACTAGCAAGAAATGCTTGTAATTTACTTTTTTATTTATATTTTTCAGCATAATATAATTTGAGTGAAAAGATTAAATAAAAAAATGCATTTGTTTCCCCTTTTGCTTTAGTGGCTGCTGGAGATGATCAGCATCTTGAGCTTCAGCGGAAGAACATCTGACAGTCACATAACGCTCGTTTACACAAATTTACTGTTTATCAAAATTAATTTTAATTAGCATCTAAAATGCAGAAACTGAAATGTATTTCTTATTTACCAACATAATGTTTTCTTGGATTTTTGTACAGAAACAAGACTTCACAGAACACTGATGCACATAGTCATAAATAGACACTCTGAAGAATCACTTTAGACACGTATTATGTAAATAGCAATGTTTAATGGCTGAGCACAAGTGACCATCAGATTACCCAAGACGGATGTTAGTACTAGGTGTAAACAGTACGACTGCTTGTGTAAATTATTCAATCACCCATGTTTTCCTCAGCTTGACTGACCTGGTTGCACAGGATCTCCAGGTTCTTCATGGTAGCAGCACTGAGCTGCATATGGTCAGCGTCACTCGACAGCCGCTTGAACGAGCTGCAAACATCACAACACAACCAAAATGTGCTTTCCACATAAACAACTCCGGCTTGATAATTTCATCTTTACACTTTTTCACATCTTTGAAAAAGTCAGACTAGCAATAATACACAGTCATGACAAACTATTAGGTAGCAAGGCCCTATTTCAGCTAATGATGCATGTTAATTAAGGCCCTTTCAGAAAGTCCGCGAGGTCAACGCCTCTTATTTTTCTTTAAAGAATGTGCTTAATCAGTCTGTAATTACAGGACGTTTCTAAACATTCACACATCAGGGGTGACACTCTGCTAGCATCATGATTCAGATTTGGCTCGGTTTCCCGCTGCTACGCTATACTTGGATAAACGAAGGCCCTTGTTAATACCTATGTGCCTGATGGAAGTAGGTGTGAGATGTGTCTACTTCTCTTTTTATTTGTCTCCTAATAGGTTCACACTATGCCACTGGATTCATCAATGTGTTTAAAGCAAAAGCCAACAAGAGAGGAAAGTGTAGGTGTAGCAGGCACTGACTCATTCAGGAAATACACAGTGAACACATAGTTAACACTCTGTCGAATTTGCTATATTATTATTCAAATATTCATTTTTACCACACAATAAGCACTGTCAAAGCACAAATCCAAACTAACAGAAACAGAAACCACAGGGAAAAGCAGAAAAAGGATTTACACAAAAATTCAAATTTGCCCTTTTTTCTGTCATCAAATTTGCATGTTCTCAGGCCTAGTCCCCATTCACTTTCATTGTATGGAAAGAGCAGCTGGAACATGTGGCGAACACTTAATCTTTGGCATTCCACAGAATAAGGAAAGTCATATGGGCCTGGAGGCACATTCGGCTAAATGATGACAGAATTTTCATTTTTGGCTAAACTGTACCTGGAACATAGTAAAATCTTCTCTAGCTTAAACTCAGTCAGATACTGGATCACAGGACCAAGACAGCAAATGATGGGGCTCTCCAGACCCATACAGAGGGAGTAGGAACCTATTTCGAAAGAAAAAAAAAATGTGTAAAAACGTACTATATTATTTAATTGTACTGACTAATGTTTTGTGCTTTTAGCATAAATGTGCAATTGGACAGACTGAGTTGGCGCCAGTTCACGCGTCTTAAAAATATGTTTTAAAGTTTCTGCCTTTCTGTATACACTACCAATCAAAACTTTGGGCCCAATACGATTTTTTTAATGAAATTAATACTTCTATTCAGAAAATATGCATTAAATTTGGTCAAAACTGACAGTAAAAAATTTAGAATGTTAGATTATTAGATTTCTATTTCAAACAAATTATGTTTTTTTCTTTTCTTTCTATTGTATCAATGCATCACAATTTCCACAAAACAAATTTTAGCAGCACAACTGTTTTCAACATCGAGTGCAATAAATGTTTCATAAAAACCCAATCAGCATACTAACAAGATTTCTGAATTTCTGTATACTTTCCATCACAGGAATAAATTGTAATAATATTTCACAAATATTAATTGTAAAATGTGTGAAAATGAGTTTTAAATGTATTTTAAATCAAGTAAATTCAGCCTTGTTAAGCATAAGAGACTTAAATAAATCCTTTAAACTCTGGTGTGTCACTGTCAAGATTTCTAGATTTTCTACTCATAGAACAAATCTGCAAACAAAAGATTTACTGAGCGCTCTGTGTAAGGTTGTCACAATACCGATATTTAAGCAATCTATATAAACCATGGAAATTCGTAATTCTTTCTATATACCAATTTTGACATCATATCAAAATCGAATGTTTTTGAAATCACTTAAAAAATAAATGTCAATAAAA
Organism: Sinocyclocheilus anophthalmus; assembly: GCA_018155175.1. Classification (NCBI taxonomy): domain Eukaryota; kingdom Metazoa; phylum Chordata; class Actinopteri; order Cypriniformes; family Cyprinidae; genus Sinocyclocheilus; species Sinocyclocheilus anophthalmus. The sequence continues at coordinate 137,091 of JADLZN010005115.1, forward strand.
ATACTAACTAATTAAAATAAATAAAAGCATGTCGTCTTTAAATAATTTCTAAGTAAAGCAAATGTCTGAATTTTTCTCCAAAAAAAGAAAAAAGAAAAAAAAAAAACAAAAAAAAAAACCCACCAAAACCACGTAATTATCAAGTTACAGTAAGTACTTAATATTGTCATTAAAAACTTGTTTCAGTTAGCTAATAGCAGTTTCAGAGGTAAAGTAAATATTAGAAAATTAAAAAATGCAAAATTCAACCAAGTGAACAGCACACTGATCATTGATTAAATTACATAAAGTCACTGGCCTTGTAATAGCTTGAAGTAAAGGGTTATAGACGTGCTAAAAAGAACTCCTTGTGTGTTTTGGTGTATGCAATTTGTTTTCTTGTGTAAGGTTAAAAACACATTATTTTCCACATACTGTACTTATTGTTTCTCCTCTATGCCCCGCCTTTTCTGAAACACGTCGATTTTTACAAATCTCATCGTTCTGAAAAGCAGTGTGCTCTGATTGGCCAGCTATCTATTGCGTTGTGATTGGCCGAATACCTCAGCGTGTGACGGAAATGTTACGCTCCTTTCCATACTGTGATGCAATCCCCACGTGGACGAGACCACCAATAAACCCATTATAACGAGGCATTTGTTGCATCCAGTCGGGACATAATAACTGATTATAATGACTTAAACTGTCTTTTTACACGTTGCGTTGCATATTGCGCCGCATAAACATAAAACCATGTCCTCATTTGGATCGAAAACTGACAAACACAAACGCTACTCTACACTGCGCAAAACTCTCTTAAGGGTCATATGATGCGATTTAGTTTTTTCCTTTCTCTTTGGAGTGTTAACAAGCTCTTGGTGCATAAAGAAGATAAATTTGCAAAGACTAAAGTCTCAAAACCAAAGAGATATTCTATATAAAATTTAAGAGTCAGCCACGCCCTCCTAAAACGGCTCATTTAAACACACCCCCACATGTCTACTCACTATGTGGGAAGATTTGCATAACTCTGCCCAAATGTTCACGCAAAGAAAGAGGCCGTAACTTTTATTCTCACTGTGTATTGTTGCCGCCGCCGTAATGTCGTGAAGGCGCTGTGTGTTTCACTGTGAAAGCGAAACTATGGTGGCTCCGATCCGCCTTTTCGCTTCTGATACCGATTCCGATACCTAGGGTTCAGTATTGGCTGATACCGATTCCGATCCGATACCAGTGAAGTTTTTTTCCCCTCATTTAAATAAATGTAGAATTTATATATCTCTGTGTGTGGAACTGATAATCATTCTTTCACAATCTACTAGATACAGACTACTTCATTATAAAGAAAGATAAAATAAACAATAAATATGAAAAATATAGGTCTATGTATATTTATAATATATGACAACAATTTATCATAAATTAGGTTAGTGGATAATTCGGCAGCAAGAGTTATTCTAGAAAAATCAGTGCACACTAATTTTAGAAATCCAAACATTTAGTGAAAAACAATATTTTGTGGGGAACAAATAAAAGTGTTGCACTAAATATGGTAAAATGTTACACAGGGTGTTCTGTGAGTGAAAATATATCTGTGCTAATCATATACTCAGCCTCCAACTCACACACTGGCGAGTAAAATCTGAGAATTGATTAGCCATTGGCTAATATTAGACATCATTTAGTCAGAGTGAAGATTTAGTCGCATATGCGAGTGATTTACTCTCAATGTAGAGGGTTTACAGTCTATGAGCACGAAGCGCTTCGTGTTAAAAAGTGCAAAGCACAAAGGGAAGAGAAATTGATGCGTAGTGTATTATATCTGTGCGATATTTTATTGAGCCTTTTCTTTTAGCAGTTTTAAATTTCAGTTACTGTGTGCGTTTAAAACTATTTATAGTCTTTTCTACGCTATGTGTTTTGTTCTCACAGACATCCGGTAGCAAGTAACAAAACATTAAACTCCGGCAAGAAGATAAAGTCCTTTTTGCAAAATCATAGACATGTATTTACAAATCAAGTATAATGGGAACAGAATGATCTTGGCGAGAGCTTTACCGAGCTGACTGCTGTAACTGAACGCGACCAGGGTTTAAAGGCTGAACGAATGACTGACAGCCACAGCGGAGAAAAGAGTTTGTGTGAACTTTAATGTAAGGACTTAAATATTCATATGTAGCTCACATTAAGCTGTCGTATGGCTTCAGAAGTAACACAGAGTAATTCGAACAATCGGAGAGAAAAAAAAAGGGGGAAAAAATCTCGGATTTGGATCGGTTCTCTCTGCCCGATACCGATCCGAGAAAAATGGCACTATCGGAGCCGATACCCTATATGAATATCGGATCGGTGCTCCTACGCGAAAATACTTTTGTTTGGCCTTCCAAAAGAGGCCGATATCTGCTTTGTCATGCTTGGAGCTGATCCGTGCTGGTCGCTGATGGAATACAACAACTTAGTGCTGTGGATCACCAGATCGACTTTCACCGTTTTCACCGCTCCTTCACAGGGACCGCCGTTCTCGACCCCGCCGCCTCAAGCTCACTTTGCCCGGCTCATCTCACGCTAATCTGGGCTTTCCGCTCCGATATAACGTTAGACTATAATGCCGGCAGTTCTGACTCACGTAATTACGTTTTCTTTTATCATTTGCCACTGATGATTCAAACGCGAGTTTTGCAGTGTAGAGTAGCGCTTGTTGTTTCACAAATGCAGACAGGGTTTTATGTCTACGCGGCTCGATGCAACGCAGGGCGTAAAAAGACAGGTATAAGTCATTATAATCACTATTATGTCTCCACGGGATGCAACAAATGCCTCGTTTATAAAGGGTTTTTAATGTTTTTGTCTCGTCGCTCCGGCCGTACAGGGCATCACAATACGGTAAGGGGCATAACATTTCCGTCACAACCTGAGGTATTCAGCCAATCACAACGCAATGATAGCTGGCCAATTAGAGCACACCTCACTTTTCAGAACGATGAGATACATTATGTACATTATGTGGAAAATAATGTTAATTTTTTTAACCTTAAACCGCATAAACAACACTTTTCATACAACCAAATAATGTGCTTTTTCGGCCGCGCAGCATATACCCCGTAAATATGAAGACGTACTTACAGGCTGTGAGTCAGAAGCCCAGACTGTCCTTTCAAAGTTGGAATTGCCCCACTTTATAGAAACAGACACCTGCATTGTAGGCTACTCTCCCAGGTTCAGGAAACTTTCCTCCGTAAAATGCGCTGCGCACACTCGAATATTTGGGTTGAACTGTTCCGGAACAGTGTCGTAAATACAACTTAACCACTGATTTCTCGTTGTGTCCTCTTTTGGAAGGCCAAATAAAGTAGTTTCGCTTTCACAACGAATTACACAGCGCCTTCACGACATGGCGTCAACAACAAAACTACAGCGAGAATAAAAGTTACGCCTTCTTTCTTTTGCGTGAACATTTGGGCGGTGTTATGCACATCTTTCCACATCTTGACGTAGACATGTGGGGACGTGTTAAAACGAGGCATTTTAGGTAGGCGTGGACAAGTCTTAACTTTTATAAAAAATATCTCTTGTATTTGTGACTTTAGTCTTTGCAACTTTAGTGATCTTATCTATTCACGAAGAGCTTGTAACACTCCAAAGAAAAGGGAAAAATTGAAATCGCATCATATGACCCCCTTTAATTTTAAATTACCTACACAATTTTCCCCATTCAGGTTTAATTTTGTGTTCATGATCATGCTGGTTTTTGCCACAAATACTGTAGAAAACATTGGACTGTTACATTGTTTTAATTTTAAAATCGACTTGGTATTGAAGCACCGATGCTTCTGACATCCCTATTTTCAATAAACATGACAGAAGGTGTTTGGGGACAATAATTAGACTAAAGACATTTTTCAATGAACCTGACATCAAGCTGCATCTGAGATACAAAGCAAGGAGCATCAGAGATGTTTTCAGTGATGGTGAGGGAGTCTGTTGTGTGCAATTAATGGGTCCTGAACAAGACAAAAAGGTGATTTAGCCCCCGTCTTGCCAGGGAAAGCCATCACCCTTTGTCCTACACATGTCCAGCCTAAAGGACAGCAGACATTGATCTGCCACCCTTCTGCCTAGAGGGAATGATTTTTCAATTAAACACACTGACCTCACATCAGTTTGGGCAGACATCTCTATCCTAAAGACCAGCCGATGATTCATCATGACTGGAGGTCAGACATCAAAAAACAGACAGGAGACAAAGATAAAGCCATTTACCCTTTTCCTGGTTTCCCACAGCTGGATGAGGGGTGTCTCTGTAGAAATCTTTGATAATTCTCATTGCAGCTGGATATTCAAACATGGAGCTTTCTCGTTTCTCAATGCGAATTCGGTCATCTGCTTGGACACTGAAAGAGGAGACAAACAGTAGGTTTACACAGGACAACAGGAAACTGCACCAGCTAAAACCTCTAGGAGAAACGGGAAAATGTTCTTGCATACTTTGTATATTCTGTGTACCATATTACACTTCTGAAAAAAAAAAAAAAAAAGTAAAATTACTGTTTACATTGACACAAAACTTAAATTATTTATCGAAAATCTTTTTTTATAGATGATCATAGATCATAAAGTGTTCGTGCAAAAGGGTGAATCTCACATAAAAAGGGAAAAAAATAAGAAATTAAAAAGTTTTCCTGTACAGGTCCTTAAGCTCACTATAGTAGAATAGAGTTATCAATGATCATGGATTTGATTTCCATGGATCTTACATGCTGATAAACACAGTGTGATGAAAATGTAAATTAAATTTTGCCTAAACAAAATTAGGTTTTTAGAAAACTAATTAAATGGATAAGCCAATTTTCACCCCGATTCTTATCATCTTAATGCAAAAAAATCTCATTGTATATTAAAAAATAGTATATATTATTTGACTTAAATATTTGTGTTGTGCAATTATTCATTGTCCTTATGGATACATAAAAACAATGTAAACTATCATTCACAAGATTGTTAATGTTTTTGAAAGACATCTCTCTTATGCGCACCATGGCTTTATAACATATGGGCATATCCTAGATTTTTCAGCTGTCATCCGCCCGTCTTTAGTGTAACAGGGTAATTTAAAATTATTCTAATCATTCTAATTTTGCTTCTCAAGAAACATGTCTAGTTATTATGAGTGTAAAAACAGTTGTGCTGCTTAATATTTTTGCAGAAAAACCATGATACATTTTTTTGGGATTCTTTGATGAACAGAATGTTCAAAAGAAAATCTTTTTTGTAAAAAGAATATTTTGTAACATCACAAATGTCTTCAAATGTGATCAAATGAGTCCTTCCTGGAATTGTAATAATTACTATATTACAATAATGAGAATGTAATGAGAACCACCTTAGGACTACAATAAATAAAATAATAAATAAAATACTTAATGAAAATTTGAGGCGGGGATGCTTAACTTTCAAGTTATGTCACAATTTATAAAGAAAATTACAACAACAAAAATTGGCTCAAAAATGTTTTTTTTTCTGTTTTGATTTTAGGATGAAATATGAGCTTGACATGTTTGTAAAATTACTAATTAAGGTTACTTAACATTCTAGTTACATAATAGAAATTCAAAGAAGAGACGAATTTACTGTTTTTTTTTTTTTTTGGTCTCATCCATAAGCCTTCAATCACCATGTTTTTCTCAGTGCATTTACGTTCCTCTTAGTCTCTCTCTCTCCACACACACACCACACACACACACACACACACACACACACACGTACTTCACCCTATCCATTCACTTTGCTTCCCCACCATTCAAACACCAGAAACAGAGATCTCAAGGACGAGGCTTTCTTTGCATCTCTGTGCTGTTCTGGGGCAACCATGAACATATGTGGCCTATGAAGCGTGCATCAGCTTAGCTTCCCCAACAGTGTAATCGACTTTGCTGAAACATAAATGTACTACTTAATTTAAACGGATTGTGCCCATGGGTGATGTTCCCACAATCCACAACTAGCAACCACAGTCACCCAAGAGGTAGTGGCCATAATATGTCTATGGCCTTTTTTCTTACAATAAGAATTTATATACATGCTTTAGAAAGGCAATACTTAGTCATTTGATCACTGTTTTTTCTTCCTTTGAAATACCTCTTGCAGTGAGAAATTAGAGGATTAGTTCACTTCTGAATTAAAATTCTCATAATTTTCTCACCCCCAAGGGGGGGGGGGGTGTCAAATCCACGATGTCATGTCTTTTTCTTTCTTCAGTCGAATAGAAATTAAGGTTTTTGAGGAAAACAGTCCAGGGTTTTTCTCTATATAGTGGACTTCAGTGGGGTTCACTGGGTGGATGGTCCAAATTGCAGCTTCAAAGCGTTCTAAACGATCCCAGCTGAGGAAGAAGGGTCTTATCTAGCGAAACAATGTCATTTTCTAAAAAAAAATTACAATTTGTGTATTTTTTTAACCTCAATCGCTCGTCTTGTCTAATTCTGCGTGAACTCTGTGCATTCCGGTTCATGAAAGTTAGGGTATATCGAAAAACTCCCATTTAATTTTCTCCTCCAACTTCAAAATCGTTCTAAATCATCCTACATCGCTGTTTTATCGTTTCTTTGCACATTCACTGGTACACTGGGTCGGTACTTATGCAGCATGTAGACGATTTTAGTTGGAGGAGAAAATTGAGATGGAGTTTTTCGACCTAACCCTAACTGTTTCGATGGGACCTCACAGAGTACCTATGCGCATTGTCAGAGCTACACAGATGAGTCATTTGAGGTTACAAAGTATATAATTTTGTATTCTTTTTAGAAATGACAGATAGTTTCGCTAGATAAGACCCTTTCCTCGTCGGGGATCGTGTAAAGCTTTGAAGCTGCACTGAGCGCAAGTTGTACCCTTCCACCCATGAACCCCACTGAGTCCCTCTATGGAGAAAAATTCTTGTAATGTTTTCCTCCAAAACCTTAATTTCTTTCGACTGAAGAAAGAAATGAACATCTTGGATGACAAGGGGGTGAGTAAATTATGAGGAAATTTTCATTCAGAAGTGAACTAATTTAATTTATCCAAGTACAAATATTCTATATAGTCTCTCAACTAGTTACAGTATGCATTACTGCCATAAATCAGTTTGTCAACATTTTGATCCATTAAAGGGATAGTTCACCCAAAAATAAAAATTTTGTTATAATTTACTCACCCTCATGTCATTCCAAATCTGTTTGTTTCTTATGTTGAGCACAAAAAAGATATTTTGAAGAATTCTGAAGACCAAACCGTTGTCCCCACTGACCTCCCTAGTAGGGAAAGATATTATGGAAGTCAATGGTGACCAATCAACTGTTCGATTACCCGTCATTCTTCAAAATATCTTCTTTCATGTTTCACAGAAGAAAGTCATACCGTTTTGGAATGATATGAGGGTGAGTAAATGATAAAAAAAATTAATTTTTGGGTGAACTACCCATTTAAAAATGCTTCAATGTAAATGTCACATCCTTCCTTGTTAAAAAATGTAACAAAATGTACATGGTCATGAAAGATTGGGTTAAAACTTTGCATTATATTATTTGCACACATGTGTGCTGGTTGTACTTTTTTACTGTTTGTATCTCAATGTTTATTCTTGCCCTGACAGCTCGCCAACAGATGCTTTACCTGAAAGGTAACTAATTCAAAGACCAGTTCCAACCCTCAATGTAGAAACTTTATTACCCTCATTGGCCATCAAAGCCAAATAATGAAAACAGGAGAAAATTTGCCAAGTTATTTTAAGGAATAAACAACAGACAAAATCCTGCAATGAAGCGTGATTGTGTTGTGTATGAATAAACTAAAGTAGTTTGATCGGTACGGCAGAGGAGCATTCAGAATCCATTTCAAGTAACCAGTACGCACTGGGAGAAATTGATGGCAGTGGCACCTTCAACACACCACCTGCAATTCCCCTGAGGCTCTCATTAACCCACAGCACTGCAACCACTTGGCAACAGCTGCTATGGTCCCTCTCTCACTATCACACCCCTGAGAACTGAAGCACACAGCACATGGTTGGCAGTGGAAACCAGTATACCTTACATTAGTCTGTACTGCTGAATAGTATTTTCAGCAACATGAAGAATGGAATGGAAAAATGGAGAACAAATGTGAGATTGTAACAATGATGATAAATTGGCTCCCCATAATCAGTATTTTAGAAATAGGAAAATACGAAGGTATGCAGATTTACAGGGATATACATCCAAACTGAAATATCCTGTCGGTAATTCCTCACCCTCAATTGTTCCAAAATCCATACGACCTTTGTTCACTTCAGAAGACAATAAGATATTTTGATGAAATCCCAGAGCTTTCTGACCCTGCATAGAAGGCAACGCAACTACCACATTCAAGGCCCGGAAAGTTAGTAAGGACATCGTTAAAAAAGTCCATGCGACATCAGTGGTTTAACTTTAATTTTATGAAGCTACGAGAATAATTTTTGTGCGCAAAGAAAAAAGAATGATTAATCTGTGATTATCATACTCACATGGATTATTTTAACGATGTCCTTACCTTTCTGTGCCTTGAACGTGGTAGCTTCGTTGCTGACTATGGAGGGTCAGAAAGCACTTGGATTTCAATAAAAATATCTTAATTTGTGTTCCGAAAAAAATGTCTTACAGGTTTAGAACGACATGAAGGCAATTAATGACAGAATTTTCATTTTCAACTTTCCAAGGTGCCATTAATTTCCTACTTCCATATAAAAACAAACATAAACCATCACTTGATAGAATGGAGCCTTACCGACAGCACTTGTGCAAACCTGCATAGTACACACACTTCATTTTAACAAGTCTTAAGTTTAAGCTATCTAACAACAGTGCCCTTTAAAGCTTGTTTGCAGACATAAATGCCTACGCAGTGATTTGACAGTTGTTCAGGTGGATAGGTCAGAGGCTTTAACCTTTAAACACCTTGATATATAATTATGCTTCATGCTTCTTTTCCCCCCAGATTTTCTAGCACCATTAAGAGGTAAAGTGAGGCAAAAAAGTAGCAGCTGGAGACAAGACAAAGACCGGGAGAACATGACTGAAAGCCCATAATTATGAAAAGAATAGTTGAGACTGTGAGTGTGATCAGGACAATTAAAGCTTAGGTGTGAAATTTCTGCACAATTACACCTATCAGGACTGCAAAAACAATGACTGTTTATTAAACAGGTCTCTCTGTCTGCCATTGCTCAAGCAAACCCGCCTCCAAACTCTTACCATTGGTGTCACCATGTTGGGTTGGTTGGGATTCTCAAACAAATTTTCTGAAAACACCACAAAGACACAGTATTTTCAGCAGTACAAATGGGACAGTACAGAAAGATATAGATCGAGTCTGATGGGGAGGCTGCATTCTTGCCTGGAGTATATGCTCCTCACTAATTTAATCTATTACCTTCCTCAGTCCTCTTAGTACCTTTAAGCATTGCCCTTGGCAACAATGATCACAGTCACAGTGATGAGCGAGTCAAAAATAAATCAACAACATCTGTCTCATTTAAAAGCCAAAACAAGAGATGTTGCCCCTGTCAACTGAGCAGTGTCTCTCTCAGGACTGCAATGGTCATTTCTCTTTTTCCTCAGGAAGTTACTAGGTTCGGCTTTGTGATGACCCTTGGCCACCTGTCGGGACTCCCCAGCAATGCAGAATCTACGCCAGCCCCTCCAGCACCACAAGTGGTTTGGAGCTGGTTGGAGCTAAACTCTACAGGATGTTGGCCCTGCAGGAGCAGGATTGGACACCCCTGTTCTACTGTTTGGACATATGAATGCAGTGTTGAAAATGTGTTGGTGAATACAAAAAACATGTTGATTTTCTAATTGTTCAACACTCTTTTTTAGATGCAGCACTAGATGCCAGCCAGTTAGTAGCCATTATTCCCTGGTGCAATACAACTTGCTTTTAAGGTTCAATTGAGGTGGTTCTTCAACTGTCATTATTGTCCTTAAAGTCTCATGAAACCCCCGTTACAGCACTGGTCTTTCACACCTTAGATCTGAAAAAGACTCCAGAAAACAAAAGCTGTGGAAAAGTGAGAGTGTAGAGGGTGGGAAAAGGGTAGAAAACAACCAATAAAACACAGATCTACAACACACTCATTATACAGACAAATGAATATTAAAATATCTTTAAAACAGAAATAATAAATGCAGTTCATTTTTGTTTACTCTTCTTTGAATTTTCAGTCTATATATCATTGTTTGCTGTGTATCACAATAATTTGACGTGTCATCACGTTCATGATCAGACATACCACTGTATCAGCGCCCTTATTTGCGAATATTTAATTTGAAGAAGACATGATATGTGCATGATGTATTTGGAGCATGAGAGATTATGAAATATGTTCACAAAATTTGAAACACACTTGCTTCGATCCGGATATGAACTATGATCCACGCAGCGAGTGTTGTTAAACTCATCACGGCATTCAGCGCAGAAACCGCTCTCTCATGCACACTCCACGTGTTGTTACAGTATATATTAAATACTGTTACGGTCATGTTAACGGAGGTGATGTTCAGGGATCTCTGTGTTGGGAGCGAGCTCGCATACAAAAGCGAATTTTAATGCCCCGCATATTAATAGAGGCTCCCTGATACCCACAATTTATAAACGGTATAATTACCCAAATATATAATTGCAAGAGGAAGTACTGAATACCATACAGTGGTGGCCAAAATTATTAGAACACCTGACACATTTGAAAATATTGACCTTTTTCCCTCCAAAACATGATTTCATTTCATAATGTTCATGAAACATGCAGATGGTTGCTCTGAGCCCAACAAATATCAGATGAAGTGAGCCGTGTATCGGCCGATACCGATACTGATCCGATACTAGCACCTCAGTGTGTTGACCTGATCATCACTCTTCTATGTGTTACACACAATCTACTAAATATAGACAACCTCATTATAAAGAAAAATAACAAATTAAAAAAATATATAATCATAATCTATGACAAAAATACTATTATAAATCAGTTGTGTTCACTGTCATTCAACTCCTCTCCAATGACCTCATGGGATATCTTACGTCCTAAGTCGGCGCCGATGGCCTCGTGGGCAGTGTGCCGACATGTAGCCCCATTGTGCTTTGGGCGTCCCGTGTTCGAGTCCCGGCTCGCGGACCTTTCCCGATCCCGTCCCCCCTCTACCTCTTTAGCTTCGCTTCCTGTCTAATTACTGTCCTAGCAAATAAAATTCAAAATGCCAAAAATAAATCTTAAGTGTCCATTGGATAGGCACTTCAGAATCTTGCTGGAAGTAGTAAGTCATCCAGGTACTTTTCACCTACTGTTTTATGAATACCGTGAATTCAGACATACTACTCTTTTCACATACTGTTTTTCACCTACTATATAGAAGGAAGTAGGCATTTCTGGATACAGGACCAGTAAGTACAGAATCCATGTTTCACAATCTTACGAATCTACCTCTATCCCAATAACAGGCTGTTAACAAAGAACAGGCAAATTGCCTTCATCTGACAAGCAGCAAGGTGTTGTGGAGGCCTGCATTTAACCACCACTTTTTGCAGTTTGAGGACTGCACATCACTGGATCTGCTGGAAAGGTCATCTGAAGGAAATGTCAGACCACCATAGTTAATGTTTTTCTGACCTGTTTTGCAGATTTCCTCCAAAACATGGGCAGCCAAACCTGCTCCTGGAGAAATACCCTTTTGTGCAGTTCCAACTCTGCTGCAACCTATTTGCCTTCAAGCAATCCTAAACACCTTAATT
>JADLZN010005116.1:0-21950 GCA_018155175.1 Sinocyclocheilus anophthalmus
TTATGGTGTCCTGCGGAGCGCTGGTGTGCTGGAGGGCGACTGAAGACGCCGGAGGACCCGGTTTTTTTTTGTTGTTTGTGTCGAATTCATTATCGTCCGGGAAAAGCTCAATGTCTGACATGGTGCTAAGGATGGGAGATAATGGAGGTAAGGCTGCTTTGATTATTTATAGAGGTTCTCTCTTGTGCTGGTTGGATAGAATATGTAATTACTGATGAGGGATTGGCTGTGTTAATTATCTGCGCGTGCTCCTCCTGAAACTTGTTAATAAAACATCACTTAGAGAGTGAATCAATGGGTAAATGTATTCAAACTCTGAATTGATTATAGCCTAGAAAGTGCAGAAAAAAACTCTCCTCTTCCCTGAAAAGCCGTCACTTATCTTTGTTCAGCACAATCTGACAGTTCTATTAGCATTCCTGTAGAATTTAACTAAACACAAAGTGGAACGCTAACAGAACAATCAATAGTCTTGTTCAGACTGTCAGTCTAAATCCGATTTTTGTGCAAATCCAATTGGAATCTGATCATATTTGGCAACTGTGAACAGCAAAAAAAATCTCATGAAATATGATTTTTACAAATCTGTTTTAAGCTACATTCTTATGTGGTTTAAAATCCAATTTAAGTTGTATTTTCTGAAATCCGTTTCAGGCTGACCGCTCGGATCGGATTTTGCGGAGCTTTTTCATGCTCTCACACCACATAAAACGTAAAAGCATCAGACGTCACTGCAAACAAGAGGTGCTTCTGGAAACTGATCGAGCTCAGCCATCTTGTAGGACATCTCGATAGGGTATATGCGCCATCTTACTTCCGCGTTCCGCAAACCATAGTAGATCGCTTCCGGTTTTGTACGCTCTACGCTGACATGGCGCCATTTTATACACGAAGCCTTCAGGTGCAACCAAAGATGCGAATAAACGATGTCCATCGGATATGCTCGCTAACATCTAAAACTGGATAAGGGATTCAAGTTATATGCTTCCTCGTACATTATGGACTACGAGGGTATGTAAGCTAGCGGAGCGGAAATGCTGTACAATGTCGCTAGCTAGCTAATGCTAACAATCTGCCTAGTCTTTTTTTATGTATGGATGGATCTACATAGTCACATTAACGCATTGGGATTTTTGAGATTTTGGGGTAAACTAACCCCTTAAGTTGGTTTCTTGACCATTTTTATATTTCATATTTTTTTAAAGACTTTTTGTGAGCTCTTATGTATTAAAATTAAATGTTTCATTTAATTAAAATTTTTTAAAACTACTTTTTTCAAATATAACAAGAATTGTGCTGTATATAATACAATGAACAAAGAGAAAATCATTTCTACAGATTTATTTTAATGACAAAATAAACATTTCAAATAGAAAACTTACAGTGAGAAATAATTTTTTTTATTTTCATTCACTCTAAATATAAGATACATATTTATACTTATATACAAGAGTAGAGGACAGTTAATGAAAACCACTCAAGGCGAAACATAACTTGGCTACAGGTTAACAGGTTATTTGGCCCATGCCTTGACCAGTGGCTTATTCTGGTAGTTAGCATGGAGGCAGGCTACTGCAAAAAGCTGGTTGATACTGCCAGCAATGGCCAGAGAAATAACAGTGTCAAACAGTTTGTTCTCTTTAATGCGCCTAATTGCTCTCTCTACATATATCCTTAACCGAAAAAAGGGGGAAACAGTGTCCTGAGTTACGGCACACTTTGTTCTCGTGATAGAGCTGCGACTTTTTAGTTAGAAAAGGTGGTCTGTAAACTTTGCAGGGCACTAGGTCATCAATTCTAAAACCCTTATCCACCATTACAGCCATGTCTTTATCCAAATGAGGGATAATGCCAGATTCCCTGAACGATTCTTTGTCACTGACAGCACCAGAATACAGTGAGAAAACAAAAGTAACAGCGCCATGTGGTGACACACCAATCATTCCTTTTAGGGTAGTGTGGGATTTATATCAAGAAAACATCTCACTCTGTAAGAGTAAAGATGAAGGTGTCTTGAAATTTCAGCTCAGTACAATCAACGATAACTTGGGTGTCAGAGTATTTGCCGAACACACTCGGCATTGTGGCTCTAATGTCCTCAGGAGACATCCATATTCCGACAGCACCCAGTAAAGTATATAAAAAGTATATAAAGTCTTTATGATCCTGCTGACGGTGGACTGATGAATGTTGAACCGATCCCCCAGATCCTTCTCCTTCAGACCCAGCAACAGATAAACCAAGAAGAGATATGTATAATATGGCCGGGTGGATCGAGGTGCCAATGGCGAAATCAGGGGGCTCTGAGTGGGAGGGCAAGGGAGCAGCTTAGCATTAATACTGATGAGCATTGCTTTTTAATAATAAATGTAGGGTTTTTTAAAGGTCATAGATTTGATATCAGTGTTTCCTTTCTCTTGGAGTGTTCCAAGCTTTGGTACATAAAAATGAATATCTGTAAAGTTTGCAAAGACTCGGAAGTCTCAATCCAAGAGATATTCTTTAAAATTTAAGAGTCAACCACGGGCCTACCATAAAACAGGCGCGTTAGGGACAGCGCCCGGGTCCAAGAAATTCTAGCGTCCCTATTTGGAAAGATAATCGCAGAATTACCGCCCAAAAAGGTTTCACTACAAAATCAAAGAAAGGCTGCGTGGAATTTTCAGACAGCGAGTATGTTTGTGTTGATGCAGCATGTCAGTGAGACGGTGTGTGTTTCAGTGCGAAATCAAAAGCACTTTATTTGACCTTCCGGAAGTAGATACAATTAGGAATCATTGGTCAAGATTTATTTACAACAGAACAGCACAAACCAGATGTTCGAATTTGTTCAACGCATTTTATGGACGACAGTTTTATGAACCTAGAAGAGTACAAGGCTGGCTGTGCACAAAGGCTAGTTCTAAAAAAAAAAAAAAGGGTAAATTCCAACTTTTTTATGACAATCTGGCGCTTCTTAAATCGCGACGAGTAAGTATGTTTTGGGTTATTAGGTTTAAGTATTTGCTATTGACAACGTGTATCAGAATGCCGTGATTTTGGGGTCGTCAGCGCAGGAGTACGCGTTGTGTGTGTGTGTGTAGGGGAACGGTCACATCACAGGAGAGGAAGCGGTCGTGGGCATGCAATCATAGCACGTCAGCGTGTCTTAAACTAAGCGGCTTGTGATACTGCATCATCACTGTGTCTGTCCACTCCAGACTCTTGTCCCGCTTTCAGGGATCGGGGATGTAGACTCGATGGGAAACTACCGAGCATTATTAAACTGTCCTGATAGTACGTATGAAATGGCTATGACGCTGGAGAGCGGATGGCGAGATTATGGTAAGGGCTTTACTTATCCGAAGCGTGCTTGTTGTGTGTCGGTAAAAAAAGAAGGGCCGCAATCACAATGCACCTGTGTGCAGCTGGGGCCAAGGGGTCCGAGCAACTGTGGCTCTTGTTCAAAAAAGGGTCTTTGTTTTAAAACGAACGTGTATTGAGATAGTCGTGGGGGTTGGCATAGAGTACCATACAAAATAAAGTGTACAGGATCTTTAAAATAATGTTTTTTGAACATTAAAGCGTGTCAACATATTCTGTTACACCAAATAAAAAAAATAATGATCTTTAAAAAAGCATCAAATAACCCCTTTAAGAATGAGATTGGAAATAGATATAACTAAATATTCATCCTTGGGTGCATGATACTAGCCAATTTGGCTATTTACAAACCAATACTGGGTAAACACTTTTAGTTTATTGTCATTTGTGTAACGATTTTACGGGGTTTCTATAAACATGTAACTATGCCCTAACTAGATAACGCTAACCCCTACGATAAGTACAGGATAGGTGCAGGGCTGGGCAACGTCGGGTCCTTGAAGGGCCACGTCCCTGCAGAGTGTTAAGCACGCCGGACCCGGAATCCACACAACACCTGAAAAAAGCGCAAGCCAATGTCCTGAAGCTCACAGTCAAAGCGTACAGGCAGTTGTTTTTATTAGTTTTTGGGGGAGCGTAAACTTCTGCATGACAAGGAAAGTAAGCACATATCAGTACTGAAGTTGCCCAGTCACTGGGCGTTATTGATTATAGTTACTCACTGTATAATTAACCTGCAGCCGAGCTTAAAGCAAGCGCAAAGGATGTGGTACAGGGAGTCCATTTCGTTACTAGGTCGAGCTAGTATCGTCGGCTAAGATGAAAACACAATCTCCCAAAGCCAAATGACTGCTTCAGTGTAGACCCTTCGGCGCCTCTTTTGCAGTCTTCGAATCACCTGCTTTTGCACCAAGGGGGGTACTATTAATTCTCACAGCCCTATCCAATATGCTGAACTGGGTTCGGCTTGGCCTCGGGTAATCAGGGCGAACTAGAGCGCACCGGACTACAACCATTCAATTGCTTTTTTTCCTCACCCCTGTTGGTTCAGTGAGCTTCATTCTCTGGCCGTTGGTGTTTCTCGGGGTCCGAACAGGGAGGCGCGGGTTGGGTCCGGTGGGCGGTGCGCGTTAAGGTAAAGTTGAGTCAATTACCGAGGGGGCAAGCAGAGGGACCAGGGCACAGCCCCCGAATCGTTTAAAGCGTCGGGTCGTCCACCTTGAATGACATCCGTGTGAGATGAATGTCTTCTTCAAGACTGCCGATGGTTCCGTCTTAATGTATCAATTATTCATGTCTCACATTACGTGAATGCCATATATTTTCTTAACGTTTCTGTATCCTTGAGTAAGCGTTGAAAACATACACTTGAGAATTAGAACTGCCCTACACCGGGGTGCCATTTATGTACCCAGGGGAAAAGGAGGGAGGCATAAAATGCAGTTAGTCAGTTGTTCCTTTTTCTGATACTTTATAGCTTGTGACAAAGCATGGTGATCTTCCCTCGAAAAACAATTCATATATTAAAATTAAAAGAACAGCCAAATAATAAAGGGTAATAATACCAAAAATAACAGACAATAAACTTAAACAAGGCTAGCGATCTCGCAATTTTGCAATTGATTCATTCGAGCTAGATCACCCATTCCATTGTATAATTAACGGCTAAAATGAACTGACTGTCTAACAATCAATCCCTTGCCATCCGTTATGTTTCTACATGCGTGTATACCAGCATTCAGCAGCAAATGAAGAATGAAGGACCAGGAGAAATGGTGTATTTTCCAAAACTTTTTACTTCAATTTCAGTTTATTAAGAAATAATTGAAGTCACATAAATCACTATTTACACAAATCACTTATATTACACTGCTCATTTACATGCTCATGCTTACTTACATTACTCACTTACATCACATTACTACTCACTTATATTACATTGCTCCCTTACATTACACTACTCCCTTACATTGAAATTTTGCTCGACTCTCTTTCAAAGCAGCAAAGCGATCAATTACTCTCACCTCCAAAATCGTTGAAAAAAGCAAGGCATAGTATAGATCATCGTGCCTAGTATTCCCCCATAGAACGCATGGCCCATGCATCAGAACTTCTGTCACATTACATTTCGGAGGATGTCCTTGAGTTCCTCTATTAGGTTGAGAAGCACCTCTCAGCTCATCATTTGGCATGGAAGTGTTATAGATGTTCAACAGAGCGTGTAAGTGTTAACACAGAAAAAAACTCATTGAGATTAAAAATCTCTTTTTCAAGAGTGTCCTTTGCCAAGGATAGGGCCGCAAGTACATACCAGTGCAGTGACAACATACCTAGCAAATACCACGCGTTACAAAGAATGGATATAACATAAAACAACTGAAGGATCAAGCGAATCGTATCAATAAACCACAATCAGATAACACATCATCAAAGCCAGCATGATACTGCCAGGGGATAACAAGTCAGTTAACATCCTCTTAAAAGCGACCAATGAGACCAGCATATTAATTGTCATAGATTTCTGTAATTTGTTCCATAAAGATGGAGCAGCATACCTAAAAGCTTTTTTTCCCAGCTCAGTTCTAACCTTTGGAACAGACAGAAGGAAAAAATCCTGTGAGCGAAGATTGTAAGTCCCAGTGTTATTTACACTGATGTAGGTCAGAAGGTAGGATGGAAGTAGACCTAAAATAGCTTTGTATATAAAGATATACCAATGTTGAAGTCTCCGCATTGATAGAGAAGGCCATACAACACGTTCATACAGTTCACAATGGTGAGTGAGGACTTTAAAACCAGTGATGAACCTCAGAGGCTGACAAGACATGAGACGTGCAGATCCATATGCAAGCTTTATTAAAGCAGAGAGGAGGTCAGAAACACAGGCAGGGTCAAACAGTGGCAAACAGGTATATGGCGGGCAAGACACAAGAATAGTCCTAGGGCTAGCGTAGGTCAACGATTGGCGAACAGAATCACAAGGGCGAGACTAGAGGCATAAATCCAGGAAAACAGGCAAAGATAAGAAACCGAGAAATCAGACAAGACAAGGCAAGACTAGGCTAGGCTAAAAAAAGGGGCCCCCCCAAAAAAAGGGTCAACTGAACAGGCTCCGAGTGTAGCTGAACAAACGTAAGCGGCTAACATACTAGCAGCCAGAACGGAGGGTGATATTGGGTGTTTAAATAGTGATGAAATGATATTAACAGCTGTTTGCAATCGTGCTGTTGCAATCAGTGCAATGACTGATGGGATATGTAGTCCGGGGTGATGTGCAACAGTGTGTAGTGCGAGACGGAAGTTCATGGACCGGAAGTCTTCATCTAGAAGCATCCTCAGGAAGCCAGATGCCTCCCTCACTGTGGTGCTATCAAATGAACCGGTAGTCACAATAGATCTGAAACACTCTTTGAGATCATCTAGGTTCTTGTATACAGTGTTCACGATTCTGCTATTGACGTTTCATCTTGTGGATGAGGCTCTTGGCAGCCTTCGTGCAACAATCCGGTCGAGAATAGTAGTGCGTTTCGGTGACCGTGTAAAAAAAGCTGGTGATGCCACCCAGATCAGAAAAGAAAACTCTCACTGCTGGAATTTGAGAAGTAGCTTGCTCCATGATCAAATTCAGCTGGTGTGCATAGCAATGCACATAATGGGTATTTTCATAATGTTCTGCTGCACACCAGCCCGCTCTCCCCTCATCGCACTGGCTTGCACGATGAGTTTACCTTTGTCATCATCAGTGAAAAGACTGTTCAACCTCTCCAAAATCGCACTTGCAATCGAGTCGGCTGTTGCATCCAAGATAGGGATGAACTCAAAGAAACGTTCTTGCACAGCATAGCTATACGGTTGCTGTCATCCAACTGTGTGGCAATACTGACCGTCCCGAAAGCCGCCAATTTTAGGCTACTGTCCATATGCATCTTTGCGGTTTCGTGTTTTTTCACCTTCTCCGAGAGATGATGCATGTCGGTGACACCTGTAGTTGTCCATGCGATGTCCGTCACGCTCTCGGGATGGAACAAAATGCAGGGGTAGCAGAATAAAGCGTTAGCTACTTCGCAGCCCGCTAGCCATTTTTCTGCTCATACCACATCCTCGAAAATCCCCGTTTATACGACTTCCCGCCCTTTGTAGATACTTGTTTGATGTTTACATTTGGTCTTGGTGGTCCTAATTCTTTAATTGCCCATTTATCCTTATTGCTACGACGACTGAATGGTATTTCTTTCAATGACACGATAGAATTAATCTGCGCTGAATTAATGTTCGCCATGATGTCGATCAAGTTCAACTAACAACTGAATTTGAGTTGGCGTAGCTGTCCCCGCCTCTCTCTTTTTTTTTCTTCACATTTGATACAGATATTAAAGTAGTTTAGTTCATTTTTTCTTGTTAAAATTCAAAATAGTTTTTAAATATTATTGGATGTCACTGTTCCCACCAATCCATGCACAAGTTAAGGATACGCATGATGACGAAAGCACGTTAGTGCTAGCCCTCCCGGAACTCAGAGATTGCATTGCAGTGCCTGCAGTTCGAAAAAAATGATCTTTGTATGGAAGTCTATGAGAACACTAGGCCGATTCTCGGTCCTTACATAAATCGCCCAAAAAGGGCGGTCGACACAAAACGCGACTCGACGCTGATTGGACTATTTAGAGGCAAGACAAACAGTCTAGAATAGTGAAAGCTAGCGTAACACTGTGGATGAATATGAAAGAAAAAAATCCATCCCTTTCGGCTTTTTAGTGGTGTGTCGCCCAATCGCCCTACTGGAGAAACCGCCCTTGTGTAGCTTACGTGGATGATACTAAACACCAAACAGCACTAATCGAAACATTTTCTGCATTCCTCTTGTTTGTTGTCGTTTAGTTTCAAGCTGTGTTCCCCTAGTTTCTGTTATTTTTGCTTCATCATAACTTCACAACTTTCAGTGAACTGCAATTAACGCAAATGTCCGTTAGATGCCTGTTCAAATGAAGATTTTTTTAATGTCATCTGGTGTTTTTTTTTTTTGTCAAGAGCCTTGTAACAATAAAAAAAAAACATTTGCAGCTGAGACATGTTGTTTATGGGTTTTCTGAGAGCTAAAATGCGATTTAAGAGAAGAGAGACCAAAAGGGGAAAAAAGTCATTTTGTATTTATACTAAACACACATACACACGAAGAGTTAACTTTTCCAATTGTATTCATGCATAAATACATGCAGCAATGCATTACACATTGTAGGTGTTATCAGAATGCATATTTTCTCTGGCTGCACAAACACAAGATATTACAAAATAAATGAAAGAAACATAAATGACACAAATTAAAACTCAGCTGTATCTAACTTTTGTTTAAATGCAGATTTTGCAAGAAACTACTGGCACATGTCCTCAATTCATGTTTTTGTATGTTTACACTAATGTACATACATGTACACAAGTATGTTTAAAGCAAGCTGGAAAATACAAAAATGTGATAGGTGGTTATAGCAATGATTAGAACAACACATGTTATAATACTGTGTTTGGCCAGCTGTTCCTTGCCTATCATCCTTGCACACTGAGGGGAACATATAATTAAACATTAAAAGAAGTAATGAACATTTTTATTAACTATCTACATGAATCCAATTTGTTAAGCAACATAAATGAGCTGTGGTGTTGAGTTAAATAATTATATTAAATAGTATAAATAACAGCCTCTGATGAATAGGCCATGCCCATCAACCAAACATTTTGTTTGCTGGATTTCAAAAATGGATAGGAAAACTTTCCTATTGTTGTGCGCTTTAAAAAAAGTCTGGGACAATCCCTGATGATTTAACAAAAAGCCAAAAACATGTGCTTTTAAGAAAGGCAAAGAAATTCATGATGAAGGGTGAGTGAGGCATATTTGGTTTTATGTAGATCTTGGTTGGATGAGTCTTCTGGGGTGTAAAGATAATGGATTGTACAGTAATAAACAAATGTACTGCCTTTAGATTAAGTTTTGTATTATATAAGAAGACGGGGAGAGGGTGGGTTAGCCAAGGTGTTATGCTGCAGAGAGGAGGCAAAACAGCTTTTCAAAGAATTCCACATCAGTCCAATCGGTGCCCACTGTGGTATCCTCAAAACAACAGATGAATATATATACAACTGACACATCATTCGTTTCATCAATATTAAGTGCATTATGTTGATGCTTTTATTTCCATAGATGACCTTTCAGACTTATGCTTGGCATGTGGGGACAAATATCCATCCGCAAAAGATACACAGGACTCTTGGGTCTGTCAATCAGCAATTGCTCTTTAAATGTTCTTTGAATTTTGCTTTACATGCAAACATGCTATAATGTTATTGTTTTGTTCAGATTCAGTGTGATTGCTGTAATGGGTGGTTTCACTGGGAATGTGTTAACCAACCCAATATAAAACATGTTTTTGTTTGTCCTGGATGCCAACGCACCATTTGATTAGTAAGTCATCACTTAAATCTATAAAAACATCTCTTTAGCCAGACTTTATCTACTATTTAATAACACAAGATCAAATGCAAATGACACAAAATTGTTATTTGCAGTTGCAGCTAATGATTCTCTGTCTGCCCTTCCACCTTACCTCAGGATGCCCATATAATCCCCAGCTCAAGTTGGATGCCAACCTCTCACAGAGACGATGGAGATATGACGCCCATCCTGAAGATGTGACTAACAGATGCATAAGTTCTGGTTGTGCTGTTCTGGACTCCATATATTTAATTATTTCCTGGTTTTGCGTTGTTCTTCATGTAAAGCTGCTTTAAAACAATGCAACATTGTAAAGTGCTATATAATTACATTTGAATAGAATGAATTTCTTGTAATGTCTATGCATTCCGACAACGGCTACAATGTGTAATGCATTCCTGCATGTATTTATGCATGAATAAAATTGGAAAAGTTAACTAGCTTCGTGTTGTGTTTGTGGGTTAGTATAGCATACAAAATGATTTTTTCCCTCCCCTGTGTGGTCTCTCTTTGCCTCCTTAAATTGCATTTAAGCGCTCAGACAACACCCCTAACCAACATGTCGCAGCTGCTATTAGTAGGTTCTTGAATGTTACAGGAGGGTCTTGAAAAAAAAAAAAAAAAACACGAATAAAGGCAACAAAACAACACCAGATAACATTAAAAAATCTTTATTTGAACATGCATCTAACGACATTTGAGTTTAATTGCAGTCATTGAAAGTTATGATGCAGCAAAATACACAGCAACTAAGGACACAGCTTGAAAATAAACGACAAAAAACAACGAGGAACGACAGAAATGTGTTCGATTCGTGCTGTGTTTGGTGTTTAGTATCATCCACGTAAGCTACACCGCAAAACATTGTCATATGGCCTTGATAAAGCGTTCTGATAAAAGCACATGCGAAACAATAAGCATTTTAGCCTTTTATGTGAATAACATAAACAGCTGTACATCTAAACGGGGCGTATGAACATTCGGCTTTATTACCTTTTCAAAATAATTCATCACACAAGAGCTGAGGAACAGACAACACAATCCTTTCCATTCGCTTGTTTGTAGTTCAAAAGGCCACGCCCACCGCGGAACGAATCTATGAATATTCGTACTAACCCCGCCCATTGGAACAGTTTTTCACGGGAACCGAATATTACACAACACCGGCAAGCGGAAGCGAGTAACCCAGTGTTCCGGTGTGGTCACGTGACGTTCGACATATACCCAACTCTCTAATTGCACTGCGAGGTGCATGAGTGCACAGGTGACGAGTCAGCTGATGATGCTTTGAAGCGACGCTTGAGTGGTCAAGAATATTCCAATGTTCATCCTTTGATTTGGGGGGGCCTCAGGGTCCTTTACCGTGCCTCCTTCCCCATCGTACCCTCGTATCCTAAGGGGGTGGAGCTAAGACGCGAGGAAAGGAAACAAGTGTGCACAAATAAGAAATGAGAAGCACCCTACGTTGTGGTGCGTTGCTATCTATGTGCAAGTCACGAAAATTAAAATATAATGGAGACTCTGTGGTCAAGTGATGAAGTGTCTTCACCTCTTTAATTGTGAGGGGACGCATCGGTGCAGGCCAGCCTGGAAGGCACATACAAGAACGAATCCATATTTGAACATATCGTGCAGAAAATGGGAAAGAGAGAGGTCGTGGATTCAGTGTCAAAGAAAAATGTAAAACCTTAAAACCAAATACAAAGAAATGAAAGATGAGGTGGGGCAAGAATAAATACTGAATGGATGTGAAATTGTCAAAGATGTGTTTTGTGCATGTTGCATTCAAATGTAAACAGATGTAAACAAAAAGATTCAAACTTTTTAAGTCAAGGGGAGGGGTCATAATACAGCTGCAACAGAACTTCACCAGGCATCCATTCCCTCCTTCATCCTATTTTTTATTTTTCACTGCAATTCAGTGTACAGACAACTTCGACTGCAAGCTTCCTGAGGTTTACCGTTTTTGACTGGAATAAATCCATTCTCTGTGATCTTATGTTATTTCCTGTATCAATTCTCGCGTGCGTTTGGTTGTGAAACGTAGTTTGTAGACAAGGCGATCCGTCAAGTAGTGTAAACACAACAGCAACTAGACGGAACCCCAGACAGTCTTGCAGTGTGAGAAGAGAGGCGATTTGACCACCTGTGAACATCCTGGTGCTACACCTTTTTCACTGTAGGCTACCTACTTTCTCTCCATACTAAAAAAAGTCTCTGAACTGAACATGCTGAACTTAAATTACTTGATCTCTCCCATTTATTTGGTCAGAAGATCCGTATACTCATTCAATGAGTATATGATATAACGCACTGATTCTCAAAGTGTGGCTCCCTATAGTGGTACGCAGAGGAATCACAGAATTAAATATTGTTAGAAAACACTCTCTGTCTGTATTGGTTCCAGATGTTTTCACCCTCCTTTTCTTCTCTCTCCCTCTCTGCTCGCACTCCCTGTACAGAGCAATGTTGTCTTCTTCTGATTCCCCCCTCCTCCATCTGATCTCTCTCTCTTGTATTATGTTTTAATATCTCTTACTCATATTCGAGGTACGCATGCGCACATGTATGCATTAGTTTCTGAGTTCAAATGATCAGACGAGGACACGATATATAGGACTCCAAGGTAATGGGGTTCGTGCTGAACTATGGATATAGTTCAGTATCCTTCGCCAAGTTTATTCCTAATATGTCCATATTTTCCTGTACATGTGACCATTTTATATAACACATATTCTTGGCAAAAATCCTATATGTATGTCATCTATATCCTCATTGGTTAAAGGGTTGAAACTCCCCTCGACATTAGCATATAAAATATCCTTGTATCTATGAATAAAGTTTTGAGAATACCATTTGATGTGTGTTTTCTTGCTTCCCGGCCGTATACACTTTAGAGGAACTGAGAATGTTTCAAGGTGGCAAAGAGAATCTATAGGGACCGATTGTTAATTACTAACAAATATAAATTAATGTTAAAACACTTTTAAAAAGTTTGTAAGGTCGCTAAAATGATGAAAAGAAAACTGCTATCATGGCTTCAAGCACAAGAACTGAAGAGGACAAGAGTGAACCGAGCACAGGTGCTAACAATGATTACTTTGGTAGCGCCGGTGAAGTCCCCATAGCATCTACTAGCAGCAGCAAATGATACAAAACAGTGCAAAATTATGACTCGAACTACATCAAATTTGGTTTCATTTGGAGCGGGGAAGAGAAAGAGCCCAGGCCACAGTGTGTGGTATGTGGCAAAGTTCTTAGCTCAGGAGGGCTTTATGTTCGGCCAGTCACTTGAGACCAGAACTACAGCAGAGCACATATTCTGGATACTGGACTCGTTTATCCAAGAGAACAGTCTGGACTGGAAAAAGTGTGTGGGAGTGTGTACAGACGGTGCGAGTGCTATGACAGGTCGTCACAGTGGAGTAGCAGCTCACATCCGAGAGGTGGCACCTGAGATGCGCTGGACTCACTGCAGCATCCATCGTGAGGCGCTGGCAGTGAAGAAGATGCCTGATGACCTGAAGTCTGTTCTGGACTCTGCGGAGAAAACTGTGAACTTCATTAAGGCCAGACCGATGAATGCTTGCTTATTTCGTGTAATCTGTGAGGAGATGGGCAGTGAGCATGTCCAACTCTTGCTTCATACTGAAGTAAGGTGGCTTTCAAGAGGAAAGGTGCTTTCGAGGCTTTTTTGAATTGCACAAAGCGTTCCAGATATTCTTACAGGACACACTTTCCCCTGGTCAGACCGTTTGTTTTAGAGGGCCCTCTAACCGGAACCCCGAAGCATGGTGTGGCCATATGGCAACATGCTCTTTGTGTTCATTTCCTTGCCGCTGTCTCTTTAATAGAACATTCTCGTTTTTTTGTTGGAAAGAGAAGACCTTTAGTTTAGCCAATGATGTGCTTTGATTAACATTTACATTTACATTTACATTTAGACATTTAGCAGACGCTTTAATCCAAAGCGACTTACAATTGGGGGATACATAAAGCTATTCTTCTTCTTAAAGAGCAAACAGACACAGGAAGTGCTCGTAATAACAAGTTTCAGGCATTTGTTCAAATAAGTACAAGCTAGAAAGAGATTAAGAAATACCTAAAGAGAGTTTTTTTTTTTTTTTTTATGATGAAGTCAAGTAGTTTCGAAAGAGATGAGTTTTCAGCTGTCCCTTGAAAACTATCAGGGATTGAGCTTTCCAGATAGGGGTGGGAAGAAACGTATACCACGGCTTCCAGGCGGCCAGCCAGGAGTGGTGAATGAAAATGTTCTGGAAAGTGATTTTGAGCCTCTCTGTGTTGGTACCACGAGGCGTCGCTCACTAGCGGAGCTCAGACTTCTGAAGGGGATGTAAATTCGTAGTAGTGAGTGGAAGTAGGTGGGTGCTGAGCCTGTGGCTTTTCTATATGCAAGCATCAATGTCTTGAATTTGATTCGGGCCGCAACCGGTAGCCAGAGCAAGGAGATAAAGAGAGGTGTAACAAGGGCTCTTTTGGGCTCGTTGAAGACCAATCATGCTGCAGCATTCTGAATAATTTGTAGATGTTTGATTGTGCTTGACGGAAGTCCAGCCATAAGAGCATTGCAGTAGTCCAGCCTAGCGATGACAAGGGCCTGGACAAGAAGTTATGCAGCATGCTCCGTTAGAAAGGGCCCGATCTTTCTGATATTGTGCAATGCAAACCTGCAACATCGAGCGGTCTTTGCAATGTGGCCTTTGAAGGTCAGCTGGTTATCAAAAGTTACACCAAGATTAAGTCACATGACGTGCAGTTTTTTTTTTCCTGTGGCAGGTTTCTGACAGACTGCCGTCTCTTGTCGGTAGTTGCTTAAAGCAAACTAAAACGTGAGTAACAAACAAGGACCAGTCCGTGTCACTTCCACAAAAAAATCTAAACCATCACTGTTATGATGACATATTCACCTCTCAAAAAAGTTTTTATAAAATTAGTTTTTGGTAAATCATTCAAATGTATGTGTTGCCGAGCGGCAACACTGTGTAATAGTGGAATGACATTATTACAATAGTTTATCTAGCTAGCAAGGTCAGCTGCAATTTTTTAAGCTGTAACAATAACAACATTAATACTATTGATATAATGTTGATTAGTATGTTAATGGCATTTGTATTATGGATCTAATCAAATTGAAATGGCAATTTTACTTTTGATTAAATATGAATACAGGTAACGTTACATCAGTGAGCACGGCCATATTCTATGGCAAGGTAAAGAAGAAAAGGGCAGAACTTGCTCTTCCTGCACATGAAAAAACTGCTTTGTGAAGTTTCATACATAAAAAAGGTGATCTTTCAAGGATTATTGGGGGGGATTATTGTTGAAATAACAATCCATTGGTGATTTTTTTTTTTAATTGTGGCTTTTTTATGTGATATTTTTATTTACTTCCCAATGGATGGTTTTTCTTTTAACTGCATTAATATAATGTTTTGGTTCATATTATCAGCGAGATAACCACTATGTTTTTATACACAAACTTGAATAAAAACATTGGGTGCCAAAAGGCGTAATTTTTCCGGGGGACAAATCAATATTTTCCCCACTGTACGATTCGAATTACACCAATAGTGGGTCCACTTGCCCTTGCATAGCGGGTTTACTACAGTTCAACCCATACTGTATCACGTAGGACATATCTGGTCGTGATTGAGTGGAACCAGGGATATTTGCATTTCCAGGTATCCACTTACTCAATGAAACAAGGGCGTAAAGCGTGGGGTGTCCATCCTGCTCCTGTAAGGCCGTGTCCTGCAGAATTTTTACCGAACCTCCATTAAACAGCTAAACTCTGGCCGGGACAGTGGCCCTCCCGAGCTCCACCTAGACAGAAGAGTTACATTCAAGCTATTTTAAGGCATGAAGGAAATATTTTCAGAGATTTAATTTTTAAATATGTAATTTTAATGTTCAAAAATTAGTTTTGAAGGATGCAATTATTGACTACAGGGGGACTTTAAAAGTCTTTCCACAGGAGTTCAATACAGAACACACACACAAAAAGAAATCTCACATCTGCAGGACTTTTCGGGTGTGCTGGCAAAATATTTTTTATTGCACTGATCAAAAATAAATGGATTTGAAAATTTCCTTCAGAGTAAATACACAAATGATTTTGAAATTGCACTGAAAAATACTAGAAGTTCTTTGCCGAATGAGTTTGCAAATGACGCCTCAGGTCTCTTTTATACCTGAAACCCTTCTCACACTGAAGACATGTGAAAGGCTTCTCTCCAGTGTGAACCCTCATGTGAATGTCAAGGTTTCCTTTAACTGTGAAACTCTTTCCCCACTGATGGCAGGGAAAGCTTCTCTCCTCTCCAGTGTGAACTCTCATGGGCTACAAGAGATTTTGTTTTTGAACGTTTGTCACAGTGTGAACATTTGTAAGGTTTCTCTCCAGTGTGAATTATTAAATGATTCTTGAGGTGTTTCCTGTCTGTGAAACTCTCTCCACACTGCAGACATCCAAAACAGCTCTCTCTGGAGTGAGTACTCATATGGTTATTAAGGCTTAAATGATACCGGAAACTCTTTCCACACTGAGCACACACAAATGGCTTCTCTCCAGTGTGAGTTCTCATGTGGACATGGGTAAGGTTGGGGTTTATGTGTAAAACTCTTTCCACATTGAGGGCATGTGTAAGGCTTCTCTCCATTGTGAATTCTTATGTGGCTTCTAAGGTTTCCTTTTCGAATAAAACCTTTTCCACACTCTTGGCATGTGAAAGGACTCTCTCCTGTGTGAGTTCTCATGTGCATTTTAAGGCTTCCTCTTTGAGTGAAACTCACTCCACAATGCTGGCAGGTGAAAGGGTTCTCTCCTGTGTGGATTCTCATGTGGACTTTAAGGTTTCCTTGTTGAGCATAACTCTTTCCACACTGAGGGCATGTGTATGGTTTCTCTCCAGTGTGGATTCTCATGTGGACTTTAAGGTTCCCATGTTGATCAAAACTCTTTCCACACTGTTGGCAGGTGAAAGGCTTCTCTCCAGTGTGAATTCTCATGTGGACTTTAAGGTTGTCTAGTTGATCAAATCTCTTTCCACAGTGAAAGCAGGTGAAATTACTTTCGGTTGCTTTCTTTCGAGCTCTTTTTTTTGACACCGGTCTTTTCAGTCTGTGGGGGGGGGGGGGGGGGGGGGGGGGAGGGGGGGGGGGGGGGCACAAGAAGATTTTTCTTCAGTTTTGAAGTCACGATATTCTTCATGTTGATCTTGGTCTATTTTTTCATTCAGTTCTTGACTCTCCTCTTTCAGCGCTATCAGGTCTAGTGTGAATAAAGACAAATACAAGTTTACCCCAGTTTAATGGCACAAAGCAACAGACATCAAAACTTTTAGATATTTATAGCATCAAATAAATATTAACCCCTTAACTGTCACCCCCCATTTTTTAAAATAGGCATGCGGGTGCACTATCCAAACTTAAATTGTTTTAATTTATGAACACTTTGGAATACAGACCTAAGGTAGGTCTCTTTGTAAAGAAGAAAATCAGCAGATTATTGAAAAAGTGGAATTTTTTCAAGTATCAAAAAGTTATAGAAGTTTAAATTTACTGTAAATAAAATGCACTATATTAATAATTTAATTTATATAACAGGTTTTACTCTAAAATTGGTAAAAAATTAAAGCCTTATGTCTAAATAAATTATGTTCCAAATTTGAAGTTGATATAAAAAAAATGAGGTGTAGGTTCCCGTGAGTTTTTTTATTTATGTGCGTTATACCACAAACAGCCACCGGTGCTTATCAACTCCCGCTGAATTTTTTAAATGCATTTTTGTCCGTCACAAATGTGTCTAGATTTGCATCTGTAATCTTACTATTCCGTCTCAAAATACACCAAATATGTCTGAGACCTTTCCAATGATATGTTTTTTTTCAAGATTATAAAAAGTTTTGATTGTTAAATACCGTAATACATTTTGTAATATGACACTTGACACCGCCGCTAAGGGGGAGGAGACCACCAAAATATTTTAAAGTACCATTTCCCTGTATCGCAATGTATGATTTCAAAATGGTTTTCACAGGATGAATCTTGGGCTTCTAAGCTTTCAAGTGATATATAATTTATGATGATTACTAAAAGATTTGATAGAGAAAAAGAAAAAAAAGAAAAAAAGTGCCAAACGTCCCACAGGTGGGACGGTGACAGTTAAGGAGTTAAAAGCTTTGAACAGCCTTGTTCCCCAGTACTTTCGCAAACTTCTATTGTGTTTTAATCCATCACGTTCATTAAGATCACAAAAATGATGGCCTGTGGATATTACTTTTAACTACTGAAGTCGTTTAACTGACTCACGCAAAACGTTTCATATTTAAATATGAATTCTGCGTGTCACTGTGATAATGAATGGCGCAGACGCGCGGTTTTGTTTACCACTCGTACTGAAACGCTCGTGACGCTTCCAGTGATATTAACCTCTGCCGTCTCACTAATGAAGACATAAACACATGAACAACATCTCCAGAACTGCTCTGAGAGTCACTTCATGAGCATTTGACTGTTTCGTTTGAGTAAAACTATCCTCATGTCATACACAGACAGAAATGTAAAGGTATTCACGGCAACCCGTTAAAATAAAAGTTTGGTTTAACTTGAAGACATTGCTGCAGAAATATATTGCTATTGTTCAGTAGAATGTACGTAATGCTACTACTAAAATTATTAAAACCTTTTTTTTAAGGAATAAGCATACAATATTTCTTAAAAGTTTTAATTGTAATATTAAATGAAAATATATTAAAATAATTACTAAATTACACAACACAGAATTTCTGAGCAAAAAAAGTCATAAGGCTATTGTAAGAATAAATTAAACTTGTTTTATGCTTTCAAATTAGACATACTAAAACAGAATTTGGTTACAATAAAAGATAAGGTTGGAAAAATAAAACATTTCATAGGGTCCTAAACATGTAATTTTTGTTAAACGTTTAATAAATTGATGTTAAATTGTTTTAAGTTTCATGATTTTAATTAAATAGACATGCTTTTTTTATAAAAATTTAATTTAACCATTACAAAACCATTAAATTAATTAGTGTTACAAGGTCTCAGGTGTTAATGGGGAGCAGGTGTGTTAAATTTGTTGTTATCGTTTCTCACCCTCTCATACTGGTCACTGGAAGTTCACCATGGCACCTCATGGCAAAGAACTCTATGAGGATCTGAAAAAAGAATTGTTGCTCTACATAAAGATGGCATAGCCGCGTAGAGCTATGAGAAGATTTGCCAAGACCCTGAATTGATCTGCAGCACGTGGCCAATTAATTTATTTTTGCAAATTTTAATGTTCACATTAGAGTGCTCATACTATCAACAAACTCCATCTTTTCACTTCAGAGAAAACAGAAGCTGCATCTAAAGTGGCATTAGATCCATTTACACAGAACGTTTGATGAAGCTGAGGTGCCATAAATGCATTTACACCACAAAATTTCAAACGCATAAATAATTTTATAAAATTAATTTTTGAAGTATTTTTGAACATACAAGTTAAAAATGGTAGGAAAAATGCAATACTTTTAAATATGAAACCAAACCACCAGTAAATGATGGTTTTATTGAGCGAGTCATTAGTCATGTCATCAATTAGTATTGTTGTTTTTCCCCCCATGGTATCGAGTATCGTACTTTTAGGATGTATTCACACCAGGAAAGTCTGCTAGTTCACTTGCTTTGGTCCGGACTAAATACAATGTTGATTTTTTTTTTAGTTTGGTGCGGTTTGCTTTCACACTGCTCTTTTTGCAAGTGAACCATAAATTGTAAACAAAACCACACATGTGCTTAAGGTCATCCATTCATTGGTACATCCATTCAACCGTACCAGAGTTCGTTTGGAAGCGGACCGAGACCACCTCTTCAGCTGGGTCTCGGTACTGTTGTTTGGTCCGCACCCGAGTGCGATTTGCTTTATTCACACCTGCCCAAAAGATCCGCACCAAAGGGGGAAATTAACTTGAGTTCGATTCAATCAAACCAAACAAGACACTCTTAGTGGTATCGGTACCGACTACTAGATTTTTGGTATTGTGACATCCTTACACCACACCCCATTTTTATAGCATAAAATAACTATCTAAAAGCAAACTTGTTGGAAAAACAAACACTTGGAACATAAATTAGCATGATAAGAACTACATAAAATGACAAAAACCATCTTTGAAAAAAAGATGAATTCAAATTTTTTTTGAAGTGACATTTCATTATTTAGTTTGTCTCACGTCCCATAAATATTACATGGAGAGGGTGGGGTTTATGAACTATACGGGCACCGGTCCAGTACCTGGGGGCGGATCGAGACGCTTTGGCTCAGTGTTGCCAGACGTACGATAATTTTGACCTCTGTACAATGTACGAAAAATCCCATAATGTACGATTATGTTTTTTCCAAAGTCAACCTCATCAAAACAAAGCCATGAGATCGGCTCATTACAGACGCTGTAAATGGGTTGGTAGCACACCTCAGGACCCTTAACACTGGCAACCCCAGGATTCTGATGATGGACTCAGAAGTGGGTGAGTTTGGACCTTCCACAAGGTACGCCTATTGCCCTATTATTTCCGCGCTGCGAAAACACGGGATGGAATTGCGGATCCATTTACTGTATACGGGAATGTCCACGGAATTGTGTGCAAAGTTTGGATGAATTACTCAAAGGAAGGTCATTACACTTAAATCGTGATATGCGCTGTCAATATAAATCCTGCATGTTTCGTTGTCTGTTGAATCATAGGCCTATGGGTCGGGGTGACAATGAATGTCACCGGTTTTTGTTTACTTACACACATCTGAAGCGCGCGTGACCGCTCTAGGGTGATTTAGCATCTGCCCTCTAACTAAGGTAGGACTAAATACATGACAACAATCCCGCAGAACTGCTCTGAGTCAAAATATAAGAGTTTCTGCCAGAAATGTATTACTATTGTTCAGTAGAATGTACGTACAACTACTACTACTCAAATTAAGGAATAATCACAATATTTCTTCCATGTTTTAATTTGAATTGTAAATCCCCTTTGTTTGCCAAAAAATAAAGTGTGTATAATTTTCATTAATTAAAAGATAAATTAAATTAATGTGTTATGCCTTCATTCTATAACCAGAAAAATGTAAATACACAACGCAGAATTTCTAAAGAAAAAAAACATTTCATAAGGGTATATATAAAAGTCGTTTTTAAATATGCAATTAAAGATTGACGGTATTACCACCAGAATTGTACAAGAAACAAGGTGAAAAAAAAAAATTTGAGCATTTCATAAAACCCTAAACATGTAATTTTTGTTAAACGTTTTAATAGATTTGATGTTGAATTGTATACGTTTCATTATTTAATTAGACGTGCCAGTTTGATACTAAAACTAATTTTTACAAAAGACCATTTAAAAAGGAGTCCAAAAAAATTTAAATGGAAAAAAAAAACAGAATCGAATATTTTTTTTAATTTGGAATTAAAAAAAATTAATTTAATTTGGGAAAAAATAAAACGTATTTTCTGTATAATTTGTGTAAACAGATGTGCCTGTATAATTTGTCCAGACCACTGACTGCTAATTAATCATAAAAATGATTCATATAATTCCCATCTTAAATGCTTGTTGTCTAATATTTATTTTTGTTGGCTCCCAGTAATTTAAATCAACATCTTTCTGTTTCACTGCAAAAAACAAACAAACAAAAAAAACATATAGCCTACACTAAGTCTTTAGAGCTTGACTGTACTCCGTTTACTCTCTTTTCTCAAAGATAAATACTGTCATGTGATGTATTAGTGCTGTGTTGTTGTACTTGTATTTCTATGCACTTTCGGGATTTTAAGGTTGTGGGAAGGACTTTTATTGTGGCGGCATGTGTTTGTTCCGCATTGCGCTCCTGTGATTCGGCTGAAGAAAGGTTTGAGGTCTAAGCGTTTGTAGTGTTTAAACTCTATCGTGTTTTGTAAGCGACCCGTTTCTTTGAATGGAACATATTAATATCGTGGCATTTCACGAACGTTATTTTGTGTGAGTAAAGCGCACTCGCGCGTGAATAACAGACACTGTTAGTCTTATTTCGCCTCCTGTG
>JADLZN010005117.1:0-67500 GCA_018155175.1 Sinocyclocheilus anophthalmus
TTTTTTGCTATCCTCACTTACATAAATTTACTATAGTGTCCTGCACCCACTAGTAGAAAAATATCAAGAATTATATCTGGTCTCTGAAAATTTTTGGTTTGACTGTATATCTTTTGGTTATTTTCACACTTAATTATGCCCATTAAAATGTATTTTACAAGTTTTTGTGACTTGCACTGTTAATTTCTTTTTTCTCTATGGTACATCATCTTTAATTTAATAGCATTAGAGCTGCTCCATTGCAGCGGCTTAGTACTGTAATCACGCGTTTTGCTGTAATAATGCAGGGAACCACTCATAAATCTCCTAACTGTGATATTTTCAGAAATAGAAGTTGCGTTATTTTCATCTGAAACGTGCTGCGATTTATACTCCAAAGCCACTCATATAATGCAGAAACACTCAAGCAAGCAAAACACACGCAAACGCGTACACATATTTGTACTGGTGCAGAATGAGAGGACAGTAGTACAGCGCATTTTCTCACTTTTTTTTCTTTTTTAACGCATTTCACACAGGCTGTTAGTTTCACTTTCACCAGAAAGTTGTGTAAGGTCCGCCACGCGCTCAATCCACTCAGCGTGCTTTGTTTATCAGCTCGCACATATCAGCTATACAGACATTAATACTGAATGTTTAACGTTATATTCATTGCATACAGTACATATACAGGTGCATCTCAATAAATCAGAATGTCATGGAAAAGTTAATTTATTTCAGTAATTCAAAACAAATTGTAAAACTTATGTAATAAATAAATTCAATGCACACAGAAGTAGTTTAAGTCTTTGGTTCTTTTATTGTGATGATTTTGGCTCACATTTAACAAAAACCGACCAATTCACTATATCAACAAATTAGAAAATGGTGACATGCCAATCAGCTAATCAAAACACCTGCAAAGGTTTCCTGAGCCCTCAAAATGATCTCTCAGTTTGTTCACTAGGCTACACAATCATGGGGAAAACTGATCTGACAGTTGTCCAGAAGAAAATCACTGACACCCTTCACAAGGAGGGTAAGCCACAAACAATCATTGCCAAAGAAGCTGGCTGTTCACCGAGTGCTGTATCCAAACATGTTAACAGAAAGTTGAGTGGAAGGAAAAAGTGTGGAAGAAAAAAGATGCACAACCAACCGAGAGAACCGCAGCCTTATGAGGATTGTCAAGCAAAATCATTCAAGAATTTGAGTGAACTTCACAAGGAATGGACTGAGGCTGGGGTCAAGGCATCAAGAGCCACCACACACAGACGTGTCAAGGAATTTAGCTACAGTTGTCGTATTCCTCTTGTTAAAGGGATCCCTGGTATTAAGACTTGTAGGGCTTAATATAATGTAAAGATGTCTCTTCCTGATATGTAGTGAAGACCCATTAAAGATGTATGTTATTTTAAAAATCACATTGTTTTACACATATTTTGGACTATGGGGTGTGGCATTATTCTGATGATGTAAAATGGTTGCACTCGGTGAGCTACTGCCGCTACCTGTTGCTAATTTTACCACAACCCAACTCGGAATAGACAACTCGGAAAATAAAATACTGTTATGATGACCACAGCTACTGAAAGAGCTTACAGGTGGAGATGGATATAAGTGTAGGCTTATACCAAATGCTGTACCATCGATTTTTCCCCACATGGAGTCTAAACGCCCCGGATCTCAAGGAAAATCTGCGCTGAGAAACTCCTCTAGCGGCCGCGCGTCATGATTAGCGTCGGCATGTTTACAGGATAACATAGCGTTTCTCAGCCGTTTGTAAGCTCTTTCAGTAGCTGTGGTCTACTAAAAGACTCAAAGGCATCAGGACTAAAGTGGAGTAAAAAAAGAAGCGGGTCTTTAGGAAGTTTTATTCGTCCACAGGCATCTTCCCATTCTTTTCTCCTCTTGTGAAGTCTTGCATTGCTTCTCTTGTTGCCCTTCGACTGAAAATTACATCCAAAAGTCGCACAATGTGATATCATTTCAGTATTTTAATTTCTGAGTTGTGTTGCGGTAAAAAGCCAAAGACTATAGAAATAAGCGCCAGTAGCTCACCGAGTGCAACCATTTGATGTCATCGACGCAGAATGTACTGTGGACATAAAATAATGGCGCCCCCCATAGTCCAAAAACCATGTTGATTTTTTAAAAATAACATACATCTTTCATGGGGTTTCTACTATATATTTAAATAAGATACATCATTTACGTTATATTAAGCTATACATGTCTTAATACCCAGGGATCCCTTTAAGCCAATCCTGAACCACAGACAACATCAGAGGCGTCTTACCTGGGCTAAGAACTGGACTGTTGTCCAGTGGTCCAAAGTCCCCTTTTCAGATGAGAGCAAGTTTTGTATTTCATTAGGAAACCAAGTCCTAGAGTCTGGAGGAAGGGTGGAGAAGCTCATAGCTCAAGTTGCTTGAAGTTCAGTGTTAAGTTTCCACAGTATGTGATGATTTGGGGTGCAATGTCATCTGCTGGTGTTAGTCCATTGTGTTTTTTGAAAACCAAAGTCACTGCACCCGTTTACCAAGAAATTTTGGAGCACTTCATGCTTCCTTCTGCTGACCAGCTTTTTGAAGATGCTGATTTCATTTTCCAGCAGGATTTGGCACCTGCCCACACTGCCAAAAGCACCAAAAGTTGGTTAATGACCATGGTGTTGGTGTGCTTGAATGGCCAGCAAACTCACCAGACCCGAACCCCATAGAGAATCTATGGGGTATTATCAAAAGGAAAATTAGAAACAAGAGACCAAAAAATGCAGATGAGCTGAAGGCCACTGTCAAAAAAACTGGGATTCCATACCACATCAGCAGTGCCACAAACTGATCACCTCCATGCCACGCCAATTTGAGGCAGTAATTAAAGCAAAAGGACCCCTACCAAGTATTGAGTACATGTACAGTAAATGAACATACTTTCCAGAAGGCCAACAATTCACTAAAATGTTTTTTTATTGGTCTTATGAAGTATTCTAATTTGTTGAGATAGTGAATTGATGGGTTTTGTTAAATGTTAGCCAAAATCATAACAATTAAAAAAAACAAAGACTTAAACCACTTCAGTCTGTTTTGCATTGAATTTATTTAATACACGAGTTTCACAATTTGAGTGGAATTACTGAAATAAATGAACTTTCCACAACATTGTAATTTATTGAGATGCACCTGTACTTCGTAGTAGACATCCTTAACTCAATTCCGCTGTCTGTTGTTCTGTTGTCAGTTTTTCTTTGTCTGAATATGGCACTTATCACATGCTTTGTGGTATCGACGTTTGGTATCGGGGGATTTTAACGAGTACGACTGGGATCGTGTAGAGCCCTTTGAAGCTGCATTGTAACTGCAATTTTAACCTTCAGTCCGTTGGGGACCATTGAAGTCCATTATATGGAGAAAAATCCTGGAATGTTTTCCTCAAAAAACATAATTTATTTTTGACTGAAGAAAGAAAGACATGAACATCTTGGATGACATGGGGGTAAATTAGGAACTTTTTTTATTCTGGAAGTGAACTACTACTTTTAAGCCTTTCAGTAGATAGAAAATACTATCCTTCCACACAATGCAAAACTCCTCTAGTTTTGTTTTCTTCCAACTGAGCTCCATTTTTTGGGCTGCTCTTTTGAAGGTGCGAGTCAGGGATGAGCAGTATTTCAGATTTAAGTATTTAAAATATGAATTTTGTATTTTAAAGCCTTTGAAGTAAAAATCTAATGTAATTTGTATTTAAATACATTTATGTGTGGTGTTTTTCTTTATTTATTTATAAAACTCTCTCACACAACTACCGGTTGATCCAAAGTGCTGTACAATACCGCTAAAATAAAACCAATAAGAAACCACAGAACATCAAAACACAACATAACAATACAATTGACATGGCTAGATAAAAGCTATTGACAAAATAATTTTTTTTTAAGCAGAAATTTAAATACTAAGGCAAAGAGGGCGCAGCTCTAATAGAAAGAGTTAATTTGTTCTGTAGACTAGGACCAGCAACAGCAAAGGCTCGATTACCTCTGCAATGGAACCTCGAACTAGGAACAGAGAGGAGACCAAGATTACTGAATCTTAGGGACCTATTTGGTTTATACATCAGTGGTTCATCCGCAATTATACGAAGCTACGAGAATACTTTTTGTGTGCAAAAGGAGAAAAAAAAGTCTTTATTCAACAATTCGTCATCTCTGCATCACCCTGGTGCCATTTTGGAGAATATCCGCTGGACGTAAACAACATATGCTGTTCTGTGTCAGCTGCGGATCTGTTTCCTACGTTGTGATTTGATTTGATTAGCTTCGTATAATTGCGGATGAACCACTAATGTCACATGGATTATTTTACAGATCTCCTTGCTACGTTTCTGGACTTGGGAACATTTCAGTTGCGCTGCTGTCTATGCAGGGTCAGACAGCTCTCAGATTCCATCAAAAATATCTTAATTTGTGTTCCGAAGATGAACGAAGGTCTTACGGGTTTGAAACGACATGAGGGTAAGTAATTAATGACAGAATTTTCATTTTTGGGTGAACTAACCCTTTAACTGTGGTATTTTTATTTTAAATACATTTCCATGTATTTGAGCCCATCTCTGGCGTGAGTGTGCTCATTATACCACAGCACGATTGTTGATTGTCTAAGGTGCTAGAAAAGCGAGAGTCCATAGTTTCTGTTACAACATCATTTTATCATCATAAAACACATTTTTGTGAGCAATCGGACATTCTGAGGAGTTGAGACAAGTCAGGAAGTTGATTTACAAAGCAATCTTTTGTGGTAGAGGTGATGGTTCTACCATACTTGTAACAAGGATTTGATATTGTAACCTTGGCGAAATGAGTAACACATGACTAGATGATTTGAGATGTCATCGTTCTGTTGCAGTATTTCAGTGCCATCAATTTCGATTTTATATGGCAATATCAAGAATGGTTGTGACGATGAGTGGGTCCTGCTACGTGTTGTATAACTCCAGTAGAGTTTAGAATGTTTATAAATTCTAATCCCAATACATGGATATTGAAATCACCAACAATCAAGATTTTATCTGCAGCTATAGAAAATCAGCAAATTCCACCTGGTGGCCTGTATATAGTAGCCAGTACAAATGTCAAAATAGATTTATCATGTTACACTAAATAATGTTATATATAGCACCATCACTTCAAAAGATTTATACTTGAAACCACACATCTGAGAGATACTGAAGATAAAATCATACTGAAATCATGTGGTTTTAGCTAGGTTTCTGTCAAATGGAGCACATCTAGATTATGATCTGTGATCATATCATTTACAAACAGTATTTTTGTAGAATGTAATCTAATATTCATCAAGCCAAGCTTTATTTGTTTATCTGAAATGTATCTGTTTTTTATTTGTTGAACATCAATTATTTTATTACCCTTAAAGGGGTTTGGGCGTCTTTTTCACGTTTTGTACTATAGAATCGCCAATGACTAGGGCACTTTCCACAGGTTTTTCCACAGGAGTTAGGAGAACCTGTTTAATGGTAAAAGCAAATAAAAAATGAACAGACAACAATTCAATAACACAGGCCAGCTTGGTATTCATTCATGGAGGTATCATTAAGGGTCAGTCGCCTGGGTTATCAAACTCTATAATGGGAAGGACAGAAAACAATGTCCAATAGATTTTGTGTAGTTATTAGGCTTTCGGACTCCTTTTTTTATAGACAGCCCTAGTTGTGTAGGTGCCCTGTTTTTTCCAGTTTCAAAATTCCCTTTTTCTTTTACGTTCTTCCCGCATATTGTTATATGTTTTCTTTTTTTTTTTGTTCAATTACACTCTCCCCGCTCGTTCTCTACCACGACACTTGATGTTTGATTTCTTTGCTTTTACTTATTTTATTTCTACTTCTTCTTTCATCCTATCTTCTGACTCTCCCCACTCCGAGCTTGATGCTACTGGTACCGCACCCTGTTCTTATCCTTCTTCTACCCTCTTAAATTATTCAGCTTGCACGCAGAGACCCTCAACTCTTCCTACCGTTCTGCACTCGTTTCACCCTGGTTTTTGGTCATGTTTTTCTCTCTAAAGTTCTAATTCTTGTATGCGTTATTCTTTTGCCTAGCATTCACTCTTGTCCATACCTTGAAATTCCTGGATCCGTGTCCTGCCTAGTGTTCCCGCGCGCAGCACAAGTTATTAAATTTATCACGTTATTAAATTTATTGTAGACTATAAAATCTATAAAGACAATCACTGCAATCCTCTTAAGTTTTCTCCTGTGGTCACATCCAGTGAGCTTGGCTACAGTGCCACAGGCATTAAACTTCTTAATAACATTACGTATGGTGGAAACGGGAACATTAAGTTCTCTGGAGATGCACTTATAGCCTTGAAATTTTCTACACTTGGCTATATTATATCTGATCTCCTCAATTAATTTTCTCTGTTTTGTCACTAATGAGCATGGACATATGAAGCATACACTCATTTTTTTTTTTACAACAAGAAGAGACAAAATATATTGCGAGTGATCTAGAATCCTTACAGTAGATGTGCTTCATTTGTGCGTTTTGAGTGATATATAATCGTTTTCACTTGTCATCTCCACAAGCCGAATTTGCTTCTTATTTGCCGTAGTAAGGTCGCGTGAGCTTTACTATCGCTTGACCAGTACAGCATGAGGGGGGAGGGGAGAGTCACCAGACTCGTAAACAGCTTGAGCACAACTTTGTGTGAAGAAGCACTAATACCTCTTGACTGAGAACGACGCGCCCCCCCCTCTTTTCCACGTTTTTTCCGTTTATTCCTATACTATTAGCTATTCCCTTTTACTTGCTCACCGACCCTTATTGTTATTCAATGCAATTTTTTTGCCCATGAAATGTCACTGACTGCGCCTTTGCCAGAATTTTATTTGAGAAAATGTGATTCTCAGTGCACAGACTTAACAGATTGCAGATTGCACTGTTGGTGACAGGCTTACTTTCTTTTTTATTTATATGTTATATTATATATGAAAATATATGTAGAATAGGATTATAGAACAGCTGATGTATAAATTGGATACTGTACTTCCTAAGGTCAATGGTGATTAATAACCATATAGGTCGTCCACTATACAATCATATAAAAAAAATTTAAGGAACGTGTTTAGTGCAAGGATGGACTTTCTTGAACACCTTCTTGCAGTTTGCTTTAGGTCCTTCTGACTTCGATATGTGCAATGTGGTGGATGAGGAGCTGAAAGAAGGGACATCTCATGGTGTTAACGTCCTCTATAAGTTCCCCTGGGGCTCAGAGACCCTGGAGACACTGTGGAGCCTGGGGGACACACTACTGCTGAAGACTCACCAAGGAACTTGTACGAAACTACAGGTCAGAGCAAACAGTGTTTGTTTAAGGTGTAATTTAGTTTGTCAAATTAATTTTACTAACTTTGCTAATAATGATGATTTAAATAATTTACATAACGGTGTGCATAATATGATGATTTTAATATATATATTATATCTATATAGTATAAGTACCACTAGGGCCCCCTGGGCATACGATTCGATTCGATTCGATTCGATTTCGATTCGCAAGCTCTCGATTCGATTCTCGATTTTTTTTTGATTACATTCAGTGAATATAGCTTTAATACAAATGCTATTGATATTTCAAAAAAATGAACAGTAAACATCAGTTTACAAATGTTGAATTAATAAAAAGAAATTAAGCCACATGCCTGTATTTTAAACCTATAATTTTTTTTTGTATGGGTCCTTTTTTAAACAATAATAGGGCCTCTAAGATGTTCTTAATTTTTCTGGTAATCAGCTGAAGGCATAAAACATTAATTTAATTTAATTTATCCTAATCAAATGAAAATTAAACCCTTTTATTTTTTGGCAAACAAAGTGCTGCACAACAGAGGTTTACTGTTAAAATAAAAAAGAAAACAGATGTGATTTCCTTTAAAAATAAAGATTTATTAATATCTAGCAGTAGTAGCATTGAGTCTTAAGACAGCTAAATAGTAA
Source organism: Sinocyclocheilus anophthalmus (assembly GCA_018155175.1). Classification (NCBI taxonomy): domain Eukaryota; kingdom Metazoa; phylum Chordata; class Actinopteri; order Cypriniformes; family Cyprinidae; genus Sinocyclocheilus; species Sinocyclocheilus anophthalmus. The sequence continues at coordinate 7,991 of JADLZN010005117.1, forward strand.
TATATTCTGACAGTAAAACGTTAAACTAAACTTTTATTTTGACGGGTGCCGTGAAGAACTTGCAGCTGCTGTATATGTGATATGATGGTAGTTTTCTCAAACGAAACGGTAAAATTCTCACAAAGTGACTCTCACAGCAGCTGGACGAGACATTCGTGCTTTCAGTATCATCATATAGTGAGACGCCAGAAGTGAAAACACCGCAAACCGATGGGAGCGTCATCCCGCCAACTTAGTCATGTGTAAACAAACAGTGCGCCGCGCCATCCGACATTCATTCATTGCGGTGAACTCATGGGCCTATGCCTGATATACAAGCCTTCGGCAGATTATAGCCATACCGGTATGACTATAGCCATTTCACCTGCAGACATTTGCGAATCACGCATTGGCCATGATAAGCGCCTGAATGAATGAAGGATTCGGTTGTTTAACATCGCGAAAAGAAGTAAACTAAGGGTGACATCTAGTGGCAGAAGACTAATGATAAGATTCACGCGTAATCATGATCTTATTTTTACTGCACCCGGCTTTGATGAATGATATCGAATCGAGTCATTAAAAAAGGATATCGAAAATTTTTTTTTTTGCCAGCCATAAGCTCCTACACTACTGCGATCAAAAGTTTGGAAATCAGAATGATTTTTTTTTTATGTGTTTTGGTCACATGAGTTCTTCGCTCCATCTAGGCTGCATCAAGGATTTGATCAAAAAAGACAGGCATAAAGAAAAAATGGAATTATTGTTTATTTTTTTTGAAAGCATTAATTATGTAAAATAACGTTTTTCTATGTTAATATACATTCAAATCTAATTTATTCCTGCGATGACAATGGTTGAATTTTCAGCTATCATTACTCCAGTCTTCAGTGTCACATTGACCTTCAGAAATCATTCTAATATGCCTGATTTATTATCAGTGCTGGAAACTGTTGTGCTGCTTAATATTTTTTGGAACCTGTGATACTTTTTTTCAGGATTCTTTGATGAATAAAAGGTTAAAAAGAAGAGCATTTATTTAAGATGGAAATCTTTTTATATATACACTACAGTTCAAAGGTTTGGGGACAGTACATTTTTATTCTTTCTTTTTTTTTTTATAAATTAAAACTTTTATTCAACAAGGATTTGTTAAATTGTTAAGTGATAGCATAGATTTATATTGATTAGAAAATATTTATATTTTAAATAAATGCTTTTCTTTTTAATGTTTTATTCATCAAATAATCCTGAAAAAAGTTTTGCAGTTTCCCCAAAAAATATTTGGCAGCACAACTGTTGCCAACATTGATAATTCTAATAATAAATCAGCATATTAGAATGATTTCTGAAGGATCATGTGACACTTTATACTGGAGTGATGGCTGATGAAAATTCAGCTTTGCAACACAGGAATAAATCACATTTTAAAACATACTCAAATAGAAAACAGTTGTTTTGAATTGTAATAACATTCGCAGGATTAATGTTTTTTTTGTCTGGATTTTTGATCAAATAAGGCAGACTGATGAGCAAGAGACTTATTTAAAAAAAAAACATCAAGGCGTATGATCCCAAAACTTTGACAGTAGTGTGTGCTGGGTGTATATATATTATAATATAATACTAGATATATATATAGTAGGTATGATATATTATAGTGCCGAGTATGGAAATTATTCAGACCCCTTTAAATTTTTCACTCTGTTATATTGCCGCCATTTGCTAAAATCATTTAAGTTAAATTTTTTCCTCATTAAGTACACACAGCACTCCATATTGACAGAAAAACAAAGAATTTTTGACATTTTTGCAGATTTAATAAAAAAGAAAAAATGAAATATCACTATGGTCCTAAGTATTCAGACCCTTTTTTCAGTATTTAGTAGAAGCACCCTTTTGTTCTAATACAGCCATGCGTCTTTTTGGGGAAAGATGCAACAAGTTTTTCACAAACTGGATTTGGGGATCCTCTGCCATTACTCATTGCAGATCCTCTCCAGTTCTGTAAGGTTGGATGGTAAGTTGGTGGACAGCCATTTTTAGGTCTTCTCCAGAGATGCTCAATTGGGTTTAATTTCAGGGCTCTGGCTGGGCCATTCAAGACCAGTCACAGAGTTGTTGTGAAGCCACTCCTTCGTATTTTAGCTGTGTGCTTAGGGTCATAGTCTTGTTGGAAGGTAAACCTTCGGCAAAGTCTGAGGTCACACGGAGCCACTATGGACACGATGGTTTTATTTTTAGTCCAGGCATATCCTGTACTGGCACCCGCATTCATCTTCCCTGGATTGCAGGGATGTCCTGCATGTCCCTTGCCAGTCTGAAAAACAAATCCACAGCATGATGCGGCGCCAACACACCATGCCTTCACTGTTGGGAATGTATTGCGACGGTGATGAGCAGTTCTGTACAGTGCCGGTTTCTCCACACATACGTAGAATAAGGCCAAAACAGCTTACTATCTTGATATCATCAGACCAGAGGAATCCTTATTCTCACCATCCTGGGAGTATTCAGATGTTTTTCGCCCCCACAACTCCAGTGACCGGATTTCATGTGGTACTTGACACTGAGCAGATGAGGCCACTCTGCATAAAGCCGCGACTGGCAGTGGAGGCTGCCAGTGAATTGGTTGACTTTCTACAACTTTACTACAATCTCCCGATTTGCATCTCTAAGCCGAGCTCAGCCACAGTTATCTTATGGGTGCTTCTATTACTCTCTCACCAAGGCTTTCTCCCCTGATAGCTCAGTTTGGCCGGACGGCCAGCTCTAGGAAGTTTTCTGGTCGTCCCAAACGTCTTCCATTTAAGGATTATGGAGGCCACTGTGCTCTTAGGACGCTTAAGTGCAGCAGAATTTTTTTGTAACCTTGGCCAGATCTGTGCCTTGCCACAATTCTGTCTCTTGAGCTCTTCAGGCAGTTCCTTTGACTTCATGATTCTCATTTACTCTGACATGCACTGTGAGCTGTAAGCTCTTATATAGACAGGTGTGTGGCTTTACTAATCAAGTCAAATCAGTATAATCAAACACAACTGGACTCAAATGAAGGAGTAGAACCATCTCAAGGATTATCAGAAGAAATAGACAGCACCTGAGTTAAATAGATGAGTGTCACAGCAAAGTGTCTGAATACTCAGGACCATGTGATATTTCAGTTTTTCTTTTTATAAATCTGCAAAAATGTCAACAATTTCTGTGTTTTTCTGTCAATATGGGGTTTTGTGTGTACATTAATGAGGAAAAAAAGTAACTTAAAGGATTTTAGCAAATGGCTGAAATATAACAAAGAGAGAAAAATTTAAAGGGGTCTGAATACTTTACACTTTTGTATTATAACATATTATTTATGTTTTTTATTTTTTTTATTTTTTTATTATTTTTTTATTATTATATATATATTAGCCACACAAGTGTTAAAATAGTACATAAGTACACTTTTTTTGTTTGTTCTTGAAATCATTATTTCACAAAACACACAGAAAAAGCTCTCTGCTTTGAAGAAACACTCTGCACTATGTAACTTTCAGGCAGAGATGGAAGAAAGTCTGTAGTTCCTCATGTCATCTCTGTCAGTGCAAATGTGGATAGAGGGATGCTGGCTTACCTATTTAACTCATTTAATTGACTGTGAGAAAGCCGGACTAACAACAAAAGCTTCATCAGAGAATGGTAAGCTCATGTTTTTCTTTCCATTTTTAGTATTAAAGTGCCGCTGTTATGCCATTTTAAAGGTTACTAACTTTGTTTTGGAGGTCTCCTGCAGAGCGTTTACATGCCCATCCGGTCAAAAAACACTTTAATTTTCTCATAATATACATTACAAATCACCTAATTTCTCAAACAGTCCAAAACGATTCTTTCAAATCTTCAGTCTCTCTAAACCCTTCCTTACCGCAAACCTACGCTGCTCTTAATTGGTCAGATGGTGCAATCTGTTGTGATTGGTCTACCGCTTATAGTGCTTGTTGGCAACGAAACGGCCATTACAATATCTGGAGGCTTCCTCAATCCTCAGAGATTGTAAACACCATAATGACGGTAACAATGGTGTCAATTTTACCTTATCAATTAGAGCACAAGTTCGATTATGAAACATTGGAAGAACTAGATGATCAACCTGAACCTCCATCGCAAGCACGACTTGAGCAGAGCGTTTCTCAGTGGTAAGATTTAACTTAGCTTGTGGAACATTATGAGATGCAGCTGTACTGCATCAGCATTAGCAAGTGTATGTCCATCAACAAACTGATGTGTATATTTCTAATATATTGAGGTGTGTAGCGTGTGGACCAATCAGACACACAATTATTTGTTATATTCAACAAATAATCCTTAACACCCCTCACTCAACAAACAAGCCAACTATGAGACACAGAGTTCCCGCGGGTCCTTAAAAAGTCTTAAATTTAGTTGTATAAAATTTAAGGCCATAAAAAGTCTTAAATTGTACAAGAAAGTCTTAATTATGATTTCAGGAGGTCTTAAATTTGGGGACGGAAAGACCAGATTTGCGATATGGCTTAATGTGACGATTAAACTTCAAAAGGCTATGATTTCATTGAATATGAGCGCTGCACATTTCAAAGTCGGGTGCTGCCCTGCTTTGTGTACTGCTGTTACCAGGGAAACAGTTATATTTCTGCCATTCCAAAGCACCTCCTGCTGGCAGAGAATGAATAAGCCGGGTATTCCTGCAGTTTCAGGACAGCATTTCTGGGACCCTATAGTTTTTTTTGTAATGTATGTAGTACAAATAGTACAAACTAGAGGGCTAGGCGCATATGGCCACCCTTGATATCAGATATATTTCTTAATTTCGTTCGAAAGATATAATTCCTGGGGTAACGATCGTACTGAACCTATTTCATCTGAAATAGAAATCTTTTGTAAACATTATAAATGCCTTTATCATCACTTTTGATCAATTTTAAGCATCCTTGCTAAATAAAAGTATTACTTTCTATAATTTCTTTCCCAAAAATTAAAAAATATTATACTGAATGGAATAGTGTATAAAGTTACAAAAGCTTTTTATTTCAGATAAAATGCTGATCTTTGGATCTTTCTATACATCAAAGAATCCTGAAAAAAATTTACTCAACCGTTTTAAATATTGATAATCAGCATCTTAGAAATGCATTCGAAGGACAGGTCCGACACTGGAAAAGGATGGAGTAATGATGCTGAATATTCAGCTTTGCGTCACAGGAATAAAAACATTTTAAAATATATTCAAATAGAAAGCATTTTAAATAGTAAAAATATTTCAAAATTTTACTGTTTTGGCTGTACTTTGATCAAATAAATGCAGCCTTCGTGAGCAGAAGAGAATTCTTAATTATTTTTTTTTTTAAACGTTAAAAATCTTACTGTTCAATAACTTTTGACTGGTAGTGTAGGCTGATCATTCTTATAGATTGAAACAAATGCTGAACTTTCAGCAGAAATGAAAAAAGGGCATTATGAAAATATGCGGATACGATATTCGACTCAAATGATTAATAGATGCATGCACAATTATCCATGTACTGCATAAATTTTATACTTGTATCTTACTAACTACAAACAAATGCCTTTCAATTTGAGTTTGTGGAATTCGGGATTAAATGATTGTGCAGGGATTTGTACAAATACAGACATATTTTCGAATAAAAATGTTCTGTTCTGCATTAAAATATCATAAATTGCTCATGCAAAAATGAATCCTTGCATACGTGGATCAGGTGACACGCGTGCATTAATTGAAGTCTAGTTCGCGTCGATCTTGTTCGGTTCATTTGGCTTTTGAGACTTCATTTTCGCAGTTTACGGCATTTCACGTCCCCCACACACACAACTACCAACGAATAAGGCCCAGTGCAATTCATTAACATTTACACGATTTGAAAAATTTGCAAATGTTCGTCACTTCACTGAAACAAATGCTTTTCAACCGGTGTCTGCAGAGTTAAGAATTACATTATTGTGCAGCATTTTGTTTAAATAGAGACATATTTGTGAATACAAATGTTACACTTTGTATTAAAGTATCATAATTTGTGAATGTATCAATTAAAATGTGCATTTGTGGATCAGGCTACGCGCGTGCATTAATTCACGTCTCTTCTGAATCGATTCCATTTGATTCATTTGAATTTGCAAGACGTTCGATTCTCTTTTCCTTTTACCCCTGCCCTTTAGCCTGCCAATCCACACCACCAGCTCGCGATACACGCGCAGCATGAGCCACAGAAAATCAGCGCCCACTTAGATGGCACTAGCCCAGTCACAGTGCCGCATTCCATCAGTACGGTTACTGGTGAATGTTTTCATTTTCTTCGTGTTTATTACATTGTGTTTTTTTATGTGTTTCTTTTGTTTTGGATTTTGGTTTTCAACTAACTTGTCTTAAGACGCAGACTAGACTAGCTAATTAATTTAGCAAAACAAGCACTTTATGACGGGTACCTTGGTTTGTCTTTCTTTCTGTAATTCAACGGCCCGTTGTCAGTTATTCCTCCTATGATCTTTATTAGTTATATTCTTATTATATATTATATTGCAAAGATGAAGTTGACGATGAATGATTAGCATATATCGGACATGTACGAGAGAAATGCCGCCTTTCATATAGGTCCTCCGACATTGCAACGCTGGTAGGTAGCTCTTAATTATAAGAATAAAATTACCGTCACAACCAACATTACAGTGGCGGTACAGAAGTATTCAGACCATCCCTAAATGTTTCAATCTTTGTTATATTGAAGCCCATTTGATAAATAGCATTTCAGTTATTGTTTCTTTCACTCATAATGTACAACATAGCCCACCCCATATTGACAGAAAACACGAATTGTTGACATTTTTGCTTTTTTTTTTTCCAGATTTATTAAAAGAAAACTGAAATATCAATGCCAGTGCATAAGTATTCAGACCCTTTTGCTCAGTATTTAGTAGAAGCACCCTTGTGATCTAATACAGCCATGAGTCTTTTAGGGAAAGATGCAACAAGTTTTTCACACATGGATTTGGGGATCCTCTGCCATTACTCATTGCAGATCCTCTCCAGTTCTGACAGGTTGGATGGTAAACATTGGTGGAAAGCCATTTTTAGGTCTCTCCAGATATGCTCAATTGGGTTTAAGCCAGGGCTCTAGCTGGGCCATTCAAGAACAGAGTTGTTGTGAAACCACTCCTTCATTATTTTAGCTGTGTGCTTAGGGTCATTGTCTTGTTGAGAGGTAAACCTTCGGCCCAGTCTGAGGTCTGAGGTCCTGAGCACTCTGGAGAAGGTTTGCGTCCAGGATATCCCTGTACTTGGCCGCATTCATCTTCCCTCGATTGCAACCAGTCGTCCTAACCCTGCAGCTGAAAAACACCCCCACAACATGATGCTGCCACCACCATGCTTCAATGTTTGGACTGTATTGGACAGGTGATGAGCAGTGCCTGCTTTTCTCCACACATACCGCTTAGAATTAAGGCAAAAAGTTCTATCCTTGCGTCTCAGTCAGACCAGAGAATCTTATTCTACAACCATCTTAGAGAGTCCTTCAGGTGTTTTTTTTTTTTTTTTTTTTTTTTTAGCAAACTCCATGCGGGCTATCATGTGTCTTGCACTGAAGAGAAGCTTCCGTCGGGCCACTCTGCCATAAACCCCCCGACTGGTGGAGGACTGCAGTGATGGTTGACTTTCTACAAATTTCTCCCATCTCCTGACTGCATCTCTGGGGCTCAGCCACAGTGATCTTTGGGGTCTTCTTTACCTCTCTCACCAAGGCTCTTCACCCCCGATAGTTCAGTTTGGCCGGACGGCCAGCTCTAGGTAGGGTTCTGGTCGTCCCAAACGTCTTCCATTCAAGGATTATGGAGGCCACTGTGCTCTAAGGAACCTCAAGTGCAGCAGAAATTTTTTTTGTAAACTTGGCCAGATCTGTGCCTTGCCACAAATCTGTATCTGAGCTCTTCAGGCAGTTCCTTTGACATCATGATTCTCATTTGCTCTGACATGCACTGTGAGCTGTAAGGTCTTATATAGACAGGTGCGTGGCTTTCCTAATCAAGTCCAATCAGTATAAATCAAACACAACTGGACTCAAATGAAGGAGTAGAACCATCTCAAGGATGATCAGAAAAAAATGGACAGCACCTGAGTTAAATATATGAGTGCCACAGCAAAAGGTCTGAATACTTAGGACCATGTGATATTCAGTTTTTTTTTTTAATAAATTTGCAAAAATGTCAATAATTCTGTGTTTTTCTGGCAATATGGGGTGCTGGGTGTACATTAATGGGGAAAAAAATTAACTTAAATGATTTTAGAAATGGCTGCAATATAACAAAGAGTGAAAAAAATAAGGGGGTCTGAATACTTTCCGTACAAACTGTATGTATACACTATAGAATCTAGATACACATGCGTTAATCAAAACAACCATGGAGTACAATCCGTAGCCGTTCAGCCTGAGTCGGGCCAAGCCACTATTTGATCTGTGACGTAAGACCAGTTATTATTTACTTTTTTTGTCAAGTGGGATTAAGCTACAAAGCTCTGGTTTACATACGGCCTAATAAATATTAGTCTGTAGCCCATTCAAATTCAAATAGGCAACATGTGAATATGCGAACCATTGGATATCTGCAGATTATGGGAAATGATGAAGGTAAAAAAAGAACATCTCCAGAATAAAGTCTTTGGCCTATAATGCGAGATTAAACTCATTGAATATCCAGAAAAATTTAGAAATAAAATATTAAAGAATAAAAATAATTAAATTTGGAGAATAAAGTCGTTCATCAGCATCATCAACTTCATCTTTGCAGCTGACACTGACTCAGAAAACAGTTTAGTAATAAGTAGCCTAAATAAAATATGTTCTATCATATGCGATTTGCTTGAGCGCGGAATAGCGTATAAAACGCTCGTTTAGTATAATTTAGTTTAAGTTAATTTAATAGTTTAATTAAATATAAACGTGTGGTTACTAATGGCTTAAATGAGCGACTAATAGCCCTTTTAATAATAATAATAATAATAATAATAATACAAGGAAGGAATAACTGACAACGTGCTGTTGAATTACAGAAGAAAAAAAACCAAGGTACTGTCACAAAGTTCTTGTTTGGCTAAATTAATTTAAGCTATTCTGTGTCTTAAGACAAGCTCATTTAGAACAAGTTCAATAAAACATCTTTACTATATTTCTACGGTAGAGGAGAATAGCCAAACAAAAAAAAAACAATGTAACATCCATAAAACCGTACTCAATGGAATGCGCACACGTGACTGGGGCTAGTGCCATCTAGTGGTCGCTGATTTTCTGTGGCTCAGCTGCGCGTGGATCGCGAGCTGTGTGTGTGTGGATTGGGCAAGGCTAAAAGGGCGGAACGAAAGTCTCAAAATTCAAATGAATCAAATAGAATCGACTCAGAAGAGGACTGTCGATATTAATGCACGCCGTGTGTCGCCGATCCACAATGCACTTTGTAATCGATACATGCACAAATGATCAGAATCAAAAGGGCTTTATTACCAAGTATGTTTACACACGCAAGGAATTTGACTTGACGACAGGAGATTCCAGTGTAGAAGAAAGTACAAACAAAGTGCAGACATACATGATAGTGTAGACATACATAGGAATTACACAGTAGGGATGTAATATAAAACTAATATAATAAAAAAAAGAGAAATTTAATAATGTACTATATACAGAAAGAGAAGTATAGGAAAAAATGTAATTGTTAAATGTACAGATATGTTTATTAGTGCAAATATGTTATTTACAAAGTGTGCAGTTAAATATAAATATACTATGTTAGTTGTAATGGACGATGTATAATTATGAAAGATTAATTGTTAAGACTGAGTATAGCCTATGGGAAAAAACTGTTCTTGTGCTGATGCTTCATTGTGCGGCCGCCGACCAGAAGGCAACAGATCAAAGAGAGAGTGGGCTGGGTTTGAGGGGTCCAGAGTGATTTTCTTAGCTCTTTTTATCACTCTGGTGGTGTAAAGATCTTGGAGGTTGGGCAGGTGGGCACCAATAATCCTCTCAGCAGTCATGACTGTCAGTTGTAGTCTCCTGATGTCTGATTTGGATATAGGATGAACCAAAACCAGAAGTAGGAGGAAACCTAGGACAGACTCTCAATGAGGGACAGAGTAGAAATGTTAATGCAGATCTTGTGGCACGGTTGAATTTTACTCAGCGAGCCGACCAGGACTAAGAAAGATAAAACTCTGCTGGGCCTTTTTTACAATGGAGTCAATGTGATTGTCCCACTTCAGGTCATGAGAGATTGTGGTGCCCAGGAATCTGAATGACTCTGAGTCAAAGTGCTGTCCATGATGGTGAGTGGGGGGATTGGAGGGGGGTTTCTCCTGAAGTCTACGATCATCTCCACAGTTTTGAGCGTGTTAAACTCCAGGTTGTTAAAACTGCACCAGACAGCCAGCTCTTTAACATCCTGTCTGTAAGCAGACTCGTCTCCACCCTTGATCAGGCCGATGACTGTAGTGTCGTCTGCGAAACTTCAGGAGCTTGACAGAGGGGTCTTAGAGGTGCAGTCGTTGGTGTACAGAAAGAAGAGCAGTGGGGAGAGAACACACCCTTGGGGGGCGCCAGTGCTGATGGTGATAGTCCTGGATGTGGGTTTGCCCATCCTCACTAGCTGCTGCCTGTCTGTAAGGAAGCTGGTGATCCACTGACAGATGGAGGTGGGCACTGAGAGCTGTGTGAGTTTGTCTGAGAGAAGGTCAGGTATGATTGTATTGAAGGCCGAACTGAAGTCAACAAATAGGATCCTTGCGTAATTCCCAGGTATGTCGAGGTGTTGCAGGATGTAATGCAATCCCATGTCGACTGCATCATCCACAGACCTGTTTGATCTGTAGGCAAACTGAAGAGGATCCAACAAGGGTCCAGTGATGTCCTTCAGGTAGACCAGGACCAGTCTCTCAAGTGAAGAAGACCAAAGAGGTGAGAAGAAGAGTCTGTAGTAGTTAAGTCAAGTGATTCGTTGGGATTTTGGGGACCCGGAATGGTGGAGCGTTTGAAGCACGAGGGGACTTCGCACAGCTCCAGTGTTCTGTTGAAGATCTGTGTGAAGATGGTGGCCAGTTGGTCAGCGCAGACTTTTTTGAACAGGCAGGTGAAACACCATCTGGCCCTGAAGCTTTCCTAGATTTCTGCTTCCTGAAGANCACAGCTCCATTGATCTGTTGAAGATCTGTTTGAAGATGGGGGCCAGTTGGTCAGCGCAGATTTTTAAACAGGCAGGTGAAACACCATATGGGCCTGAAGCTTTTCTAGATTTCTGTTTCCTGAAGACCCGGTTCACATCCTCTATGCAGACCTTAAGCACAGGTTGAATGGTGGAAGAGGGAGGGAGAGGGGTTGCAGGGGGGGTAAGTGAATGTGTGAATTGCAGATCAGAGTGGATGGGGGGTGGTAGATGATCCTTTTCAAATATGCAGTAAAACACATTCAGATCGTCAGCTAGTTGTTGATTCTCCGCAAGCTGTGGTGGTGGTGTCTTGTACATGGTGATGTTTCTCAGACCAGTCCATACTGACGCTGGTTCGTTTGCTGAAAGCTCTTTTCTCAGATTTTCTGAGTAGTTTTTTTAGCCACTCTTATCTCCTTTGTTAGTCTGTTCCTGGCCTGGTTATACAAGATTTATCCCCACTTCTGTAAGCATCCTCTTTGGCGTGACTAAGCTGTTTGAGTTTCCCAGTAAACCACTGTTTATCATTATTAAATGATAAGAATGTTCTGGTAGGAATGCACATATCTTCACATAAACTGATATATGAAGTTACAGTCTCTGTGAGCTCGTCCAGATTGGTGGCTGCAGCTTCAAAGATGCTCCAATCAGTGAGGTCAAAACAAGTTTTTAAATCCTGCTCTGCTTCATTAGTCAATTTTTTTTTACAGTCCTTAATACAGGTTTAGATTATTTCAGTTTCTGCCTGTAGGTTGGTATACGATGAACCAAACAGTGATCAGAGAGCCCCAAAGCTACCCATGGGACAGAGTGATAGGCATCCTTTATTGTGGTGTAACAGTGACCCAATATATTACTGTCTCTGGTGGGACACGTAAAGTGCTGCTTGTATTTTGGCAGTTCACGGGAGAGATTTGATTTGTTAAAATCTCCAAGAATTATTAAAATAGAGTCTGGGTACCTTTGCTCCCTTTATTTGTTCGGCCAGCTGTTGCATCGCGGCGCTCACGCACGCGTCCGGAGGCACGTACACATTCACGAGAATGAAAGAGGAAAACTCCTGCGGCGAGTAGAACGGTTTACAATTTATGATGAGTGCTTCTAAATTAGGACAGCATACCTTTTTCAGCGTTGTTATATCTGAACACCAACTTTCGTTGATGTAATAACACAATCCACCTCCTCTGGTTTTCCCTGTTAACTCTGCGATGCGATCCTCTCTGAACAATTGGTAGCCCGGCAGATGAAGCGCGTTATCCGGAATGGATTCACTCAGCCAGGTTTCAGTGAAGCACAGTGCAGCAGAGTTTGAAAAGTCCTTGTTGGTGCAGGTGAGGAGAAGAAGTTCATCCGTTTTGTTAGGAAGGGAATGGACATTCGCGAGATGAATGCTTGGGAGCGCAGTCCGTAAGCCGTGCGCGCGGAGCTTCACCAGGGCGCCGGTGCGTTTCCCTCTTCTGCGTCTGCACGTGCGTTTGAACAACATAGCTGTACCTCCGACTAGAACGTCCAACAAAATGTCTGAATAATCAGAAACCGGAAAAATATTGTCTGGGTTGTGCTGCTTAATGTTAAGGAGTTCGTTTATGTGCTCAATGCTACATTTACATGCTGAGATAGTTGTTGATGTAACTCACTTTTTATGCAACATAAATGTTCCTCAATTTATCAACAGTACTAATGGACAAATGAAATAGATAACTTATGTTTAGTTACTTTATGTAGATTTGTTTATTAACATTACTTACATTTATCTAAAGTAAGCAGTGTTGACTACAGTGAATTCTACTACATAATAGCACACATACATCACTCCGATGTCTATTTCATGTCTATTAGTTGTGCTCATCTGCAATACTTAACAAAGATTTTCCTGTCAGATGTTAAATAGACATTTAGTAATCATCTTTAAGATGTCTAAATATGTGGATGCAGGCCGGCTGGTAGGTGCTTTTGTAGTAAACCTCACTCCCGTGACCTCAAGAGGTGCACTACTGACTGATGCTAGAGGCTGTGGTTTTTAGCCTCCTTCTTAGTTCGCCCGCCTCCCATGCCGATGACCTGGGTTCGAGTCCAATCATCGCGGGGGGTGCAAGTAGGACCCAGGGGGTTACATATGTTTTATGTAAATCCAATTTGGAGACGTACGTGTGCTTACTGGAGTTCCACTGTGAGCTATATATAATAAAACTTGTTTTTACAAATCACAAATATACTATACTGTCTAGCATCTTTACACCTTCAACAATTCAACACTTTACAGTAGCTCAAGAAATTTTTATTTATAATACTCACATTTGAAAACACCCTTGCAAAGTCCCTTTAAGGTAGGTCATTTTACTCAGCGCCTCTTGGGCATGCAAGTGCAGCGCCTATCTCTTTGAATGGGGAAACATCAAATTCTCCAAAACTGTTCGCCAAGCTTATGATTAAATTTCATATTTGAAATAACCAATGAAATCTGACAACTATCTCATAAATGTTGTTTCTTTTGCTCAAGTAGCGTTTAAAAAAGCTTATTCAAACGGCAGATGCAGTGGCGCAATGCTTTTACAGATTATCAATTGTCTCTTTTTATTCGAGAGAAGCGGGGCTTCCTTTGATAGAGCGGGAATATTTTAAGCTAAAAGGGCTTGCCATACTATTGCAATGGTTCCGCCAGTAGTGGGCACTGGTGCAATGTAATCAATTACGTACATCCGACTCAATGAGATGGAGGGAAGTTAGAGAGGGAAGGGCATAAAAAACGAACTGGAACTTAGCCCAAGTAACAGAACAAAAGTGAAACATTCACTTAACTGATTCCTTCAAACAAAGATTGATTCAGGAATGAAACACCACTAGCGCCTGCGCTGTTCTGAAACGCAACTAACTGTAACCAGTGCGTTTTCTCAAGCACAGTTAGTGAAGCTAGCTAACCGTTACTATAACTAACTAATTAAAACTTACATCAATGTATTACTCGTAAATATAAGCAAATGTCTTTTGTAACTAATCTGTTAAATTTTACTGTTATATGACATCCCACATGAAAAAATACTATAGTAATTTATAGTAAATACTATAGTGTTTTTGAACCATACCATAGTAAAGTACTTGAATTAATTTGTTGTGGTAATTCTATAGTTGCTGTGGTAATATAACAGCTAGAGTAATATAAACAAATTACTTTACACAATACTGTAAGTTTTCTACAACTATAGGGTATATTATACTACAATACACTACAGTTTACTGTAATAAAAACTAAAGGATACTACAGTATGTATTATAGCTTATCAGTTCACTATAGATCATTATGCTGTAGCATTCATTGACAAAGCGTTGTAAATACTATAATATATACAGTATAAAATTTACACTTGCTAAGTCTTGTGTCAGAAAACAATATATTGATTTAAATTTTACTATAGTATTTTTTCATGTGGGATAATCACCCTCGATAGGACACGTGGTGATCTTGTTAGGAATAATTTCGATTTTGTCAGAAATAGACAATACAACTGGCAATATTTTGCCTAAAATATAAGTTACTTAGTATAAACATCTTGTCTATAATTAATGTCATGGCTAAATGTGATATCACATTGTGCTTAAATGTAACAAATTGGGATATCACAAACACTTTTAAAGCAAACTATATTCTTAAAAGTTTTAGGGTTCAAATTATACATTTAAAGGCATCTAACGTAATACATCAACTAAAAATCATAATCTTGAGACAAATGTGTTACAATTGCAAAAATTGCTAAGAAAACGGGTTAGTGCTGAGAAAAGGCCTACCATCATTTATTTTTATAGTTTATTTATAATTTGTTTTGTCATGACTCATTAGTTATCTAATACAATGCATTTCATACTGTACATTTTGGCAAGCGTGACCTACACGTTCAGATACTTTTAAGGACCATTATAGTGTCTATTTGTGCAAGATAAATTAAGTAGAATTCATTGTGTTAGTGTTGTAGGAGATGCGAGGTCAAAGGATCAACGTAGAGCAGCTTCTCAGGAAGTCACAGATTGAACTGCTGGGGATACAGCGACAGCTGTCAATCATAGCAGCAGGAGATGCCAATCATCCACGGGCCCAAAAAAGGTGAGTAATCCTGTTACATTTACACTTCTGATCCCTAAACATTCTGATACCTATTGGTTTCTCATACACACAATACTTCTAGTAGCAATGATGATTCTTGTACACAAGGTGGCGCCATCCTGCTACATTTACATTCTTGCAGCCTAACACCCTCAACTGCCAATCAGAGTACAATGAGCCAACACATTTGGCCACACCAGCCAATGGAGGGTGTGCTTGTGTCATGTGAGGAAATGACAGGTGATGTACATAGACAGAGGGTGTGGTTGCAGTGCAGTGTCCTATCAGGATCATCTTGAAAGTGTAGGCCTGGTCCACTCCCTTGAGAATAGACATGCCTTCTTAAACTGATGCATTTGTAGAGGACTGCCCCATTGCAGGGAGGAGGGGGCAGAGGGCAGGCAGCACTACAGGAGCAGCTGGGGTTGCTTGGCAACAGAGCAGGGGAGACTGTAACACATTCCAGATTGGGATTCAGATTCTGTTTCCTTTTTTTTTTTTTTTTGCCTCCAATAAGACCTGTTTCCTCAGCACAAAGAGTGGCTAATGGCCAGGATGTGCCTAGCACACTGTCTAAGTAATCCCTCTTAATGCCCCTGTGTGCATTAAAATCTGATGTAACTGTGTGATATTCCGAGACATTGAACTTAATTTCCCCTTGTTTGGTGTTGCTGTGGGATGAATGGAGCGGAACGCCCCTGTTTTTCCCCCTCTGTTCCTTGAGATAAAGCAAACAAATCACAGTAGGGCAAGATAGCAATACCAACATTTCTAGGTGGCATATGGAGAACAAGATGGATTGCATAAAGATGGATATAATGAAATGCCAGGCAATTTGCAGAATAACCCATATATGTACTGTATGTCTACCACTTACAGCCTTATTTTAAAATGTGAAAAATTAAATATGGCATCCATTTTAAGGTGTGTGAAGAAAACCAAGAGGAATGACTTGCAACAATTTGTTTGATTCAGTTTTTCTTATATACTTAAAGCCTCTATAAATTAAAAATGTAAACCTGTAAATACTTGTTAGTTCAAATGGCAGGAATGGCTAATGGAAACGGCACAGATGGGAAAATGTATCAACTTTTAGTAACAACATAAGTACAGTTGACCAGGGGTTTTCAAACTGGGGTGTACTGCAAACGATGCTAGGGTGTCAGTGGAATTATTCTGAGAAAAATTGTTTAAAATATAAAAAAATTAAAGCAATAATAAAAAAAGGACATACATAACAATAATAATAATTAATAAAAAGGTAACAGTAAAAAGTATTCATTTATAAAAAAAATGCTAAATAGATAATATGATAAAAAAAATAAAAAACAGATAGTTTAAGGTTTTATATAAATAAATAAAAAATTTCTTGGTAATATTTTACACATCTTATAGAGCTGCCTTTATATTTAAGGAAGGGTCCTTCGCAAGGGGATCATTATATTTGGGCCATGAAAATGTTGAAAAACCCAGATTATGTCACTAAAATAATTAAATAGCATTACTGCAAATGATTAGAAACATTTAATTGGCTTTTGTAACATTAGAAAGGCCATGCGTGAAAAGGCAAATGATTTACACATCAGTGGCTCTACACTACTCTACACACTCTACTCTCACTGCTTTCCATATGTGAGTGTGCAAGTGTAGGATAGAGAGAGAAAGCCTGTGTGAGTACTGTATGAGAGCAGGAGAGCGTATATCATGGAGCATGCGCAATTCTCTATGACCGCATGTGTGTGTGAGAGAGACGGATAGAGAGAGAGAGAGAAAGAGAGCAAGATAGGGAACGCACCGTTCTGTTGCACCACTCCTAGAGTGCCTGGAGATGCTCTCACACTGTCTGTCTCCTGTTCCAGCTCAGGGCTTCTGCAGGGACACACACAAACACACACCACAGACGTGTCGTCACTGCCACTCCTGGCAGCCGGTGATATAAGGGAGTGGGAGCTCTAAGGAGGAGAAAGAGAGGGGAAACGGCTACCGTTAAGGTACAGTACACACAGATCATGTTTGATATAAATGAGATCAGTAGCAAAGAGAATGTGTGTGTAATGCCGTGCTGTTATGCCTATATGTCGCCCTTCCTTGGCTCAGAACGGAGTGCGCGCTGGTTCGTTCCAGCTCTGGAATACTGCAAAGAAAGACAAGAGAGCATTCTACAGGATATGGCATGATCCAGATGTGCAGGGAGACATTTGACCTGGTGCCATCTGGAGTCAGGTGGTGGATTGTGATGATGTCTTGTTGCTTAGTCTTCTACAGGAAGTTCGGAGGATGCAAACAAGCAGATAACCTAAGGAAACGTGTTGATCTGTGTTTATGTTTATTTTGGGGGGTCTCAGGCAACAGCTGGTCAAGGTCATGGTTCGGTGTAAATATAATGTAATAATATGTGTAATATTTTTTTCTCCACTCCTAAAGCAGTCATCACAGTCTCTGGGGCAGTCGGCATACAACTGATGTGAAAAAATGTTTCTTCAGTTAATTTTCCAAATGAACCTGCTACTATGGAGCTCCATTTGTGAATGGATGTTTCTCTTTGTGAGGAGGGTTGATGGTCGGCTTGATTTGTTAGTCTAATGGCTCATTAATTCCCTGGTTAATGCTTCCATCCCTCTTGCAGGGCTTTTCACTTGTTATACATGAGAATTTGGATATATTGAACTGTGTGTTTCACCAGCCCGTATTTCTGTAGCTCTGCTGGCTGTGGTTGAGTTGGTACTGATGGGGCAGTAGGTTGACTGGCTGTGACTGAGTCTGCTAATGTAGTGTAGCATGCAAACCAGCTGGAGACCTGGCACACACACCACAGTGTGATTGGTAGTATTACTATTCTGATACAGCAGACTGTTTTCTGAGATTATGTAAGATCTCTCAGTTAAATCCACACAGACGACACAAAACAGACACAAGAGCTTTGAAACACAAATAATGTGATTGGCAACTGTTGTTTTTCTGGCATTGATACTACAGACCAAAAGGCTGGCAGTTGATTTGAGAGTTTAAAATGCATTTAAGGCTTAATTGTATGTGTGTCTCATAATTAATGATGCTATATTTGATCCACCAACTGTTATCAATATTGGTGAACACACGAAAAGTCCAGTAATCCTTTTTTTTCGTTTGCATTTTCTTTAAACTGAACAATATTTCTTGATGCAAAAAAAAAAAAAATGTTTGGGATTTTCTTAATTTCAAAAAGAATATTTCAAATCTTTGAAATATGGTTAAATATTATGTGCTACATTTTGTAGGTTGCAGTATACAAGATTATAAAGAGAAAAGGGGAGATATGATGTCAAATGGACAAGAGCAGCTTTTCAGGTTGTATTTATGTGGGCTGAGAACTTAGCTTTTAAATCTATATCTTGCTTTTAAAGCATATAACTTTTATTAAGTTTGTTCTCAGGGTTCAGTAAGAGCCTCATTGGATGTTTGCCACCATGTGCTTGAATGTCTCTAGTAAATGTTGTAACATTTGAATGTTTTCATAATGGTAATACTTGAGAGTAGCTGTATATTTTAGTCATTTAATAACGGGTTCTGACATATCATATGCATTTTACTTAGCAGTAACAGATTTACTAATGATGCACTCTATAGTTTAAAATGTCCTACAGAGACTTTGGTACTGTGCAACTCAGTCATGTTATGTTATGTTGTAAATATAATTAATAATGTATCTGGCTAAACAGATTTAGTACTGATAACATATGATTTATGTACTTCAAAAGGGATTCAGCAATCTCAGAAGGTGTAAAAGTAAAATACAAGTAACAGTTTTCAGCAAGTTCAGCAAGTTTCAGCACATTTTTTCTGGTATTTCTTGAGAGTGACCATGAGTAGGATATTACTTATGTACATGGTCTGGTTTGGGATCAGATCCCTTCTAATGCAGTGCTTCAGTTTCATTACAGTGCCAGTGTTCCTGTCAGCACTGCACAATTGGCAAGCATCAGAAAAAAACAGCCAAACGCTCGATAATCTGGGCGTGATTCTTTGCAGCCTAAATTTTAGCAGTGTAATGCATAAGTAACATCACAAAGATTGATTTTGTCTTGAAGTCTTGTGGTTACACCCACAGCATAGACAGTTTCATTCATCTCTTTTTAAAGAAGTTTATCCACACTGCTTATTTAAATATGAATTTCAGATGTTTGTTGTTTACGTCTTAAACCTTGAAAGATATACTGTGTAATTTTAAAGTAATGACTGTTTTCGAACAGTTTTCCTGAACCGTCTGATAGTCCCTCACCATACTCACAGCACTGGCTGAGCCAAAGTTGCTTCAGACTGCTAAAATTAGCCCAAAAACATCCAAGTGCCACAGAGCCAGATTATTTTACTGGGAAATACAGGTGTACAATTGGTTTACTTATAGTTTACTTATGTCTATAAGAGGAATCATTTTAAAATCGAATAAAAGTGACATACTTAACTTAATATGCAGGATTGTGTCCACTGTGTTCATCCTGAAAGTTTGCTTGGTAAGTCACTGCCCTGTCTGCCCTCTTCCCCTGCAGCTGAAGCAGGAGGCCCAGCCGTTGCACCTGGCCTATCACGCAGCCCACCATGTGAGTCGCTGCCGCCTCCTAGAGGACAAGAACAGAGCTCTTAAACAAGAGCTAGCCACACTTAAACAGCAGAAACAGCAGCACCGATCCCTGGTAAGTCAGTTTGTGGTTTGATATTGTTGCTTATTTGTTCAGTTTTTGGCAATAATCATACTTCTGGATTTCAGCATGTTGTTTGAAACTCCCTGGTGAGAAGCTTAATGAGTGACAGCAACAGTTCTTTTCTATAAGCTAAAATGCACAGGAAGTCCCTGAATCATCTACTGTGTTCCAAGTGGTGTGATGTTGGAGCTGTTGCCCTGGCAACAAGCCCACTAGTGAGAGAGGACAGGTTGGTAATGGAAAACTGACAGACCATAATAATGGCTTTTGTTATAAGCCTCAGTTGCTACAGATCAATTTCGTCCCACTGAATGGAAGTGACATGAACAAATTTAACTGAGCTTGAGCACAGCTGAGAAAGTTAGCTGTACTTTAGAACATACTTTAGAACTGTCCCGGAAAAGAAGCAATTGCAATGAAGCAAAAGGTTTTTTAAGGGGATGGGGAAAGGGATGAAAATCATGGTAGCAAACATCCAATGTGACTTTTACACTTACTCACCCTTGTATTGTTCCAAACCTGTATGACTATCCTTTGCAACTCTGAAGGAGACTTAATCTTCCCCTTCAGGGTGCTGTTCACCGTTGCAACTGGATTTTTCAGTCAGTGAATATCAAAATTATTTGTTCAAATCATTCAGACCAGTTTTGTGAACTTTTCATTGAAAAGATCGGACTCTTGATTTGTTCATGAACCGTGCATCACTATTTCTCAGAAGAACTCTCCAAGAAGAGGATGTCAAGAGTGGATGTCAAGATTTTCTGTTATAAACAGTTACACTGCCGTTCACACATTTGGGCTCAGTAATATTCAGCATATATATACAGTGTGTGTATATATACTGTACATAAGACAGTATTTTATTCAGCAAGGATGAATTAAATTGATCAAAAGTGGGAGTAAAGACATCTCTAATGGTACAAAAGATTTCTATATTAAATAAATAATAAATGCTATTCTTTTAAATTTCTGTTTATCAAAGAATCCTGAAAAAGGAGCATGGTTTCCACAAAAATATTAAGCAGCACAACTGTTTTCAACATTGATAATAATAAAAAAATGCTTCTTGAGCAGCAAATCAGCATATTAGAATGATTTCTGAAGGATTGTGTGACACTGAAGACTGGAGTAATGGCTGCTGAAAATTTAGCTTATTTCCCATCACAGGAATAAATTACATGTTTAAATGTTTTCAAATAGGAATGTCTACTTTAATTAAATTTAATTACTCACATTTCAGACGTCTTCAAAAACATTACAAAATCTTACCGACTCCCTACTTTTGAACAGTAGAGTAAAGGTTTGTGCTTTTCACACAGAATTATATCTTATGGCTTTAGGAGACTAAAAAGCAGACAAATTGGATGATATTATGCTGTTATGTTACCCACACCAGAGTTAATTCACAGGTAGCAGTGCTCTAAATGCAACAGCACCACAGTAAGTAATTAATTAATACTATCAACTATTTACTTAATAAATTGTATTATAAGTGGGCAGGGGCAACCATGTCTGTAATATACTCGTAATATAACATTTTCAGATATTGTGGGTTTGTGTGTTGCTTTGAGAGTGTGTTCATTTAAACAAACTTTCTTATTAAACTTACAACACTCTCAGATTTTCTGTGCTTTTTTTAAATTGAAAACCTGTCTGAAGTCCTTTAATTGAAAGAGAGAGAAGGGAACATCAAGTCTGCCAAGGCTGGCATTGGTTCAGATTCAAAATGATCACACCTCTTCATTTATTAGCTTCAGCTGTGATAGTGGTGAACCAGACGAATATGCTGTGACAGTTGTTGCAGTGCGAGTCCTATGGCTGGTTGCCAGGCGACCGTCTCTGACGGACAGTGCGGAGAGTGAACCTGTGGTGAGGAATGACCTTCTGTCTCTAGAGGAAGTGTCTCTCACCTGCTGCTGCTTAGGAACCGCCCACCTCATCTCTATGGCACTGCCTGTCCTGCAGAGAAAGGCTGTAGTATAATTAGTTTCATGAATAACAGTCATGACTATAGTAATAGTAATAACAGTCCGGAGAGATGCACATCTACTTAAGTAGCTGAGCCAAAGTATATTTCAGTAGAGAATTTAGATGAATGAAAGGACTCTGAGTACACAGTGTTTTTCTGTAAGGATGTTGCCAGTCAAGAGAAGAGAGGGTTGGGCCCTGGCTTGGGTTGCCATCTCCCCAAATAGAATTAGACTCAGACAGTGATCTCTTAGCTGGGTCATGCTGCTTGCTTAACTGTATTTTCCTCTCCATTGCATCGACCGCTGGAGTCATTTGGAGCAGGAGGTCCATTCCATTCCAGATCCTTGTCTCATAAGTTAGACCAGGACAGGAAGCATCAGCTCCAGCTGAATATGTGCTCACTCAGTGCTTGTCGTTAATTGCAATCTTGTGTTGAAATGTGAACGTGATATAACTTAAAGTGAACGTTTCAGAATGTAGGCTGATATTTGCTTGAGTGTCGTTTGAAATAAAGACAACTGTACTTAAAAGATGAGATTTTAAGATACACAATATTAAAATTTGGCTGATACAGACATGCAGATAAAAATTATTCTTGTAATAAATAAATTAAAACTGAAGTCAGTTGTTTGTGATGTTAGTGAATTTAGGTATCAAGTCATTAAAATGGATAATCATATTGAAATTTGCAAAATATTTCCTTTAAAAGTTTTATTAAATTCTTAATGCTTTTAAATATGACTAAGTGATAGTATTAGATGACTGAAAACATACAAATATATGTAAAAATAGGGTTAATGCACAATTAAATATGCATATAAACCAATGCTGATCAATTGAAACATCTCTAGTAACTGATGGTACCAATGCCATGTGCATTCCTAGTTAGATTTTAAATATTTGAAAAACATTTGACTAAAGTTCCTCCTTTAGATTACAGTTTTGCTGATCACTTGCCTAATTTCCTAAAACCCACAGCATTATGTGGAAGTCATATATTATGAGCATGATTGGCCATGGGGAATAATTTTGTGACCTCAGTTCTCTGAAAGCAATTTTCACAATTGATTTCTGCATGCCAGTTGCCAAAACAGAATGAATCACTGCCTGTAAACTAAAACCTGGGATTAATATTTATTCCTCTGCTGCTTGTAAATTCCCATTTTTAGAGTCGTGCCTTTGTGACTCTGTATAGAAGGGAGTGGAAAAACAACAAACCACCTTCAGGGAAGATATTCGGTTTAGTTTCTGGAGCGAATATCCCTTCTCTCTCTTCTGCTGTTCCTCTAATTGAAGCATCCCATAGAGATACTTACAGTCAAGGGTTTAAAACTAATCAGGTCTCTACTACATTCATATTAACATCAAGTGAGTAAGGGTATTTTCTATTGTTCAGTTCAGATATTTGAGTTGAGTGTACATGGTTATTTTATGTAAAGAAAACTAATTTCCAATATGTGTAACCACAATTAATTAGTCAGCCAATTTTTTTGCAGCGTACTTGATGCGTCTTCCTTACGTCTGTCTACAGTTATCATTTGCAGAGAAGCTTCTATCAAGAACATACTGTAGAAGTAATTGTAAATAGTAACTTTCCCAACTCTCCCAGACTTCTCTGGAGAGTGACTCCTACACTGATAACCTCTCCATGCTTTGAAATACTTGTTTTTCTTTTTTTTCAAGTCTTCAAGGATTGAAGGCTGCAGATAATTTCTAGACACCATTACTCTTATATCCATTTGTACCAATATGGACAGTGACCACTAAAGCTGTACGGTGACCACTGACTAGAGTTGCCAAGTCTGCTTATAATACGCGACGTTGGGCTTCTTTTTTGTTATGTTGCATGAAAAAATCCCGGGTCGCGGTTTTTTGGGCTTATTTAAAAAAATATGGTTGCTTGTTAGGAAAATCTGACAAGCAACTTCTTTACATTTATGCTCACCATATTCTCCAATGCATTGATTGGCACTCTGTCTGCTCACAGTAGCCAATTAATTCAATAATATAAGTTTTAACCTGTGCATATATTTTATTATTTAGTGTGCTTGTCTCCACTGTTTCTGTAATGTATATGCCCTCTCTTTAACTGGAAATCTATGGAATCCCACAATTTTATCAGCGCTTTAAAAGCTTTGTGGTATGATGCTTCGTATCCATTACACTAGCAGCTCTTATTTCGATGCGGTGTGTAGACATCCCTCTTAGAGCTAGTCGAAAGCCACATCCTGCATCATTTTATACCTAGTCATGTTTGCAAGCAGAGGTATCAGTCTGACTGCAGGGTTTCTCAGATGTGGGACTCCCTTAAAGCAATGCTGATTTAAGCAGACGGTGAAGGAAAGAGGTTGTTACTTCTGAAGTAGGGTAACTTGAGCCTCTGTACATGTGTCTTTGTGTTTGTGTGTTAGTGTGGTGATTTCGAGTTTGCTTTGTTAAAGAGAGCATAAAACAGAAATGATCAATTAAAATAAAAATTCCGAGCTGTCAGATAGATTGAAATAATAAATCTTGAATAATCTCTTACACTTTTCTATTCTTTGTGGAAAAACAAACAGTTTTTTTTTTGGGTGGGGGGGTCATATTCACCCACATGTCATTTCATTTTCAAATTATTGATTCGTTTTCTAATGTTTACTGAACTTAAATTTAAATGCCTAAAAATAATCATAATATTTACATTATATTTTTTATTTATGTTTAAATCAATAAATTATTATTAAAAATGCTGCTAAATCCTCTGTTTTATAAAATAATATTTTCTATTTTATTATAAGAGTTTATTTATATCACTCATATCAGGTGATATGCTGATAATCGGCACGGCTGTGATTCGGTGTAGGCACGAGCCGCAGTCAATCACAGATGTGCCCGAATTACAGCCCATATCGGGCACTCTACGAGTGTGATATTGCGTTTATACAACAGTTGATTGGTTCATGTTGCATATGCAGCCAATAAGCTTATTGCTTATTACTTTTACTGCTACTGAATGCTACTGGATAGCATTCACTAGAGCAGTTTGCAGCACGCTTTCAGTTCCTCTGAAACCCTCCACCTTCCCCAGCTCCACCTGTATAGATATGCTACGGGTTATTATAAATGCTATTTGTGCAGCAGTAGTATGTCTTAAATACTCACTGCACCGTATCGGCGTAGGTATTCGCAGTAGAAAGTTCCTGTATTTGTCTTGCAGCAGCAGCAATAACAGCAATAGCCATCAGCAGCAGCGTAGCAGATCTATTCCACCAAGACCAAATACATTAACACTGTCATATCCATAACCATGCTAAAATCTTCAGAGAGTTGTCTTGATAGAACTGTATTAAAAGCTCACTGTATTATGTAGAGTATTATGGGAGCGAGATGGACTGAGTGAGTGTGATTACCTGCATCTGATACAGCATTCATTCTTCAGCTCAATCTCATATTGACAATAAAACATTAGTTTGACTGTCCGCTAAGGAAAGCGATGTCTTTGTCGTAGGCTACTATCCTTTCATCTGTTGATTTCCGATGACAGCGCTGCTCAGCACATTTGTTGGCTGCGTCTTACAAGGTGTTGTTGAAAGTAGAAATAACTTGTTTACAACCCTGTTTCTGTATAAAATATAATATAAAAGTCTTTACTGCTGACTCACTCATAAAAAGTCACTTGTCGCCATCTTATGGTGGAACAATGTAACTAATCACCATCACGAACACACCATTTCCCAATACTAAATACTATAATTAAATACTACTATTGTTTATTTAAAAAATGTTTTATTGAATAATAATATTTAATAACAACAACAGCCATCATAAAAAGTTGCTAGGCAATTCAGTCAAAAGTACAAAGGCAGCACTCTTAATGGAATAAGAACCAAAGACTATGATTAATATCTCATCACCAAAGACACGAATATCTCATGTTTAACTACTATAGAGACATCAGAGTCAGCGGCAAATTCCAGAAGATCTGGCCGAGTTAAGGCTCCTCTCGGCGGGTTCATGAGCACCAAACGGCCGCTGACGCCGTGGAGCTCACATCTCCGAAAACGAAGCAAATTTTCAAATAGACATTATCTTTATTAACAAACCGCATATTTGAAGTTTAAACAAGTACATTCTCGTCTAAAAAAAATCTCAAAACTACATTCCGTGACACAAAAACGGTATTATTATAAAATTATAGTGGATTTGAGGAATACTGCAAGCAGGGGGGGGGGGGGGGGGGGGGGGGGGGGCGAAATACAACTGGTGAAACGTTTGGAGCTCTGTTAACACTAGAATATCGCACTCCTCTCAGCCAATCAGATTCGAGCACCAGAAAGAATTGTTGTATAAAAACATTTTAATCTGCAATGTTTTATAATCGTACTGTTAAATTATTGTAACACTTTACAATAATGTTCAATTTGTTATACATTTAGCACCATTTCTTAATAATGATTAATGTTAATTCAATAATTAACTAATGTTAATTTATACAAGTAAAAAATGTATTGGTAGATAAATGCTGTAAAAGTATTGTTCATTGCCGTTGTTTAATAATCAATAATAAATAACTTCCAGTATGAAGAGAAACACATTTCAACACTGGGCGTCAGTCCCTGCTGATGGAGTTGTGCGGTACATAAGCCAAAAACACGTAAAAGATTTTTCCCAAAAAAAGCTCCACCTACTCCTTGTGTCTGCTTCACTTCTGCATGGAGCTTTGGTACTAGCAGGGAGGGATCATGGTTTTAGAGCCCACTCGACAGCCTATTTCCATCATTTCCCCTCCCACTTCCTCTCTCCTCCACCCTCACCCAGCATCAGTCACTCAGGGAGGGGATGGAGGGCAGACCGTAGTGTATGGTGGGGGAGCACTGTGCCTCTGCTTCTGCAGCATGCAGCAGGCCTTGTAAAGAGAGAAGGAGAGCGAGAACCGCTGTCTGACATTTGCATGCCCAGTGGAAGCGAGACAGAGGAGGAGGAGTGCAGAAGTGAAAGGAAAGAATATTTTCTGAGCAGGTTTAAGAGCTTTCGGAACTGGGAAATGAGACGGTAAATATTTCCTCTTCTCATTTATAATTTTGCTGCAATTGTCTGTTTCTCTCAGTTACCTTCCTCTGCCTGCAGCTTGGCTGTGGGGATTCCAGCGTGTGTTTCTGCATGAGGAGCTGTGCAGCATAGTAAACCCCACCCCCCACCCTCACCCTCTCTGTATACATGCTCATAGCTGGGTATTGCCCCAGTTCATACATCATGTATTTTCATGCTTTTAGATGCATGGTGAAGGATGATGCAAGATCTCAAGCCATTTTTCTCAAGCATTATAACAGATCAGGGGTTTCTCTTTAAATATGTATGCATTATCAAAAATATCAACACATGTGCCACCTGCTCTTTAATCTACACATTTAGATGCTTTGTTACTTTTCTGCATTTCTATGAATTTCAAGGCAGCAGGTTGGAGATTTTCTAAACTGTGAATTAGGTTTGTTGTTTTATGGGTTGTCCTGGGTCAGACTTTTTAAACTGGGTGGCCGGCTGCCTCACTGCATCTCACCGGTTGTCATGGTTACAGCGAATCCCCCGCCTTAGCTGTGTGACACTTGCTGTTCAATAGCTATTGACTTATTTAAAAATACCCCACACCCTGTGTTCTCCTTCTCTTACAATCCACTCAGACAGTCATGTGAATGCATGCATTATTTGCCGATTGTAAGATTAGAATATGTCATTCAGCACACTGTCTCAATTAAACGTGTCTTCGTATGCTCGCTACCTTTTAAAGTGGATGTTATTATGTGCATAGTTAGAGCAAGACCCATAATTGTCTTTGTAAATGTACATCATTAGTATTGCGTTGTGTATTCCCTTTGGAAATGTAAATCTTAATGTAAAGTCCTCTGTCTTTGTCTTAAGTGGCCCTTTGCTACAGGACATTTGCAAGAGTTATCATCCAAAGAAGAGCTTCCTAATACATGAAGCTATAGTGTATATTCAAAGTCAGTCAGGATGTTCTCTATGCCAAACCAAGTCTTGAGTCTCAGCCAGATTCATCACTGTTTCTTTTTTAGGATGGTGGGGGAAACAGGCTTAAATGACGGTACTCTAATACCCAGCTAACAAGCCATCCTGAGCTGCCTCAAAATCCATGATGCCGTCAAAGTGATTCAAAGTGGCCTATTTTTAGCAATAATGCACATAAATGTTAAGAGAAATAGTAATACTGAATAGAGTGCTGCAGGAATGAGTCCGAAACTAGCGGTTCCATCGTCCCAAAGTGGGTTAAATGTGGGGAATGGGTTTTGGTTAAATGCCTGAAATAAGGTCTGTGGTTAACACAAGTTCAGGATATTTTCATGTTTTATTCTACCATACAAAATACATCATTACTACCACTTTTTTTAATATACCAACATTGTGATTTGTAAAGCTTTTACATGTCTTAAAAAGGTAGTTGCTAATAAATGTGTAAATGGGACTACAGAGGTTTTCAGGGTGATTGCATCTACTTACTAGTCTGCTTTTGGTGCCTCGCTGTGTTTATAGTCACGGTCTTGCAGACTGTGCTAGCTAAAATTTGTCAAGTTTAATGGTGGTGATGTTGACGTCATGCAATTGTGGTGTAATTCACTAATAATCTAAAGTTAGCATTTTACTTCTGGCAGTTGTATTTTGTCTTCAAAATTCTTAAAAGCTGTGTTCATTTATTCTTTGTTCATCTAACAAAAAGGCTATGAACCATAAACCTTTGTTGGTCACAGAGCTTATTTTTATTTTAATTTATGCAATAATCCAAAAGCCATTGAAAAAATTGTATTGGCTTTTTTTTTTTTCAGGGAACCAGGGTGATGTTAAATTCTGGGTTGGTCTGCAAAAATATGTCAAAATACGACAGCACTTTATAGATGGTTGTTGCATAGCTGATGTTTTTGAAGAACTGTCCATACAATAAAAGTCAACGGGGTCCAAAACAACCCTGAACCCAACTGACTTGGGTTCAAAATATAAAATAAAAAGTAATACAGGTTTTTAACAACATTAGGGTGAGTAAACAATTATCAAATTTCATTTTGGGGTGAGCTATCCCTTTAAAGGTTTGTTCAGAGCCTTAGCAAGCTAAAAACACAGAAATTCACCGATAATCACAGCCTAACAAACTCAGAGGCTTTTTGGCACCAAGACTCTCAGGACGGCAGGATGCTGAGCCAAGAATAAATCAATCACCATGTTGACATCCTGAGCACAGTCGCATCATTATCACACCCCATGCATATATCTGTAGGGTTCACAGGAGGAAGCTTCCACCACTACAAATATGAGTGTCATGAGAAAGACAGTGGGATTAGAATACAACGATTGAATCTGTCTCTGGTGTTTGACACTGAGCTTGAGATTTCTTTTATTTTTACCTTTAACCTGCTCTCTGTCCCTCCCCTCTTTTCATACTTCTTACCCTCTCTTCTCCACTGTGCTGAATGGCAACCAGTGCCGGTTATGATGTGGCATGTGCCAGCCACAGAGGAGGCGGGCACACCACACGTCTATTTTGAATTCCTAGGCAGTCTCCCTGTAGTCCCCCACTCCAGAGATGATCTCTCAAAACGTGTAGGAGAGAGCCCTGAATAATCCTACGCTTCCCAAGAAAACACAGACCCCGGCCCGGTCCAAGTGCACTCTTTTTTTCTTTCTTTGGTTTCTTTTATTTTCTTTTTTATATCTTCGCTCTTTTGTTTCTATCCTTTCTCACCTTTTGGCTTTATTTTGTTGGTTTTTTTCTGGGTGTCTTTTGTTTTTTTGCCCGTGGAGGGGCCCTTTTTGTTTTGCATAAGACAGACGCATATAAATTGATAATACAGTTGATGCGGTAAATGGAGTCATAACGCTATCTTATAATGATAGGGCAGATGGACAGGCGAAACCCGAGATTTCCTTCCCATAGAGATGTGCTTCCTCCCTGTTGAACTGTACCACGTCATGATGATTCCTTTCATGGTGTACAATTACACATGAACCATTTTGTATATTCACAGTCTTGGACCGTTGGAGGGAGTTTGCTGTACCCCGTGAGTTTGGTTTAACAATTAATTGTGAATGAGTGCCAAATGGGCTGCTCGTTCTCATGGTTAACATGCTACCTGGATGAGTAGGTTTCTATAGCAACGCCAGAGTCCCCTCCCCCGCTGTAAAATGCACACGAGCACGCAATGCATACCGCTTTGACATGCCAGAGATGATGCTGTCATTTTGCCAGTTGAGCAACGCAAGGATTTACAGTACAGTGATAATAGCTCAGATAAATGATCAGCGTTTTCTCAATCCTCTCGTTTTATGGGAGGTGTTGTCTTGTTATAATGAGGTTGGTTTGGGTAAAAAAGTCCTCGGTCTAGCAAAGCTCAGCTGTGTAATATGTTGACACAGATGAAACGGTTGTTACTTCCACACCACTAGGTTTGAGCTCCCAGCTGTTCCTTCTCTGTCCCTGCCTCAAGAGCCCTAATGCTACGCATTGCTGCTTTAAAACACCCATCGTTAGGCATTGCACACCCTCACACGCTTGCAGAGCTTTCTTTCTGGCATACCAAGATGCATTCTTTATGCTAAATGCCCTATCTGATAGTAATACTGGCCTGAAGGACTGAGATGTACTGAGATTGGCCCAAGATGCTGTCAGTCATGAATAGTATCATCTGGCTGAATCAAGGAGAGCTCATCTATCTATTGCCTTAAAGGGGACATCGCCGATCGGATGGCCATTTTCCACAAGTTGGTATGATTCTTTAGGGTCTTCATGAAATGTCTGTAACATACTTTAGTTAAAATTCTTCAATGATCATGAAAAACAACACTTTTTACCTTGTTGGCTGCGTTTTTTCTTTTCAGCTGGCAGACACGCCTGAATTAAACGCAAAAAGATAAACAATTTTATCCCATGGCCCCTTGAAATGTTTCAGTCCATTCCTAGATGTTCAGGAACTCTGTAATTGTGCTTTATAAGGAATGTACTATATGTACCAATGGACTATATGTACTAATGGACTATAGTCAGGGTTGACTTCATATTTATAACTAAATTTTAATTTCTGCACCAACTGCAAAATGTCAAAATATCTTTTGTTGTAAAAAAAAAAGTCATGACCTGAAACATGACCTCTCGACCATTTGATATATATATATACTGTAGATATATATATATATATATAGTGCATCTATCCTTGATCGTTTTCATGTTGTTGTCGTTTGTTTTTCTCAAATAGTAACTCTTAAAGTAAATGTAACAAGTAAATATGCCATCTTCCCTGTTTAAGGTCCCTTTTATAGTATCTGGAATCTACTTCAATGCAGTCATTTTAGTTCTATGATAACATTCACTTCATCTTTCATGTATTCTGTCATAAAATATGTATTTAAATCTTAGTATTTAAATCAGTTAAATCAGTTATTATTGGTCATGTCCTTTATTTCTTGTTCTTCATCATTCTAGGAGTCAGATGTCAATGATTGCAGGAAAAGGTGTCAGATCCTTGAGAGAGAAGTGAAAAACAAGACATTAGAATGTAAGACTTTGGTGAGTACAAGCTACAGTACGCAATGCATAATGTCATGGCTGATAATGTCAGAAAGTCATTTGTGCTCTTCTGGTGCACTCCATAAAGCATAAACCACAACTAGTATACTGGGCTTGTTCTCCTGTGTATTTTTCTGAAATGCATGTCCTTCCTTTTGTTAAAGCTTTCAATATTCTCAAGTTTTTTATTTTATTATTTTATTTTATTTTAAAGTTACTGACATTGAGGAATTATCCCCAACCCCAATATTCAAATTCAAAGCATAACCCTAATGTGTCACCGTACTTCAGTAAATTTGGAATTGACATACAGTACTTAATGATTAATCATTTTCATAGATTTGTCCATTTCCAGCAAGGTTTGCATATTGATTTTAAAAAGTAGAAGTTAGAATTCTTGCAAAGAACTTCTGCAGATTTTAAAGCCTTTGGACTACATGAGAGCTACATTTTGAATATTTGTTTTTACATGTGTAAAGGGCACGTAAGATCTCCCTATACAGTTTGTATGAATGAAGCTACCGCACACCACCTCATTAGTGGAGATCCTGTGGGTGTTTAATGGGAAAGCACAGGAATAGCATGTCTGATCTTAAAGCACACGCTCCTTGGTGGCAAATGCTCAAATGTGCTTTCAAGTTTCCCTGAGAAACATCTTTATCCTTTTATGTCAACTATGTTAATTTGATAAAACCCTAGTGTTGCAATTAAAGTAGCACCGCTAGCCCAACAGTTGATTTACTCTAATAATTTTTTATGAGCTGGGGGGCGTTAATTAGCGAATTCTGTGAGAAGTGTGTTTTGGAACTTGTAGAGATGACATGTCAAGAGGTCACAGAGATAGTTGCTCTAAATAACAAACAGCTGTCTAATTGGATCAAATCTGTCTTAATGAGCATTTTAGTATATACATTGCAGTATATACATTAGTGTAGTGACAGGCTAAGGGAGGATGCGGCTTCCTGCTCTCAGTGGGAGAGGAGCCCTGAGCTTTCACAGCAGGATCAGAGGCTAAGATTTCTGTTTGTTACAGGTACAGACTGGAGATATCATCTAAGATTGACAGATCTGCCATTATAGGCTGCATGTTAAAGAATTTAATGTATTGTGGGTAAATAAAACGTGTTTTAGTAAGAATGAGTGTAGTACTCAGTGCGCCAGTACACTGGTACAGCAATGAATATATGGATAGTTGACTTGAAATACTTTAGGGAAGTTGCCATTCTATGATCCATCAAAAACTATTTCAGTTAATTTTTTCGGCACTTTCAACAAATATGGTATACTTTGGTGTCTCATTCAAACCTGTTACGCAAGAAAAATGATCAAACAAATATATTTTTTGTTTCATTTATGGATAAATTTGCAATGCTGTTACCTATTTTTGTGTGTGTGTGTTTTTTATTTGTTATATTCATTTTTTTATGTTTATTGTTAGAAAACTGGAAAAAGTACCACAATGCCATTTACAGTAAAAGTAATTTATTTATCATTTTAAAATAGTCAAGACAAAAAGGTATTTTAAAAACATAAATGTTATAATTTTATATACAGTTAATAAATTATAGATATTCGTAACGTTTAAATTGGTTATTAGTTGGTTTTACCTATTATTATAGGTCGGGATTTATATAATATGTTTTACCAAAATTTTAATCGGCGCTACATACAGTAATGGTGTCTTTTTATATTAATTATGAATTTTTTTTTGTTTTTTATTTATTTATTTATTTTTCAAAAAAATGGTCTAAACGTTGTCTGGATTTAAAACAGAATTAATTGCTCAGTTCATTTTCTTTAACATAACTAAAATTGAGTATTGAGTATCTTATCTCAGTTCGACTTGACCCACAGATTAACTGCATCCCAGAGTTCTGTTTCTCTTGTTATATGTCTATGGTTGTATAACAACACCCACACTCCCTATATACATCTACAATGCTGCAGTGGTTGGCCATGTAAAGAGCCTCATCTCAGTGAATGTTGTGGAAGGATGAGCAAAGCTTTTCTGAGCAGCTGCAGAACCAGGGGCCAAACTGGAGGGTGGGGATCAGGCAGCCATGTCTGCTCGAATTAGTCCATTCTTGTGGCTTGCTTTCGCTCTCTCTCTCTTCCCAAGACCGCCTCCTTCTGTCGCTGTTCTGCTTCTTGAGCCATCCATATGGAAATCAAAAGCAGGATTCCTGGGTATGATATGTACCGCTGCTTTAACTCACATCCCTTTGAGAGTTTCAGTTGATAATCCCATGGTAGTCTAATCTTTACCACATTAAAGCTGCATTTAATCAGCCATGACTGCGCAGTGAATTGGATATTTTTTACTCCTGGTTTCAATGTGCAGCCATTTCAGCTGCCTCTTAAAGGTCCCTTGAGCAGAGGTTAAAGACTGTCCTTTCATATGAGGTAATAGAACATGATGGCTAAAATGTTCCCAAATGTATATGTGGATATGCTTCACGTGATCCCATGGGAGGTCTGTGGTGGTCACTGTTTGCAGGCAGTTGAGTGTGCGCCACCCTCGTGCGCAGTAGCTGTCATGTCCAGGGTGACACTGTGGTTGTCAGACAGGGCTTCTGACAAGAAAGTTCAAATGTTCCTCTAGTTGCTGTTAAGCAAACCTGCCACCTGATATACTGTGACATGTAAGCCAGTCAGGAAGGGACAGGATGCTGAGTCAGAGACACTCACAGAGTTCAGCCAGGGTGTGGCACTTTGAAAACTTCAAGAGATGGGCCACTGTGTTAAACAGTCAAATTAGGGGGTGCATTTATGGGTAGATGTAGTGTGGTAAGATACAAGTTGTCTGCTCAGAAGTGAGATGATTTCCGTTGCCTTTCTCATTGCCTGTTGCCAAGTCTTTTTCTTCATTTTTCTAAACATTGTTTAATTGTTTAAAGGTATGCAGTGTTTTACATTTTAAAATGCTATCCTAGCTTAATATGTAGAGACATCTGTAAGTAAGCTATTTGTAGGTTGACTTCCCCATAAATGAGAAATTCAGGTGCTCTGTAACATCCAAAACATATAGGTGTGTTTGAACCAGGCAAAATCGAAACAATTTCTGAATGGTGTGAGTTTGGGGCAGGGTTAACTGTGCGGTCAATAGATGAATATTCCGTGCCATTGGTGGGGGAAAAGCGCGGTGGTGAAGGAACGGGTTCTTTATTTTTGCAGTTTCATTTAGTGATGCTAGTGACGAAAAAAAACTATACACTTCATAAAAAGAAGCCTAAATGACCTCAATCCAATTAAAAAGGTAATCTACCAACAAATTGAATCTGGTCTGTGGTAATTGCTGCAGAGTACCATTCTCCATGAAGTATTGATTAATTTTTCATACACACTGTGTTAGATGTTTTGAGATTTTGGTGGCTCTTTAAGCACAGCCAATGATGAATGACAAAATGAGCACCCATCTTCATTCCCTATCGTCCAAAGAGATTTGTGTTCAAGAGATTGTGAGTTCATCACCCATGGGTTTATTCTCTAATCAGTCACATGCACCCTGTTGTTTACAAGGAGATTTATATGTTGATCTTTCTTTCCTTTGTATGATACTGCCAGACGTCTTGTCCAAAATTGTATTTCTCTGCAGTTGCACTTCTCACCAGTACTGTCAATAGATAGATATATAGATAGACGACAACAGACAACAGAACAGCAGACCAAGTATATATATATTTATATATAGATAGATAGATAGATAGATAGATAGATAGATAGATAGATAGATAGATGACAATGATGATGACAATGAGCTGACTCCTTTTTTCTTTTTCCTCTTGACAGAAGAATGAGCTTCAGAGGCTGGCTGGATAGAAACGGCTCAATCGTGAGCTACTTAGTCACGTACTGAAGGCCACACAGTATGATAAGGTAAGAGATGGTCAGCATCACACGCCAGCTGAGCTCATCAGATCAATGGCTGCTCATTACATGGCTCTGCTAGGAACATGTGCCCAAAAGGCTCTTCTCTGCATCTCATTGGCAGTATTGATCTTATCGCATCCCTTTTTGGTCAATATATCCACCTTGTTTGTTTTCACCAGATTTAGTTCATTGAAACTGAATAGGGTTTTGCCTGCATGCATTTATTATGGTTTGAAATCTGCCTTCATGATGTGACAAGTGTGCCCAAATGCACATTGGAAATAATCAGAAAATGAAAGACTTAAACTCGATCATACTGTGAAAGGAATCCAGTGACACACGAATAGGGATAGAAATGTAAGTAGCAAATCTGCTAAGAAGTGGATATCATTCTAACACAGGGACTGCTGAGAGTGGCAGTCCATGGCACTCA
Source organism: Sinocyclocheilus anophthalmus (assembly GCA_018155175.1). Classification (NCBI taxonomy): domain Eukaryota; kingdom Metazoa; phylum Chordata; class Actinopteri; order Cypriniformes; family Cyprinidae; genus Sinocyclocheilus; species Sinocyclocheilus anophthalmus. The sequence goes on from JADLZN010005117.1 coordinate 43,777, forward strand.
ATGTGTTATTAGTGTAATTTTCACTGGTGCTCTAGAAAAAAAAAAATTTTTTTTTTTTTTTTTGCCAAGGCGCATGGCAACGGTTTGGACAGCTTTTTTTTTTTCTTTTTTTTTCCGAATAAATCCACAGGCTGCTCCTATCCTCTCCTCAAACACAACAAGGCGCCCCCCCCCAAAAAAAATTCCGTCACACAACCCCAGACAAGTGTCTGAGATAAAATGTCTGTTGTTTAATCAGGTAGTGCTGCCCGCTCTCATTCCCTTTCCCTCAATGATCAAAGGCTCATTTCCCAGCATTCAGTGGTGCTAACAAGGCCGAGGAAAGTAGGTAAATAACCCCAAGTGGGACGGGTCGGTTTGTCACACGCTTCTGCACCAGGCGCAATCTCATATACCGATCTTAAATCGATACAAGATGTGACTCAACCTCCCCATTTCTCTGAGCCTGAACGGATGAAATGTGTGCTAATAAATGAGAGAGAGTATGGGCGTGTGCCAGAATGATGCAGCCACTAGTATGTGATATATTGAGTGGTGAATTTTGATTGGATGGATTCCTTTTTGACTCTGTCCTGAGGTGACCCTCTTCTGCACTCATCAGGTGATTAGTGAGTTCTGCCAGCATCGTGAGTCAATGTAAAAGTCAAACACATTTTTGAACACTGAATCTTTATTTTTAGAGCTTTTGCCTTAGATACAAATTACCTGAATTATTATATTTATTTATATTATATTTATAATTAGTATATCGTCTATATAGTCCTAAATTATTATATAGTCTACAGCGCCAGAGAGTTGTGTTTCAAGCCTTATGAAGAATCACTGCACCTTTTATGAGAATGAAAAATAACTACTGAAATAATCTAGCAAAATGATTAATACTGTTTCAAAAAATTCTGCTTAGACCCACACTCATTGTGAAATATGTTCTCACGGTCCATTGTAAAACGCATTTAAGCACTATTGCAGAGTCAGCCATTTTTTTCCTTTTGTTGTGGTCATAATTAAATGTCCAACATTTGAAGTCTGGCCAAGGTTCCTCTATTAGCTCTGCTTTTCATTGTTTAAGTGACAGTTATGTAAGTTTAGCTGGATTTTTGTGACTTAAGACAGTTTATATATCCTCATTTTGTTTCTGTAGGTAAAGTCAGACTATGATCGGCTCAGAAAGGCTTTTGCGTGTGTGAGTCAAGAGAAAGACTCTGCCAGGCAGGAGAAGGCTCAGCTCCAAGACAAACTGGAGAACCTTGAGCAGGTCCTGAAGGTAAGATCATTGTTGGATATTAGTGAAACAGTAGTTTGATTACCGATTCAAATCCAGCCAGCATTCAATACATCTTGGAAATATGCATCTCAAAATTTAATCTTAATAACACCAATGATTTAGAAAGAGTTTTGAGGACAGAGACGGCCTTGCAAAATACTGCAAACTGACTGTTTATTATATCATTAACCCTTTAAGAATGTAAGATTTAAAATAGATAACTTGCCCAGTGGAAAGTTCAATTGAAACATTTCAGACAGAAATTCAAGAAGCTCTATTTTTTTCTTTTAAAGAAAATCTTTTATTTCAGTCCAGCTGCTGCAACACTATCTGGAATGATTATGCATTTCTGAGGATCTTCAAACAACATCAAAAAGAATCCTGACATTTTACAGAAAACCTCTTGTTTTCTGCTCGACTCATTGCTATACTACCTCTAGTTCTTTGTCTCATCTTATCTCTTCTGTAATCATTTATCACATAGTCAATAATAAGAAAGGTAGGAGAGATAAATACATATTTCTCATTTCAAAGTCGATTTCTTGTTATAAGAGTTTTCTTCCTCTCGAGACACATGACACAAGCAGTCCATAAAGCGACAAGTGCAGGAACACTTTTCATTGAACAATGAGTCAGCAACATGATGCTGGCAGAAACAAATCAGATAAAGGCAACAACATTATCTCAGCTGGTATCTGTTTTTCCTTTAAAAGCAAGAAATATGATCTTAAATAATACTGGTTGCTTGATTAGATTACTGTCACAGTAAAAAAGGAGTATAGCTCACCCAAAAATAAAAAAATGAACAGATGCTGTCATCTGTCATTTACTGACCCTCATGTCAATCTATGACTTTTTTTCTGTGGAACCAGAAAGAAGAATTTTATTTTGATAAAATGTCCCACTGTGAGGTCCAAAATAACATTGGACAATTGTGTGGACAGAAACATTATTCAAAATATCTTTTATTTTTTTACAGAATAAAATCATGGTTTGAAGCGACATGAAGTTAAATCAATGTAGCTATGTATCTTTTGAACGTTTATATGCTATTATGTAGCTAATACATTCATGTTCATGTTCACTAATGTTCATTTGCACATTTGTAAAAATAAATATATTTTGTTGTTTCTCTTCTCCTCTTCAGCTGCTCCTATTTTAATGAATATGCAAAGCTTTGAATGTATAGCCATGTGAGTGTGTGAGGTGTGTATGTGCGCTTAAAACCTCACCAAAGTCATCAAAGAAAAGAAAAGAGGCTTTAACTCTCTTAAAGAAGATGGAGATGAGGACAGTGAGAGAAATGGGGAGAAAAAAATGGATCTTAGACCTTATAAGCTTAAGCTTTTAAGCCTCACAACATGTCTGATATGCTTCAGTCCTACTCTTGTCCAGTTTAGCTGAATCTTGAATAAAGGAGAAGGAAACCTGAACCCAAACAGTCCATTAGTCATTGTTTATTGTGTTTTATTCATCAGTTTTTATCGTGGCGTTCTTGGTTTTCTGAATTTTCACAGAACATGTTGTATTTACCAAGTGCTGCTCCATCAGTGGCTGTTGGTGTCATCACTCACACTGTCACTATTGCACTTAATGTGTCTGTTAAAGCGCCCTTTCTGGTTATTCATGATGCTTTTTTCCCAGATCATTGTCCGCAGCCTGAAAACAGCAGGTTTGAACAAGGATTAATGGCTTGTTTTACAATGTAACTTTTTAGAAAGCAGGAGTTTCTACAAATGTGTGACAAACATGTCTTAATTCTAATTTCTCTCTCTTTCTGTTTTTATTTTTTTTCACATTTAGCATATGCGAGAGGCTGCGGATCGGCGGCAGCAATTGGAGGCAGAGCATGAGCAGGCCTTGGCTTTCCTCAACTCCAGACAGCAGGAGATCAACCTTCTGCAGAAGGTAAGAACCTCAGTGAACCTCAAACATGCCTGCACACACACATATGGGTGTTTCGTTAACTACAGTCACTGTATGTCCCAGGGGTTGATTTTTATTTATTTAACAGATTGTAAGTTTGAAGGTCACATTAAAACTGTCTTGTAAACTTTATAACAGGCCGTCATCATTTATGCTATTTTTCAGTTCCCTTTTATGTATGGATATTTAATACTAATAATATTTTTTTTATGTAATATCTAACCAAGCTGTTATTTAGTCATTTATGCAGATGTGTGAATTTTATTTAAATTAATTTTGATTATCAATTAATCCAACGATTACTAGTATGATTAATCGTAGATTATTTCACCGATTAATCAGTATAGGCTTTGATCAATTATTCAACTTTGCAATTAGTTAACATAGAGTTATACATATTTTATACATATTCTATATTATATATTACATTTTACATATAGAGCTGCTTTGTAGTAGAAAATCAAATAATAATTCTAACTGAAAGCGACACTGACTGGTTTTTTTCATGTTTAATGCTGTAAAGCTGCTTGCTTTAAAGCAGTGGTTCTCAAACTTTTTACATCTCCATAGCCCCTGGGGCATTTAACATTTTTCGGCGTACCCCCTCTCTTCCACTTAGACCGCAGTCACACTTTTTCTATTAAAGGACGATATTTGCCCCCTTAAATTGATTTACATGTGCATTTTTACCGTTATAGAGGCAACTATTTTCTATCCTTATTAATTGTATGTCATGTTTATGTCATATTCTTAACATTCCATTAAGTGTATTATTAATATAAATTAAGCAATAAATTATGGCAAATCGAAGTGATACTTTTAGATTTAAAAATAAAACCGCCAATAGGTAGCGGCAAGTCACTGTCTTAATGAGCCAGGCATCGCGTCATTCATTCATTCAGTTCATTCAGTAACGAAGCAAAATGCTGTAGTTATGAATGGGTTATTAATCACTGACTCTCCAAATCGTTCAAAGCCACAGATTTGTTCGCTAACGAAACAATGCTGTATGTTGCTTGGAGACACACACCAGATGATACGGATTTAGTTGGAACTATTATTTCGTTGCAAAATAGAACAAACTGACAATATTCTGTTTAAAAGGTAGGCTACATTTAAAATGTAAAATGTTCACTTATAATGTTAGCCTACCTTTTTTTGTTCAACTGTTGTAAAAATTAATCGTTTGGATATTCCGCAGAACATTTGCAATGTCATTGCTGTAGCTTAAAGGGGTCTATGATGCTGCTAAAAAGAACATTATATTATGTATTTGGTGTAATGAAATGTGTTATTGCGGTTTAAAGGTCTCCCCAAAACACAATTATTTTCACATACTGAAAAAAAAAACATTATTTTCCACATATGCCCCGCCTTTCTGAAACGCGTCGTTTTTTTACAAAGCTCATTGGTCTGAAAAAGAGAGGTGTGTTTTGATTGGCCAGCTATCCAGTGCATTTGTGATTGGCCGAATACCTAAAGCGTGTGATGGAAATGTTATGCCCCTCACCATATTGTGATGATGCCCTGTCAGGCCTGGAGCGATGATTCAAAAACATGAAAACCGATTATAAACTAGGCATTTGTTGCATCAAGTGGGGACATTTTTACTGATTATAATGACTTATACTGTGTCTTTTTACGTGTTGCGTATCGCGCTGCGTAAAATAAAACCATGTCTGCATTTTTGATCGGAGAAATGACAAACAACAAAAGCTACTCTACACTGCTCAAAAACTCGCTTTAAATATATAAAAAATAAAAACTCTTACTCTACTAAAAAACTTACTTACAGTCGGCATTGTAGTCTACTCTCCCAGAATCAGGAAACAGTCCTCCATAAAATGTGCTGGACACATCTGAATTTTTGGGTTGAAGTGTTCTGGAACAGTGTTTTCTTAACCACTGATTTCTAGTCGTGTTTTTTTTTGGAAGGCCAAACAAAGTAGTTTCCTTTCACAACAAAACACACCGAGGGCTAGAGTGAGCAGAGGCGTGGGCTTGAGAACGGCGCGGATGGTTTAGTGCGCTGACAGATTCGGGCGTGACTTGATAAGGTTCGGCCCTGCGAAGTTTTGACGAAGGAGCCCTCGGAACTGACATGTGCTACTCCGGAGCGATAAGACACTCCGCTTCGTCCACGGTGAAAGCCTGATCCGGCGATCCACAGCGCAAAGTTGACGTATTTCCTCAGCAACCAGCATGGATCACTCCAGGCATGACGAAGCAGATGTCTTCCTCTTTTGGAAGACCCCCCCAAACAAGTAAGTTTCGCTTTCACAACAACAATACTACATTGAGAATAAAAGTTACGCCTTCTTTCTCTGTGTGAACATTTGGGCGGCATTATGCTAATTTTCCACATAGTGATGTAGACATGTGGGGTGTGTTAGAACGAGCTGTTTTAGGTAGGCGTGGCTGACTCTTTTTATAAAGAATATCTGTTTGGATTTGAGAATTTAGTCTTTGCAAATTTACAGATATTTTTTATGCACCAAGATCTTGTAACACTCCCAAAGAGAAAGGAAAAATTTAAATCTCATCATAATTCGCCGACTCCTTAAACATGAAAACAGTAACACGCACAGAGTGTGTCTGTATTGAAGAGAGTTTAAATCGATCTCAGTCCGTGTCAATATTTGCTCTTCATGCTATTAAGTAAAGATCTATTTTAAATGATACCGCTGAAAACAGCGTGGCGATTGAATGCTGAAAGCAGCATATTCAGCGGGCATCCTATCGCATGCACGCTGCTTGTGTGGATGCCGTCATTGTATACTGCCAGATGCGTAAGCTCATTGGATATCATGTATTTGACCGTTTATTTACGGTAAATAAATGTGATGTGACTTACCGGAGTGCCATCATCAGCACTATAATCAGATGCTTTCTTAACTGCTATTTTCTCACCACTGGCATCTTAGTTGTGTGTTTATTTTGTTATTGAGAGAAAAGTTTGCTGCACATATTTACATATTCATTTAAATGCCGCTCTCATCAGTGTCGGTATTTTCGCTAACAGTAAGCCCCTGCTTGTGTATATCAAACTTGTTTTTACCTCTAAATGAAGAACAAAGTGTTGGTACACTCAACACTAACTCACAGGAGAAAAACTTGTGCAACAGTTATAATAGCCTTCACCATGAGTATATCAGGGCCTTTACACATGACAGCATTTTTTGTTTGCAGTTTTGTAAACTTTCCCACACTGTACTGCTTGATTTGCACATCTCACAAGCATGTCTTCTTCTATTGGACTGCAGTCTGGAGCACTGAATTACAGTCTTGCAGCTACAGTGACACACTGGTCAAACCACATTATTGTAGGCCTTTACATTGCGTCATATGAGATCAAATATTGTTTATTGTCTATATTGACTATTCACTATTAAATTAGATATTAAATTAGATTTAGCAAGACAAATGAGTTTGAAATTAATGCTTTTTTTTACAGCACAGATCACTACTATGAACTAGTTCAGTTCCTCACGCCAATATCTTATTCATCTGTTATTTATTATATCATATCTAATGATCATGATATGCCATCATTTTTTTCAAGTCCTTCCGCAGAAGTTGACGTAAGGATAAGAAAATATTCTTCTGACATGGAAGCAATAGATATTCTGGCATATAGGGCTGGATAAAATCAGTGCAGTCACATAATAGGATCATGGCTGCAGAACTGTTTGCTTTTCTTTGTGTCTGCGGCCTTTCAGGAAGGAGCATCGACAGGCAAACAAAGCAATTAGAGCCGACAGCAGACACCACATCAGTGCAGATCCCTAGGGAGGGGTTTGACAGAGCTTTTACCTCACTAACATACACAACACAGGCATATATGCACAAATGACTTGATTCAACTCGCATGGCAATCATAGCCTGTCTTTATCTTACAATTTCCTGTTTGCCTAAAAACAAAGAGTTTTCAGTGTAATTTTACTCACTTATGAGTAGGGGTGTAAAACAGTGTTCAATTCCTCACGATTTGGTTTGTAACATGGTTTTAGAGTCACGGTTTCAGTACGGTTCGGTTTGTGCTATGTTTAGGGAAAAAGGGACTATACTATAAGGGGCTTTAAACATGCCCCCACATGTCTTTTGATTTGCATAATGCCGCCTAAATGTTCACGCAAAGAAAGAAGGCGTAACATCTATTCTCGATCACACTCAAACAAGTCGGGTCCCAGATCAAGTCTGAGGACTGGTTTGGCACGATCGATCTAAAAGATGCACGTGTCTCCATCCTTCCTCATCACAGGAAGTTCCTGAGGTTTGCTTTTGGGGGCAAAAGCTTACCAACACACGGGGGGGGGGAGTCTTCCTTTCTGCCTTGCACTCTCACCCCACACTTTCACGACTCAACCACATCGACGATTGGTTGATATTAGCTCAATCAGAGTGGATGGCAGTTCGACATCGAGATGTCGTTCTCGCCCACAGAGAGAGCTGGGGTTGAGACTGAACGCCAAGAAAAGTGTGCTCTCTCCATTACAGAGCGCCATTTATCTGGGCGTGGTGTGGGATTCGACCACTATGCAGGCACGTATGTCTCCTGCTCGAATCGAGTCGATCCTCACAACAGTCATGAGAGTAAGAGAAGGCCAGTCACTCACTTTCAAGCAGTTCCAGACTGCTGGGTCTGATGGCAGCCGCGTCCAACGTGGTTACTTTTGGACTGCTGTACATGAGACCCCTACAGTGGTGGCTTAAGACCAAGGGGTTCTCCCTGAGGGGAAACCCACTTCGCATGCTCAAGGTCACGCGGCGGTGCCTACCTGCCTAAGACGTGTGAAGGAAACCTTGGTTCTTATCTCAGTGCCTGGTGCTGGGAGCTCCTGGTCGCCGCATATGCTAGCGACAGATGCATCTTTCACCGGTTGGGAGCGGTCATGAGTGGCCGCTCGGCCCGCGGCCTGTGGAGCGGCCGCCATCTCAAGTGGATAAGTTGACTGGATATGCTGGCCGTGTTTCTAGCTTTGAAGCACTTCCTCCTAGGCCTAAGAGATCTAAGAGATGGTGCGCACCAACACACAGCGGGCTGACATCCTGCCGAGGCAGGGGCCGAGGCCCGGGGAATAGATGCCTCACCCCGAGGGGTGAAGCAGACTTGGAGAGTCTTTGGCAAGGCTCAGGTTGACTTGTTTGCGACTCGGTCCCCCCTCCTGTTCTCGGGTCTCGGACGTCATTCCCGCTCCCTGGGGCTGGATCCATGGTACAGACTGGCCTCGGCTTCATCTGTACACCTTTCCACGATTTTCTGCTCGTGGGAGTTCTGGAGAGAGTGCACTGGAACAAGGTCAGTCGACTGCAAGAAAGTGGCCCCATTCTGGCCGGGCCGAGTATGGTTCTCGGACCTGATTTCTCTCCTCGACGGTGCTCAATGGGAGACCGTCAGGAGAGATCTCCTCTCAAATGAGGCGGAGTGCGCGCCCCCTCCCGAGCTGTGTGGGAAGCCTGTGTGTGTAGGCCTCTGAGGCGCACAACTCATAGCTTCTGGTCCTCTCAACCGCGTTGTTGAGACCATCCTCATCCAGAGCTCCCCCCCTTTGAGTAACCAAAACGAAACTGTACTTCTTGTTGGGAGACCGCCAGCTTCGACTCAACAACTGCCCGTTTGTTACAGTTCTGGAGTTCCTGCAGGCCTTTCTATCCGCATGTTTGACCCACTCCACCCTAGAGGTCTTCGTGGCAGCCATTGCGGCCTACCACACCCCTCTCAGTGGCCATTCAGTGGAAAGACACCCTCTTCTTACACATTTCCTCCGCGGTGCGCTGAGGCCTCCGGCCAGAGAAGCTTATGCTAAGTGGTGGATCAGGATGCTATTTCATAGCCTTGAGCCCTCTGATCTCCCTTCTCCTTCTGGGGGTCAAGGCTAACTCCTCCAGAAGTTGGCTTTCGGGATGGCGGGCCCCGCCTACTTTAGCCATTCCTGTCTCTCTTTCTCTCGCCTTAGTTGTGCTCTTCCACCCTAGGCCGTGATGTGCATTCTGGCTCATGGTCATTCTCGTTCCCGTAGCGTTTCGAACGGGGCGAGGTGGCGTGGGTCGGTTTCCTGAAGGGGGGCCGTCTGCGGGAGGGGGTTAGGCGGCATGGTGACTGGGGCCAGTGGTGGTGTGCGCCGAAGGGAGCGAGCGCTGTTCGTGGTGCGCATCGGGGCAGTGGACCTGGGGGGGTCCGGCATGGCCCTGGCCAGGCGCTGGGTTCAGGGTCAGCGGTGGTGGGGTTCTGCGAACGGGATGTGGGTCTTGTAGGTGGGCCTGGTGGGGTTTCCAGTCTGGCTGGTGGCGAGTCACCGGCAGGGCTGGCTGGGATGCTGTCCGGTCGTCTGACGGGGGTCTCTCGAGGGGGGGGGGAAAAGGGGGGGGGGGGGGGGGGGGAGGGGCCGGGGGGCCGGTGGTAGGGGGCGTGTGGGAGGTGTGCGGGGGGCGGGCGTGTGGGGCGCGGCGATGCCTTGTACATGGTATATGTGTTGGCAACTTTCTGGGAGGCAGAGCGGGTCACCTGGAGTGTGTCTGTGGGGTCCAGTAGCGGCCGACGCAGCATCCCGGTGCCTCCTTCGGGAACCAGGGTACATACGAACCTAACGTTGGTCCAGGGACAGAAAGTGAAGAAAGGACCAATAAAAGAAAATTCGAGTGGGCACTGGGGAAATAGGAAAAGATAAGCCGAGGAAGGGACAAAAGCTATTCAATCAAGAGCAGGATGATGCCCGGAGCGGGTGTTTATTAACATTAAAATTTTTAAAACAATGCACGGATCCAGTACACTGATCATAATCGAGCATATGGCACTCGCATTGAACAGTTTACAAAGAGTAAATGGTTTGTCTACTTATTTTTTATTTATTTATTTATTTTGTTCATTGGCGTTGTTGTAATGTATTGGGAAGCCAGAATGCGTATCCATCGACAGAAACATACATAACCGAACTCTCTCTGTTTTAACTGTTGTTATTTTTAACAAACCAAATTGGTGCCGAACCGCGGGTGGAGAACAGTATGGTTCGACAGAGAACGGTTGCACCCCGAGCGGCAACTGCTGTGAACTGTGACTATGCCCTTCAGATACTGAATTTCCCTTCTGGGATCAATAAATCTGTCTGAAATTAGATGAAGTAGCTTTGCCAACCAAATCTTGGCAAATCTTTTAGAATCAATGTGAAATTATGATGTCCTACTGACGTTGCAATTACTTTCTGAGATTTGGGTCTGTCGGTTTTTGAGTAAATGGAATTGCATTTGTACAGCTAAATTAAATATACTATCTCTTATTTTCAGGTTCAGGCTGAAGCTGAAAAAGATCGCGAAGAAGTGGTGCATCTGCTAGAGGTAAAATATAATCTTTTTGCTTTCCTTCTGTCCTATGGCATCCTGCTCTGAAAAGCCTAATCTACACTCCTGGCTTGGTCAGCAGAGTCTGCCTTTCGTGCAAAAAGGACCTGTCTACCCAAATTATCTGATAAACCTACAAGGGACCGGTGCAACCTGTCTGGATCCCTCATGTGTTTAATAAAATACCTCCATGTCTGACAGTCAGTCCACTCTGAGAAGCTTCTGCTTGTCACATACTATCAGCTTGACTTTCGAGGAGAACTTATGTCCCCTATGGGGCGTCTTTCCAGAGTATCCTCATTTTTATGACCTTCATAATTTTTGCCTTTTTCCATCTTTAATATTGTTTTTTTTACACCTTGTGATTTTGTTTCAAGCTGTTCAGTTTATCCTTTTTTCCATAGTTGAGTATTTTGTTTGTTTTGTGATATTTTTCATCTCAGACCCTTGTTATTCTGATTTATATATATTTTTTTCCTTTTGTGTTTAAACAGAGCCATATGGACAAAATGCAGGTACAAACACTCACTTATCCTGAGATTTTTTTCCTTCCATATCAGTTTTTTTTCTCATGCGAGGCATAATAAACAACATGGACCATGACTCTTTTAAAAGAATAATTCACCCAGAAATAAACAATTTTGTCATCATTCTCATTCCAAACCCATTTGATTTTCTTCCATTGAACAAAAAAGGAAAAATATTGATGAATTTACTCATATTTTCTTCCATGTGAGTAAATTGAGGCTTTCCAGCTTCAAATAGGACACAAAAACATTACAAAAGCATCATAAAAGTGGTAATTGTGACTTGTGCTGTGCATTTGAATTTTTGAGACTATAGTCAAGGATTTGTGTGAAGAACAGACTGAAATTTAAATAATTATTAACTGATTACATTCCAGTATGAACAGCATGAGGGATGAATAAATAACGACAGAATTCTTATTTTTGGGTGACCCATCCCTTTAAAATTATTGCATTATTGTGTGTCCTTTGAGTATCTCTGCTGCTACACTCATCTGTGTGGCTGTAAATTGTTGCTTCAAAAGAGTTAATAGTTTAACAAACAAAATGAAGTTTCCCTGAGATTGTGACAGGCTGTTGCATCAGGTATTTTGTTGTTGGGGTAAAACTAGGACCTGGTGAAATTATGTGACTGTATCAGTATTAAGGTCTGGTTATATAATACACTTAAACACACTCTCTCACTCGCACACACACACACACACACACACACACACACACACACACCGCACGCACCAGCACGCGCAAACACACACACACACACACACAGAGGTTATTTAAACCTCTAATGCCTTTGCCATTTTTTTTGCAGTGTCTCATGCATGCTGTTCTAAAAACAAGGTTCTCAAGTTAAAACTAGAGATGTGTGCAATCCGTGTATTATTCGATCATTCGTTTTTTGATTTAATATTGAAAGTAGAAAAATGAGAAAACGGCTCGTTTTTTGTTTTTTTGTTTTTTTTCCAAAAAACAAAAAACGAAAATTCAGCTTAAATTTTTGTTTTTCGTTCATGGTTGGAAAAATGAATAAACAGCTTGAATATTAGTTTTCTACATGTGGGCGGGAATTAAACACCCCTTTCAGCTGTTGGTCAGCCGAAGATCAAACCGTGCCATCATCAGTTCTTCTGCAGTATCATGCAGCAGAATAATAGTCCTCCACTGCTGCAGTTGTATGGATTCTTAACGCATTTATTGCAACTACATTTAATCTTTTTTTGTCAAACAAACAGGCTAATGAATAGCTCAACACAACTCATACCTGGGCAGAGTCTAGACAGGGCTTTCTTCTGTGTAGAAATAAATTATATTCTTTGCATCAGCTGGCATGGCAGGGTATGATATGACAGCTGTCATAGCCTACCCTGCTCACACAGTAAGTCTGTTTGTTTGTTTAATTAAGTAATTAATTAATTAATTTGTTTAAAAATAAATATTTTAAACACTAAGAAAAAAAGGAAGGAATAATAAATTGGCTTAGGTATATATAGGTCTATGTTCACGCAAGAACTGTCATTCTGACTGACAACCGGAGAACAACAGATATTAAATAGCCTACTGTTAGAGTTATATAATGTACTCTTGTGTTTTATTAAAATGTATTATAATTGATATCTCAAAAGGATATGCACTTGTGCGCAGCGTGAGCTACTGCGCACACTCGCACTGCAACACAAGATTTTCATAAAATATAATAACTTTCCATTTCGTTTTTGTTTCTCACCAAACCCTCAGTATACACAGGGATTGCAAGAATGCTGGTGGAATAGTGGTGGGCCGAACGGATATGCATAGGATGTTATTTTACCGACTCGGATAATGCATCCGCTTACAAAAAAAAAACCAAAAGGTAAGTCACCATTCTCTATTCAGTATTGGCAAGTGCCAGCAGGAACTTTTTGTGTTATTAAGTAATAAGCCTTTAGGACAACATTAAGGTGAGTAGTCACTCTAGTTCACACAGTTCCAAGAAATTGCGATGGGTTAAATAAACTCAATAATCAGACAGACGCAACTACAGTCAAGCGCAGACCAGTATTAAAGTGCACAGGAAATAAGCAGCAGTCATATTTAAAGCATTTTACTTCACTTGACGTTCACGGGAAATTGGATTCTTTTTCGGGGGGGGGCGGGGGGCATCGAGGGGAAATTACTTAATACTCTGTCATTTATAGTCGTATGGTCAAATTTATATTTTGAATTGTGTAACGTTACGTTCAAAATAGCTACAAAATGTCATGCCTTTGAAAAATTAAGAGAACAACAGAATGCGCTGCTTTAGTCTCGGTGTCCTTGAGCATCTTTCTGCCGCATGCCACAAACATCAACCACAGCGAATACTCATCTTTTAAAAGGCTTCAATTAGATTATTTTACATTAAATGCATCACATAAGTCACTTTGGAATAAATCACAATAGGCCTATGTATCATGATAAAAACAGCGACTTACAGTGCTGGAAAGACTGTGGTTAGATATGGCAAATTAGTTCTCGGAGGGCCCCCGTGATCACTTTTATGTCAAGAACGCTGTTGGGGGTCTACACTGAAGAAATATCTGTCTAGACGCTGCCCCGGTACGGATTTTGTCGAGCATATTCATTAGTCTGTTTGAGGAGGAAAAAGTATGAAATTGACACTAAAATGTGGGTTATTAGCCGTACAACTGCAGCAGCAGAGTACTATTATTCTGCTGCGTGATACTGCCGAAGAACTGATGACGGCACGGTTTGATATTCGGCTGACCAATAAGCAGAAAGGGACGTTTAATTCCCGCCCACATGTAGAAATCGAAATTTCAAGCTGTGTGTTATATCATGTGTGGGTTTCCGGACCGGCTAAATTCAATTTAAGCTGAATTTTTGTTTTTCGTTTTTTTGGAAAAAAACGAAAAAGGAGCCGTTTGCTCATTTTTCTACTTTCAATATTAAATCAAAAACACGAATGATCGCAGTTTGAGTAGCGCGGGCGGGATTCGTGTGTGTGGCCACCTCTAATTTCAGTACTTGTTTAAAAAGAGATTTTGTATTTTGAAAATGTGTATATGCAATCCATTTTTGAAAATCCTACTTCTTAAACGAGTGGGTTAATTGGGCGTCGGCTCTACTGTGCGGAGGGTGTGCTTTTTATGGCTGGGGGGTGGGGAAAAGGGGGAAGGGGTGAAGGGGTTGCAGTGTACTTATAGATGCAATGTGCTTTACTTGCATTATGATCATTGTAAATGAAACTTAATCAGCATTAAACAATATAGACATAGTTGTTAAAATCTACTAAATCAATAGGAAAATTGAATTCAAACTCAATAGCCTATTATAAACAGACTTTCTTAAAAATTAACCAATATAAATACCATGGCCACCACTGGCATGTTTGGGTTTGAATGCTTCTCGTGCAAAAAAAGTATGTGTATACATGACAGACAGCAAAATTGGAAGAAAAACCTAATGTGTACTGGCAACTATGCATTATTTAAGAGTATTGTATTCATTAGGATGTGGATCTCTTGTTGTGGTTGCAAGTGTCAGTTTTATGGGTTAATTTTTCTCCCGTGAAAACCGCGGTTTAATTTCTTCTGTCTCATATAGATAATTAGTTTGACTAGGGTTTCCACTACTTGAGAGTATGCCGGCAGCTTTCGGTATAGATAAACAACAGCAGGTATGGGGAGAGCCATGGGGACAGAAAATTTGCCGACGACGAACCGATCTGGCCTGGGCTTGGTCAGAAGCCAAAAGTCATACTCGGAAACCTCCATCAACCCCAAATTCTGGCGTAGGAGGGACTGCTCTGAGCCCGCTGCAAGTAACACATGCAAGGTCTAAGTTTAAATGAAATTATTTTTTCCATGCCAGATATACAATAAAACAATGTTTAAAAAAGATTTAATGTAAAGGACTAGTATTTCCAGTGTCGACTAGCAGCAGCAGTATCATTTAGTTGATTAGTCTAGCACATCCCTGAAAACAGGTTCAATTTAGAAAAATGTGACTCTGGCCTTTTTTTCATTCCACTGCCCTGCGTCTCATGCTTTCAAACACAAAAATGTGTCGTGTGAATGGCCCCTTAGGATATCAGAATAAATAGGCTTCTAAAAGGGGAAAAAAACAATTGCCATAACGAGTTGTTATTGTCACAGGCTGTGCATCCAATCAAACGTTACAGCATTTTGTTCGCAAATTTATTCAGTGATGGGTCTAATAGCAGGGATTTTGCTAATAATACAGTATTTTGCCCAGTGTTTGTTCAATATGTTAGGCTGGTAAATCAATCTACTGTTTTGTATGCATTTACAAAATTGTCCGTTTTTCTTTTCAGCCATGTCACGTTAACAATTTTGCATATTGTTGGTTCCTAAAGCAAAACCATTTGAGAACTACTGCTACAGCTCAGTCTATTTCTTCTGTGTGTTTATTCCTATGTATGATATAAATGATTTGATTTCCTCATTGTGTATTTCTTTCTTGTATATTCCTTACCCTGACTCTCAAAGGTCAAGGTTCATGACTTAGAGCAGAAATGCCGGACACAGAGTGAGCAGTGCAATATTTTGTCGAAAGAGCTGGAGAGATATCACCTGGGGTCAGACACGGAGGAGACACTGAACACTGACTCACAGGAGAAAAACAGTTACAACAGCCTGCAGCGCGAGGCTGAAAAAAGTGAGTGAAGCATTTTTCAAACAGTTGGAGGTGTATTTTCTCCCACGTGAACCACAGACATTGGGGAGAAATGTTTTTCTAGCGCGTGGGTGTTTGATAACACCTTTCTAGAATTTCTGACCTTCCTTTAAATGCATCTAATTTAAATGAAAAAAATTTCATGCAGCCCATTGCATTTATCTCATACCGTGTACCATGGTAAAATTATAGGGCTTTTGGTATGGGGGAACATCCAAATGCATAATATTTTTTCAGTAATAGAAAGGGGAGCTTGTGAGCCATAAGAGAGTGTTGCTTTTGTGTTTTTTTTTGAACCAGGATATGGGTGCGCTTCCTTTCGTGATCTCTTTTGGTGGGTGGGTTTTCTACTTGCACGCGTCTGGGAGGTGTGAGTCCCTTCTCTTCCATTGGCTTTTGGTGATTAGTGGGAGTGCCTCTGCGTGTAAATTCCTAAGTTCAGTCCAAAGGGTGCCTGTTGAGACACTTCCTCTTTTCTGTCAATACACTAATAATAAGGCAGTATTATTAGTTATGTAGGAATTTTTGTGGTGGTTTAATAAAAATGACCAGGGGTATTGGGGCCCAGTATTAGTGGTTTCAATATAGGTTATGGGCGCAAGCAACTACTGTTTGTCGTGTGAGTGCAGTTACAAAAGAGGCTATATTTTGAGTACATAATCTTCATAAATAAGTAGTGGCAATGAAGGCCGATGGTTAGTCGGCCAGACATTTAAAATACAATGGGAGCACGGGTGGGTCCAAACTCCCCAACTACACATAACATCTCAAGCCCTGACTGAATGATTACGCCGGCAGGTCGTGAGCAGGAGGGTGAGGCTCGTAAGCTGAAGTACTTGGGTTTGCAGGGGGGTACGGTTCAACCAATATAAAAGTTACCGTCTATAGGAGGGAGCTCCAACTGACACATAACAAAGACTGGGGAGGCATAAGATTCAAGAGGTGTGGAGAAGGAGAAGGAAGCGGGGGAATATAAAGAGCTGTTGAACCAGCACTGGGAAGTCCGGGGAGATGAAAGAATCGGGGGCAAGGAAGTGCCTGCGCAGCTAGCTGCCAGGTTAGGGGGGCCCACGCCGGAATGGAGATCCTGGGGCAGAGCCAGCCGATGGGGCATAGCAAAGGCCAGGAGGTGTCATTATAACTCATGCTTGCAGGTGATGAGAGATCTGACGGATCTCCACTGGTCTCAGAACTGCCCATAGTACAGCAACACAAGAGAGACAAGCCAGAGCAGCTGTCGATCAAACCCACCGTCCAAACCCAGAGTCGCTCCAGTAGCCCCATGCAAGCATCCCTCTCAGAGGTTTGTCTTGCGTCACAGCTGCAATGTGATCATTCAGTTAACTGGTTGCCACGAGCAGATAACAGTATCTGTTTATCTGACTGTATTTTACTCAGGAGAAAAGAAATTTGCTCATTTCATGCTTTCATAACTGGTCTCTCTCTATAGATTAGAGCCATAAATTACTTCATATCAGATGTTGAAGATTGTCTGATGCTTTAGGAAAGTCAATTGTTTATGTATAACTCAATCCACTATTCCACTGAGACCTTATAGATGCCTGAAGTATGGAGTCAAAAAATGTATTTAATAATTAAAGGTGACGTGTGTAATTGTTTTGATGTAAAAATATTTTCTCCTGTCTCAACTGTAAACCATTTGTATGTTGATTTTGCAAAACCCATTGTGTAAACATCATGACTCAATGCTACTATCAAAAAAGATGTTTGAGCATCTCAGCCAGCTTGACACAGCAAAATTGTCTCAACTAATGGCATGAGTTCTTGACCAATGGCAAAACCTGTTTGAAAACAGTCACTGCGTTTGCAGTTCACTTTGGTGATGCTATTACCACCATAGAAATTACACACTTCAGCCTTATATTTTCCCTGTCTATGAGATTGTCATCAATGCAAATAGGTAATGATCATCTCCGCTCTGTACACTTAATCATACATGAATCAAATCATCCATGAACACATGCATGCACTGTGCACATTGAGAGCAGGACTGGAAATTAATGGAGGTTATTAATGACCCTCACACAAACCCTGACATAGTACATTCATGTTAGGATGTTCAGTGTGGAATTTAAAGATCAAGATCAAGTGTGTCAGCTGATTTCCGCTGTCCGTAGATGGAGAATGAGGTGAGCCCTGCTCCGAGGTCCAAGACGAGATACACAGGCCAGGTCCGCCTCGGCACTGTCCGATACAGGTACTTTTCTCACCACTTTTTAAAATTCACTAATGCATATATGCTATATAAGATATTATATATATAGATATATATATATATATAAATTATATATAATATACTGTATATATATAATTATATATATCTATAATAATATATAATATATATATATATATATATATATATATATATCTACTGTATATATATATGAAGATTGAATCCACAAGCCTCGAAGTTCGTGCGCGTTATGCATGAAATTTTTCCGTCGCCAAAATCAGCATTTGTAAGCAGGCTGCATATTTATGTTCAGTTATTTCACTTTAATTGCACAGAAAATGACATATACATTGCCATTAGAGTAAAATGAGTGAACTTAAACAAAGGAGCCTGATAAAAATGTTCATTGTAGATGGAAGTGTCACGTTAAACCCAGCTTGAGGGAGGCTTTAATGCACTAAACTCTTCATTCAATATATATGTGTGGTGTGGGGTGTGTGTGTGTGTGTGTTTGTATTTCACTCCTTTCTTTTTTTTTTCCTCTTGCGTCTGGTCTTTCGGTCAGTTATAATCCCTATGATGGACCTAATGAGCATCCAGAAGCAGAGCTTCCTCTTGTGGCAGGGAAGTATTTGTACGTATATGGGGACATGGACGATGATGGATTTTATGAAGGTAATTGAGTTATGATACGAGAGGTGTAATTATTACTAGAGAATTAAGAATCTAAATTAAAAAAAGAACAGATCTGCAATTGCCCAAAATCTAAAAAAATCCAAACAACCTATTTGCTAATGGACATAAATAATTGACGTAGACAAGTAACAGTGAATTTAATCAGTTAGCATCACCTGGCAGCATGTATTAAAATGACATGCTTACAAAATGCATCACAATTACATTTTATGTAATGAGATCTGCTGCAGCTTATGAGATCTTTCTATTTCTCTTTGTTTTAGGAGAGCTGTTGGATGGCCAGCGTGGCCTGGTTCCCTCAAATTTTGTGGAGTTTGTCCAGGACAAGGAAAAGCCATCTATCGAGGGTGGAGAGGAGCAGGGCAGGCTGGAGCAGAGCTGTCTGAGCCTGATGACCATAGATGGAGGTGCTCATCTGGACAGCCTTAGGAGCGACGCCCTCGGCCACTGCACCAACGGGACAGGTGCACTGGATGGAGAGGAGCTGGGTGACGACATTGTGCCTTACCCCAGGAAGATCAACCTGATCAAACAGCTGGCAAGAAGTGTGATAGTGGCCTGGGAAGCGCCTCTAGTGCCCCTTGGCTGGGGCAACATCAATGGCTACAATATCTTAGTAGACGGGGAAGTACGTTCCTCTGTGCCATTTGGAGGCAGGACCAAACTGCTTCTCGAGAAGCTGGAACTGGCTTCCTGCACATACCGCGTGTCAGTACAGAGCGTGACGGACAGGGGGCTCTCCGATGAGTTGCGCTGCACCTTGCTGGTGGGCCGCAATGTTGTGGTGGCACCCACTGGCTTGCGTATGGATGATATTTTACGTGACTCCGCCGAACTTTCGTGGCTTCCCAGTAATAGTAACTACGGCCATGTTGTGTACTTAGATGGTGTGGAGCATGCTGTGGTGAGGCCGTGCTCTTACAAACTGCGTTTTGTGAACCTGAAGGCCGCCACAGTGTACAAGGTAAAAGTGTTGGCCAAACCTCACCAGGTGCCCTGGCACATGCCCCTGGAACAGAGAGAGAAGAGAGAGGCTGGGGTGGAGTTCTGCACCCAAGCTGCAGGTGAAGTTCAACTCTAAAATTCGCACCATTTTTAAATGATTTGACTCCAATTTAATTCAGTTCTGATTAATTTCTCTATATTTAATTTATAAGGTGTCTCTCTGATAATGCTGTTTTTTTTTAATTATTCATTTAATGAACCGACTCAAACTACACTGTTGCGCTGATGTGTTTGATTCATTTAAAATAACCATTTTCTAATAGTCAAATGTTTGTGAATCAAACCACCGGTTCACTGTATTTTTTGGATTCACTTAAAAGAACAAGTTTATTATAGTTGTTTGTTTGTGAATCAAACTACACTGCTGCTTTGTATGTTTCTGATTCACATAAAATAAAAGAGTAACTTTTTTATGAATTGGACTGCAGTAGTTGCGCTGAATGCTTGTTTTTAGAGCCTGTGAGTGTAACTCAAAAGAAGTCGCAGTATACAGTCTTTTTATTGCATTACATTCAGTACAGACTGTGAAAACACATTCAGAGCTAAGGTAAAATCAGCAGCAGGGGAGCAACATTGCTAGTAACACTGATAAAGGGTTAGTAATGTACTTGGTACATTATAAAAATATTGATTGTAAAAGTTAAGAATAGTGCCTAAACTATATAGTTGTGTTAGTTTAGCAGAATGCAGTGGAAATGCTGAACAAACAGATTTTCCCACAGCCACTGAAGATTATTTTGGGATTATAAGAATCAATGTCAGGATTTTTCAAATCTAAATTAATCAGAAAATCTGTGTTTTTACCCACTAAGACTGACACACACATCAGACCCTAACAGCACACACAATCCTCTGAAATTAAGAATTAAAAAAAGACAGAAAACGGCTATTTTTGTTATTCTGATTAGCACAACACTCCACTTAAAATAGTCAAAGGCAACAGAAATGGGTTTAGAGAGGCTAATTGGATTAATTAATTAGCTGAAATACTCAGACTCTTGGAAGTAATGTATGCCCTCATGAGTTCAAGCAAATGAATCCAGTGGACAACAATCCTTTCTAAACATCATGTATTGAATATCAGGTGTGTTAGTGTAACTAATCGGTGGTTATCTGTCCCTCCCCAGGACCCCCTCTACCTCCTCAAGAAGTCCAGGTCCAGTGTGGACACGCCCCAGGGGTCCTCCAAGTCCGTTGGAAGCCCCCTACAATGACAACCATGGGAACCTCCAATGGTGCAAATGTCATTGGCTATGCAGTGTGCACAAAGGGTCAGAGGGTAAGGATGCCCATGCATCAGCAGTCATATGTGGTGAGGTTTATGTGACAGAACAGTTCTTGACTGCATGAAGACTAAAGAGTCATCAAGGCCTATTTTTATCAAAAAGTGATACTGATGCCCTCTGTTGGTGGAGTTGGGTGATTCTAAACACTTGAATTCAATGTTTCTGGTGGTTTTAGGTGATGGAAGATTTTCACACTAAAGATATTTTTGTTGTTTATGTTATTTGGATGATTAATGAGGAGAACATTGATTCTAAAGGTGCGGTCACATGTAGTCGCAAAAAAAAAGATCCATTATCTATTGTTTCCCATTGAAATTTCTGAATTTCACCTGCACAAATTCACTGAATAACGGTAAATGTGACGGAATCTTAATGCTAATACTAATGCTGTTTCAGATTGCTGAGGTGATGTATCCACTGGCAGACTATGTGGCAGTAGAACTGAACCGTCTCCAGTGCTTGGAGGCCCATGAGGTTATTGTCAGGACTTTATCAGCACAAGGGGAATCTCAAGACTCCCATGCCGCCGTCATTCCAAACCACCTGCTGGTGCCTCTTCTTAAAACCCTCCCTCCTTCTCACCACATGCCCCAGCAGTCCCAACCAATGCCTCCTCATCCCCAAATCCGGACCCTTCCCCCTCACCCTGGACCCCAACCACCCACCCATCTCCAACCCCTTCCCGTTCACCCCAACCAGCCCCCATCTCATCTCCATCCCCACCGTATGCCCCATCACACACAGCCCTCTCCACCCCACCTCCAGCCTTTACCACCACACCCCATTCCAATGCCTCAGCCTCAGTCATCCATGCCAATGCCCCAACCCCAGCCACCCATGCCTATGCCTCAACCCCAACAGCCCATGGCCATGCCCCAACCACAGCCAGCCATCCCCATGCTCCATCCCCAGCCCACTATCCCGATGCCCCAGCCTCACATTCCCCAACTGCCCCTTCCCCAATCCCAAAGACCACTAAGTGCCAGAGAGCTGGAAACCAAAGAGCAAGGGCCAGGAATGCTTCATCATGGAGGGGGCCCACCTCAGCCATGGGAGCCTGGCTGCTCCCCATCTGGCCTGCCTACAGGCTTGCCACACGGACACACCCTGGATGCCCCGGCCTGCCCAAACCGCCGCTCCCCATCACCTCAAAGGATCCTCCCCCAACCCAGGGGTACGCTCATTCCTGACACTGTAGCCAAGGCTATTGCCCGAGAGGCAGCCCAAAGAGTGGCTGCAGAGAGTGGACGGGTGAGTCAAGTCAGCAAAAAGCATTAAATAAAGTAGTTGCAAACCAACCTTAACCCTAGAATGCATGATCCAAAAACTTACATGAACTTGGAGGTCAAAACGACCCATATCGAAGTCAGTATTTATATATATATATATATGTGTTATATTATGATGTTACCTATGGACTTTCCATGGAAGGGACAGAAAACGCTCTTGAATTTTTGTGAAAGAAGATTAACTGATGTTTTAGTTGATTGAATTTACTACATGAGTGTGATTCAATTATAGGACAATTGTCATATTTTGGTGAACTATCCCATTAACGTACTGAAATTATGTAAGATGATGTGGTACTGTGATATGGTACGTTAGAAGTGGTGGTGGTTTGTTTGGAATGGCGACACCGTTTGTTGCCCCGTTGCATAGGCTGGTTTTGTTGGAGTGTTTGGGGGTGTGTTCGTCGTGGTGTGGGTTGGGTCAATTGTGGTGGTTTTGGTTTTTTGTTTTGTCCGTATTGTACCTTTCGATCTGTGTTGGTTGTTTTTTTTCATTGTTATGTGTCCGCCCGGTTTTTATGGTGGGTCGTGGGGTGGTGATGCCGTTCGAGCACAAGGGTTCTTTCTACTTACACTTCAGAAGTAACATATGTGAAATGAGGGTGTAAGTCCTAGTCTTAGTAAGTTAAGATTGCTTATAGGACGTATTGGGAGTTTTAGATGAATCTTGAGTGTGACAGGAAATAAAACGGTTGGGGGCTATGTAGGGTTAGTGGTTAATGACTCGTAAGTTATTCAGGTAAGGGTTTGGGAAATAGTACTCTGGTGGTTGTGGGCAACCCCCGGGGGTGGGGTTGTGGTCCGAAGACTGTGGGGGAGTTTTGGGGGGGGTTGGGTGTTCTTGTGGTTTGTATAACATAGGTAATAACAAAGGATTCAAAGATTTGGCGGGGAGGCTACAGATAACAGTAGGAGAAATGACAGAAAATAAGGAAATGCATTTGGGACAATTGCCAATATAAGCGAATTCAATAAGCAACGAAAAGGGGGCCAGATTTGGGTGCCCTGATGGCAGTGGCGTTGGGTTAATGGGCCAAAGGAAACAAAGTGGTGAGTGAAGAAACATACAGACGAAAAGTCGCTAGCGGGCATACGAAACCGTCCCAGCAGACCGGGCAATCGCTGGATGAAGCTAGCATAAAGTACTTTAGATAAAGTGATCAGGAGAACCAGGGCGGGCACCGCAAAAGGCAGAGGAGGAAGAGGATGAGGAAAGCTACAGGCCCACAGAAGAGGGAGCATCTATGGCTGACCTTCCTCATGGGGTGCTCAGAGCTGGGCCGGCAGGGGTATGTGTTGTCAGGTGAAGTATGCCTTACCATATAACAACAGCTAAGAAATGCAAATGGTCGCGTGGAATGCTAGGTTTGTTGTAGTAGCTTGTGTATTTGTTTGCTCTCACATCTGCATTTCACAGGTCTCATTTACAGTCCACAAGCGAAGAGTAATCAATACAGAGAGCAGTCGAGGCTCGACCTCTCAGACATGTGGTGGGGTGGAAGAGACGAGGAGGATGTATTCTGAAATG
>JADLZN010005117.1:75000-139160 GCA_018155175.1 Sinocyclocheilus anophthalmus
AAAAAAAAACATTAAAAAAAAAAAAAAACAAAAAAGCAAAAAAAAAAAAAAAAATAAAAAAAAAAAAAAAAAAAAAAAAAAAAAAAAAAAAAAAAAAAAAAAAAAAAAAAAAAAAAAAAAAAAAAAAAAAAAAAAAAAAAAAAAAAAAAAAAAAAAAAAAAAAAAAAATCAAAAAAAAAAACAAAAAAAAAAAAAAAACAAAAAAAAAAAAAAAAAAAAAAAAAAAAAAACAAAAAACACAACAAAAAACAACAAAAAAAAAAAAAAAACACAACAAAAATAACAACATCATCAAGCAAAAAAAAAAAGCTCGGATCAGCACTCCATCTTCGAGTCAGCTGGATCGGGAATCATACCGGAAGCCATCTCACCGAGAACCTCAACCTCAGCGCCGACCCCTCACAGTCCCATCCATTGGTCAGTGCTCTCCCAGTAAGAGGCAGGAGTCTGAGACTTGCGTTCAGGGCCTGTCTGTCCTCCTGCTCCACATTTTCTCTGTTTGAACTGTTCATAAGCTTGTCAATGTGTGCCAGACCACCACTGTATGTTCCAACCATAACCCTATCCTGTTGCTTTCAAATCTTTAAATGGATGAAAATAGAGATGCCAGAGTAGTTAGGCGTCTCCAGCCTGGCAGGTTGACGCAGACCAGCCTTCGCATGGTATAACGACTCTCTGATTGGTGTTTCCCTCAGAGATAACCACTGAGAGTAACAGTGAAGGGAACCTCTCTCCCGTCAAGGAGGATGTTTACTATGGCAGTGTAGCACGACACAGGACATGGTCCTCCCGAAGGCACGGGGGACGCAGGCCTCCTTATGGTACGTGCATTTAGAGTGAGGTCCGAAGAGAAAGAAAATGGCCAAACGCATGAAACTGCACTGGACTGCACCGAGATGGAAGTTTGTGTTGGAAGTGGTGCTGTAAGATAGCCAATAGTGACATGTTTGCACAGAGAATGCTCCTCCCCCTTTGCACTGCCCCACCGATGGATGTCTCTTTCAACCTGACCACAATCATACTTTTACTTTGGCCATGCATGACTGAATGGTTAAAGTTAAAGGGCGGCATCTCACACCGAACGAATGCCACCGAATATGTATGTAGGTAACGGTTGACCAGGAAGAGAACGCAAACGGTTCCTTGGCATTGACTGCAAAGGCAACTGTGTGGAATGCACATTGGGCATGTTGGAGTCACAATTGAGTACAGCTTCGTAGATGCGGCAGGGACAAAAGGAAACGGGTGTAGTTTTATCCGGGCTAATGTGCCCCATCTGATGGGTCTTTCTCAGATCCAGATCTCTGCATGGTTACAGTAGCTCAGACTGCGTGTGCTCCCCCTCTTTTTTTCTCTCTCTCTCTGTGTCTGTGTGTGCGCCTGTCTGGAGCTTCATGTTTGGCTTGCTGCTCATCTGTATCTGGCTGCCATATGGGTGTTTCACTCCCAATCACCACACACCCACACACACTGGCAAGCACAAACAGTGACACACATCATAACCATCATATTACTGTAAGAAATGTCTGTTTTCTTCAACCCACCCAAGATGTGTTTGGCAAATAAATGGATTGTGCAAGTATGGAGAGGAATTTCATTTCATTGGAATGAATTGCATGCTTATTCATATTTTCTGTTGTAATATACAGAGATGATAACATGTATGCTGTTAATTACTTGCTTTAGTAAATCCTCTGGTTGTTTGTATGCTCATCTTTAAAAAGTTTTGAATGCTTGTACCTTAAAGACATGCATATTGTATATTGTTTTGTATACCAGGACAATTGGACGGCCATTTTTGCGTAGTTGACAACAATATTCTTTTTGAAAGAAAGAAATTAAAACTTTT
This sequence comes from Sinocyclocheilus anophthalmus, assembly GCA_018155175.1. Classification (NCBI taxonomy): domain Eukaryota; kingdom Metazoa; phylum Chordata; class Actinopteri; order Cypriniformes; family Cyprinidae; genus Sinocyclocheilus; species Sinocyclocheilus anophthalmus. Next base: position 76,850 of record JADLZN010005117.1, read on the forward strand.
ATTCAGGAAGGAGCGATTGATTTGATCAAAAGTGACAGTAAAGATGTTTGTTACTAAAGATTTCTATTTCAAATAAACACTGTTCTTTTGAACTTCCTATTTATTTCCAAAGTTATCACAGTTTTCACAAAAATATTAAGCAACAGAACTATTTTCAAGTAGTCATGTGATATTAAAAACTTAAGTAATGGCTGCTGAAAATGTAGCTTTGCATCAGAGGAATAAATTTCATTTTAAAGTATATAATAAAATTGAAAACAGATTCAATTCTAATAATTTTAAGCAATTTTACTGTTTTTGATCAAATAAATGCAGCCTTGGTGAGCATGAGAGACTTCTTTCAAAAATCCTGCCAACCTCAACTTTTATATATATAGTATATCTAATATATATATATATATATATAATATTACAATTATATATCTATTTGCATGTTCCCTCAGTTAATAGAAGTAGCATTTAGAGTAAAATCCTACAACAATCTTATGAAAAAATATTACACTGCAGGGCTTGGCAATCCATGTCTATTAGACATCTTGGTTTTTACCCATCTTTCTCATTTTAGATGGATACCGGGACCAAAGTCGCCGCTCTCCCCCATACTATGATGAGTCTGAGCAGGAGGATCTGTTTCGAATCTTTGTGGCGCTCTTCGACTATGACCCTCTCTCCATGTCCCCTAACCCTGATGCAGCTGATGAGGAGCTCCCGTTTAAAGAGGGACAGATTATCAAGGTACCGCTCAACTGGAGTTAATGATCTGTTGTTAAATGGCCCTCCCATTGTTTCAGCATCCCTCTGTCTGTGTGTTTAAGGTGTATGGGGATAAGGATAACGATGGCTTTTATCATGGGGAGATCCGGGGCAGGTCTGGACTTATTCCCTGTAACATGGTGTCGGAAATCCGTGCTGAGGACGATGCAACCATGGAGCAGCTCATGAAACAGGGATTTCTCCCTCTCAACACTCCTGTAGACAGAATAGGTAGGTGTTTTCCATGTCACAGTTGTCTAAATGTACTATAATGACAAAAAAATGAAGATTTGCAAACTTTGTTTGCCAATGTTTTTATCTTTATGAGCTGGAAAAATATTGCTATGAAAGTGATTCCAATGATATTGTTCTTCTGTGTCATTATAGTTATAGCTATCTGGCCTTCTTTTACAGTTAGATTATTAAAATGTTATAGTTATCATCCTTGGTGTGAATGAGCCTACAAACTTTTCATTTATTTAAAAAAGAAAATCTTACTGACCCCAACTGTAAATATGATGGTGGTATAAACAAAATATTTCTGATTTATGTGTTGCTTTCAAAAGATGTATTTTTTTACTTTGTTAGAATACACAAGAATGCATGGCTACCTTTTTACCAGCAGCAAAGTTATCTACACCATGCTAACAAGTCAGATATTGTTTTGAACATAGCCTGCCTCTCTCACAGAAAAATGGACTCTCTCTCCCCAACAGAACAAAATAGGAGAGGTCGCCACCCAGTGGCCACAAGAAGAATGGTTGCCCTGTACGACTATGACCCCAGAGAGAGCTCCCCAAACGTGGATGTTGAGGTGTTAAATACACTTTCATATACGTATTTATGCACTCTCGGGTTCTCCGTCTGCTGAGTGTGCATGTCCGTATAGTTGCTGATCGTGTGCTTTCTGTGGCAGGCTGAACTGACATTCTGTGCTGGCGATATCATTGCTGTTTTCGGGGATATAGATGAAGACGGCTTCTATTATGTAAGTATCATTGTTATGCTGACTGCTCACGCTGCTTTATTCTGAGCCTGCAGCACTATTGTGTTTTGTTTTTTGTCTTTCAGGGTGAGCTTAATGGACATCGGGGCTTGGTTCCATCCAATTTTCTCGAAGAAGTGCCTGATGATGTGGAGGTCTATCTGACGGATACTCCCTCCCACCATGGCCAGGACGAGCCCAATCCAGTGCTGGCACCGCGTCCAGAGACCAAACGGGTACACCATCGCCGTTCTCAGCGCTAGGCCGTCCATTCATCCTCCGTTTGAGTTTCGGTCCACTCGCCGTCTCTGTGTTTTCTTGTGCTTGTTTGTTTTTTCGTTATGTGACCGTGGTGGTGATTTCCAGTCCAACCTTTCTTGCTCAAGGAAAGGGAGAAGCAAAGCCCACTGCAAACAGAGCCTTTTTTTGAGAGCATAGAGAGACAGGTACGAACGTGACTCTATTAAGAAAGCGAATGTTCGTAGAGGGTCGCCAGAGGACTGTGGAAAAGGCCAAATTCCGTTCCTGCACCGGACTATGAATAAAGCATAAAGCATTTTTGCACTGAAACACAAAACCCTACTTAACTGAAGCTTGTGAAGTCCATAGGGTCCGTGGCTCGTGATTTGTGACCCTGTTAAAAGACTGATTTGGAAACTCACGTAGTTGACGCATGCCTGTTTTTTCCAGAACAGACCTGTAGCTTTTATATAAAAGTAAACTACAGTACCCCAAATGTTGTATTTCTTTGAGGAGGCTTTGTTTCTTTTTGTATATTGCACATTGTCAAAAAACTCTATTTTTCAGATCAATTGAACTAGCAGAACATATTACTCATCCCATCTCTTTCAGAGAGACTAAAATAATAACATTCATGATGTAATTACAATAAATCAAAATAAATGAAAAACTGAAACAAATATGTATTTTTGCTAGTGGACATTTAGTGAAGACCTATGTTTGTTTTTGTGTATGTGGTGTTGTTGTTTTTTTCTCCTCATAATTGATGTTTTTTTGTTTTTTTTGATGATGTTGCTGCATTCTAATTTCCTTTTTTTTTCCCACCGGCTTTGCCAAAAAATAAAAAAAGCTGAGAAATATTGTCCATTTCCCATCCTAGCAGACTTTTGTCTTGCTAGGTAAGTTGAGCAACTGGCGATACCAGTGATCAGTCTCATGCATGGGATTTTATGCACACCGTTTATGCAGATTTTCTATGCATTTTTATGGCTAAATTATATAATTGGGATTTCCTACTATACTACCTTTATATGTTGCATTAGTTGAATATGAATGATCTGTTGTCGTCTAAAGATACATTTTGTTTTAGATTTATCTGCTTAAAGGAATACTTCAGCCCTAAATGAAAATTTGCTGAAAATGTATTTATTTACTCAACCTCCAGCCATCCAAGATGTAGAAGAATTTGTTTCTTCATTGTAACAGATTTGGAGAAAATTTGCATTACTGTACATCACTTGCTCACCAATGGATCCTCTGAAGTGGATGGGTGCCGTCAGTCCAAACAGCTGATAAAAACATAATAATACACAAGTAATTCACACGAATCCATTCTATGAATTAACGTCTTGTGAAGCAAAAAGTTGTATATTTGTAATGAACAAATCCATCAAGACATTTTTAATGCCAACCCATACCTTTCAGCATTCCTATCCATTATATCGCTTTCTTTAGTAAAAAAGTCATCTCGTCTGAATCAGGAGATAAATATGCAGAGATCAAGCACCATTTACAAGCAAAAACAGTCCAAATTCAAGTCCAAGTTTAGAAAATCTTCTAAACAAATATTTCTGTGGATGTGAGAGGACAACAGGGGATGGACTTTTTCACTGGAGGAAGCGTTATTATGGATTATGGACTCTTTGGCCATATCTGTTCTGATGAAGGAACAAACTCGTCTTGAATAGCCTGATAGTGAGCAAATTTTCATTTCTATTTCTATTTTATTTCAAAACTATTTCTTTATTATGTTTATTCATTCAAATGTTTATCAAATTGTTTTTCAAATTTATTTTCATTTTCTATTTTCAAAAACACTTTTCTGCTTAATATGCCAATGCATTAGACTTGTATGGTATCTGCAGTTGGTTCCCGTACTGTGTGGAGTCCTTGTGCTGTTAGGTCTGTCTGTTTAGATGCTGTTTTACAATATAAAATCCCCTCACCCTTTGAGGTTTCTAACAAGGAATATTTTCACTTTTCTTATCTGTATTAGCAGGCAAGAGGAAATTTAATAAAACAGTTGAGTTAATTCAGAAACCAACCATATTATCTGCCTTTTCTCTAGAGTTCCAATCTGTGAGTAGTAATATAATTTTTGCTCTAACTTTCTTGGCACACTTCTAGTCTGAGATCATTTGTTTTAAACTTCAGAACATAAGCTGGACTGTTATGTGTGAGGAAGGCAGATAATAAGGCAAAAGATAAACTTGCTGTATAATATCCCACAATTTTCCCTTCCCCGTGGGTGTTTCATTAGGTGCCTGTGGAAAGTACAGTGCCAGCTCCAGCCCCTGGAAGACCCGCCTCTCCCACTGTGCGTCCTATGCTTCCTGTTGGCCCAGTCAGGCCGCTGAGCCCTGCCAGGGGTCCAAGAGACCTGGCATCTAAAAAGAAAAAAGGACTGCTCTCTAAGGGGAAGAAACTGCTCAAAAAGTTCTCAAAGTAAAAGTATGAGTTTGATTTAAAATTCATATGGCTACAACAGCATACAGATTTCTCTGTCAAAAGAGAGACCGCCAATCCCCATAATTTTGGAAAAGTCTTCTGTGATTATTTTTTGTCACAATCTAAACAGCTTTCACATTAACATGCCACGTACATATCATGAAATAGATCTAATATCCAGATGAAAAGGAATGACATATATAGACAGTGAGCTTACTAATTGGCTTTCAGAATGAAAGCATCTATTCATGCTGTGAGGTAGAAGACAAAGAGACATTATTAAAATTTAAGGAATTCCTTTTATTATAATTTCCATATTTCAAGTCAAAATGCTGGATTTTGAATGAAATATTCAATCTCATAGATTTTCAAGTTTGGTATAGCACTTGGTGATAAAAACAGTCCAGTAAGCACTTCAAATATGGTCTGACATTGTCAGTCAAATGTAAAAACTGATATAAACCTCCAGACCATATTAAGTGCATTAGTCCGAAACACAAAAACGGACCACAATCAAAAAAACATATTTCCATAGAAAGATGGGCAAGGTGCAAAATGGCATAACTGACTAGGACAGTCTATGAAAATTATGAAAAGGGACAAATGTTGTTATAAACTTTTGTGATAATGTGACGTGCTGCTAATTACAAGTTGTTTCCTGTTCCTTTCTAAAGTCTATAAGGGGGGTGTGGTCTTCATAAGAAGAAATATTTAAGCAAAGATGGTCTCTTGGTGTCTCCTCAAATTTAACTTTCTATGGGCCGGTTTACACAGAATGCATTTTTGCGATAGGTTTTTATAGTTTTTCTATGTAAACATGCAACATATTTTCTCAATGTTCTCGTTTGTTTTTAAAAAGTGATGTTAGGTGAAAAGTAGTTTATCTACATGCATAGAAACACTACATTCTTTGCCGTTCCATTTTAAACGCAAGAATGTGTTCTGTGTGAATGGATTTTCACCCAAAAATGAAAATTCTGTCATTATTTAGGCTACCCACCCTCCCATCATTCCAAAGCTGTATGACTTTCTTTCTTTCGTGGAACATAAAATAATATATTTTGAGAGATCTCACTCTCTCTCTCTCACTCTCTCTCCTTGGGCCATACAATGGAAAACTGTTCAGATGCCAACATTCTTCAAAATAGGCCTATCTTCTTTTATGTTTCGCAGAAGAAACTTCTGTCATACATGTTAGAACAACATGAGGGTGGAACTTTCATTTTTGGGTGAACAACCCTTTTGACACTGGTTTAAACAAATGGGTCATGGCTGGTTATGAGAACATCATTTATAGGCTTAAATGACATATCCTTGCTGCTGTTATCATAGGCTGTTTTTCCTGAGTCTTTGCTTGCTATGGTAGAATCAAACTCCTTGTGATAGTCTGTTTGCTGAGGACCTTATTATACATAGTGTCAGCTACCAAAATACAGGTTAAGTAATACCCTCAGGCAAAATTACCTATGATAGCTCAAGCTATAATCTAGTAGTTTACATAACATCTTGCCCCCGCAACTGGAAATGCGAGGTTGGGCCAGCATCTGGTGGCATTTTACAATAATGTGGCCAGTTGGATTGAGATTGCACTGTTGAATGGTCTGATCCAGGGTAAACACTGTGTGGTTTTGACTTTTTTTTTTTTTAATCTTAAAAAAGATGATCTTAAAGTATTATATATTTAACATTTTTAATGAAAAAATTATAACATTCATTTAGGATGAATGGAGTTTATTCTGTATAAGAAAAAAATGGAAGGTTCTAAAAAAAAAAAAAAAAGGTTGGATAGCCAAAAAGGAATGTATGAAATGTTCAGCTGCCTGTTATAGCTTGCAACATCATTTTGCCAAAAGAAAAATAAATAAAAGAGATTACATATATTTTGAGTTAAAAGAAATCTCTATCTCTGTTTTCATGAATCCCGAGTGTTCGTTTGTGACTGGACATTATGTGTTCATTACTTGGTTACTCTTTTGTACTCCATTTGTAGATAATTTATAAATGTTTATACTTAATTTACAGATTTTCAGACTTTTTTAGTGCTTTAAGATTTAATATTCAACAGTGTAAGTGTTCTCCATGGTGTCTTCAAGAAAAGATGCTCAAGTCAGCAATTCTGTGCTTGCTCTGTGAATTAAAAAGAAAAAATGACTTGTTGGTCTATATTTACTGATATGGACTATTGTGTGACTGTGCATGTGTAGAACTGTGTAAAATATAAATTTTCTATGAAAATAAAGATCAGACTTGAAATTTTCATGGCAAATCACATAGCATGTCTCCTAACAGCAAACGCCACAGTGAATATTGCAACAACCCAGTAGATGGCAGCAGTGACCTCAGTATCTCAGTACTTCTCACTTCAGGCATCATGGGTAAGGTGAGTGAATTAATATTGCTGTGTTGTGGATGAAGGGTGCACTTTTCTCAACTCTGTCAGGATGTTCCAAGAGCTGCATTTATCACATTTAATGATGGGTTCCCACCGGGCAATAGAATTGTTGATTATTTGTAGATATTGTGACTGCTGTGTCTTATAATGATCTACTTGAAAAAAGAATAGAGCAGCACATTCTAAGATTATAATTATCTGCCATAATCATCCTGCCTTTTTGTATCAGGCATTAGACATTCAAGCGTTTAAAGGGGGGGGGGGGGGGGGGGGGGGCGTCTGTCAAGCTTCAAAATGGCAACAATAACTAAAAAAATAAAACCAAAACACTGTAAAAGTACAGTCCATTTGACTTGTCTTCTGAAATCATATAATGACTTTGTGGAACCAAAATTGAAAAATAAACTTAAATTATATAAATAATATCAATTGAATCTTGAATCTTGCATGTAAACTAACCAAATAAGTGTAATTTTTAAATTCTGAACATAGGCAAGAGCTGACCTTTCTGAAGGTTAACATTTTCATGAATAATGGCTAAAATTCTGCCTTTTTTTGAATTTTACTTTAAAAAAATATATACTTATTTTTTGGTGAATTGAACTGTTGTTATATGGTAAGAGCTGCATAACAATTATTAAAAAATTTCTACCCTTTGTGTACCATTGAAAAATTACCGCTTTGAGGTTTGGAATCAACATGAGGGTAATAAAATAATGACAGAACTATTTTATTTTTTGGTGAATTTAATTGTTGTATGGCAAGAGCTGTATAACAATTCTTCGAAATGTTCTAATTTTGCGTTCCATGGAAAAAAAATAACCACTTTGAGGTTTGGAAACATGAGGGTGAGGGTGAAAAAATAATGACAGAACTCTAATTTCTGGGTGAAGTTTCCCTTTAAAAAGGCCGCTGAGAGAAAAGGAAGTGCTTGAGTCTGCTGCAGAGGTTTCAGTGGAATAAGTTGTACTGAAATGCAAGAGGATGAAGTGTGGGCCAGCCCTGCCTAGAGAAAAAAAGGAGGAGAGCGAGAAATGATTATGCTCGTATATCACAGCGCTAGGCTTCTCTTGCTCTTGGCTCGGCTCTCCTTCCATTCAGGAGTGAGCAGTAACGATCCCGGGGGGCCCTGGGCCAATGGATGTTTAAAATTCTCTCCAGCTTTGACCTCTCGATCAACGCCTTCTTTTAACAAGGGCCCTGAGCGGGGACACGGGCGCCCATTCATCTTCCTGCTGCTTTTCGTGAATATTTCAGAGGCTGTAAAGCAGCTCCTTTTCAGAGAGCAGTGTCTTACTGACCCCTGAATGACAGATGTGTTCAATAGCAGGTAACTCATCGGATGGGTCAGGGTTGGACACAATGGCACACATTTGTCATCGTCTTCATGAATATGTTTTGACTGAGATGGGAGAGTCTCCTTAAATGAACCTCAGTGTCCATGCTGAGACTCCCTAGTAATACTGAATACGGGCACACTGAAGCATTGCTTGAGGCTTCGTCTTCAGTTAATGTCCACCACTCGCTGCTATCATAGGCTTTCAGCTCCACTTTAAAGGAAGACTTCTCCCTCGTTCCACCTAAGATCTGAGCAGGAATTTGCAAGGTTGACCTTTTACAAAACTAAAATAACTTTCAGCAAATTTATAGTAATTGAAGCGAACCGAGCACACGACCCCTCCGCTTCCCGAGGGAAGGTGTAGAACGACATTGCAGGTTTGCAGTAACTTATCTCTCCATCATGTAGGGAGCAGAGTGATATACATCCACGACACGCACTGCAGAGCACATTCATTCATCACCTGCATAGAAATTCAGCTCACACTGAGCGAGAGCGCCTCTGCTCAACTTTATCCATAGATCAATGTCTCAAAGGCTTTGAATGAGGCTCCCAAACTCTCCCTTACTACTTTTCCAAAGGGTTCCCACTGCTCAGATTGACGGAAGCCTATGCCTTTGTTTGCTAAAAGTGATACATTTGCTGTTTTATGACTTCAGCTCTGACATTGCCCTCCAACTTTGGTGAATTTTTAACAATTGTGAGTTTGTTAGCATAGCATTGACACTGCAAACATGCAACATGCTTTTTCTTAAATAGGCAGAGTAACAGTTTTACAGAATTTTTCTATAGTGAATAATATTAATATAAAAAGAGCACATTTTCTTCATTATAGCATATTGGTGGCGACATCTCAGATTCTGATTTATGTGTGAAGGGTGATCTAATCATTTAGCGGCATGGGGACAGTCATGTGGTTGGTGAGATTGAGATACATGTGGTCATCGTGATATATTTCATTCTCTAAGTAGGTTTACTGTCATTCTTTGTTACTGTGGCAACCTATCATCACATGATCCTCATCAAGAAGAAAAGCTCAAGTAAATTGTAGTGTAGCTGATGTGCTGTGCTCACATGAAACAAAATTCTTAATGGAATAGGTTGTCAAAATGGGTCAGACTCATTGACAGGACAGTTTACTGACCACCATTTCATATTATTGCTACTAAGCTGTTGTTCACCTTTGAGGATTACAGTTCACGGCCATAGTCTGTCACACTGCTAACATCTGGACATCTGAGCAGATGGGACTGAAATGATAATGGTATGTAAACTGGGCCATGGGGGAAAATTCATTTTCAAAAGCACTCATGTTTGTTTCCAGCAAAGGCATTACAATTGGAGGGATCTGCTAGCAGCCGATTTGATTAAGATGAAATGCATAGCTGCATCTTGAGATTCACAACCGAAATTCATTATATCATTTGCATAAGTTCTCTTACCTTTGTACTAACTTTTACAACCACCTTGCTCTTACACAACATTTGGCATGAGTGGCCTTTTGATTTATTCTTTGCATTAACGGTTGGTACTGTGTGTGTCCTTGCAGAGGAATTTGTGGCACTATCAAAGAGCAGGACATAAAATCCTGCTTCGTACTGACAAAAGACACCATCAAGCACTACAGAGCATCAAAGATACAGGTCATACTGTGTGTGCTGAATGACAGGAGATTGATGACGCTCCCTTTAGTGAGATCTGATTTAGTCAGAAATCACAGAGAGTTTAGTAATTCACACTGACTCTGAATATAAAGTGAAAAGCTAAAGTATATCTCTTGGGGAATATATAACCTAACATGTCATAATGATGCATTGACTTCTACCAAAGATATTTCAATATGTGACTAAAGCTATATGAGAAATAGTTGCCATTGATAAGTGTTGCCTCAAGGGCTATATATCAGTGACTACTCACAGCATATGTATGTTGGATTAAAAAATCTAGTTCAAAACTCTCATAAATTTTGTGTAGGCCTATAGTTGTTGCAATAGCTGTATAAAAAATGGATTAAAAAAACAAAAATTTGACACCTTCGCCTATTTTAAATGTTCAAAATTGATTAACTAATAGTTTTGAGTCAAAAACAATGATTTTTTCAAAAGGGTCTTCAGTTCTATCTATAAAATGGTGCTAATGTATTCTCTGTCATGTTATTGATTCCATCGAAATATTCGTGTGTTCTTCTGTCAAGGTCCCTTTTTAGGGCGTATGGCCTGATGAGCGCGAACGTGACATCAAGGTAGGGCGTGTCTATTGGTGTTGTCTAACTTGTTTGTGTATAATAATTAATCGGCAACATTGACAAGTATATTTAAAATAACCAAAATAGCTCATCATTGTAAAAGCTGAAGTCACAGTAGTAATGAGAAAGCCACGACAAACGTGACGGATTGGCAAGGCTGTTTCATTGTTGCTTACCCTCATGTAGTGTGTAAAATGCCCTGTCACTGCAAACGAGTGTTAACTGTAAAATTACCTCAGGGCAAAACAATGGAAATGTTAAGATTTAAGGTATGTGCCCACAGTGTACATCAATTGAATTTCACTGGAGTAAAAAGTATGAATTGCCTCGCCACAATTAGCAAAAGAACACATCCTTTATTTTGATGAACAACTCAAAGCAAACTTTAACTTTTTATGTCACGCTGGCCTGTCTTTTTTTTGTAAATGTCCAGTTTTTCTGTGTGCAGCTGAAGTGTAGTGAAGGACGCTTGCGCACTCCTCTGAAGTGTTTGGAAGCTACATAACACAACTTCAACTATAGTTGAAGAACTATACGGACACAAAGGTCAAGTAAAAAAAAAAACGATTTAATTTTTTTTGTCTTATACGCTTACAGTTACGCAACCCTATTATTACCATACTACAATTGACAATTTTGACATATTCCTGCACGTGTTTACCATTAAGTAACGTTAGCCTATGTATTGCAAAGACTGTTATTTGCTTGAAATGAAATCGTCTCTCGCTCGTTTAAGTGTCATCTTTTAAGTTAATATCACTGATATTGCTGGTTGTCTGTCCATATGACAGAAGAGCAGTGACAGGCGAGATTGAGAGGCTTCATGACAACATAAAGCGCATGTATTTCATTTGCTGAGGATTATGCTTGTGACATCTAATCGTTCAGACTCAGATGAATGCGAGGTCCAGAAACAGCAGCACCTGAATCGGAACAGCGCTTAGTTTTACATTTTACGTGCATTTTTTTTCCAGACTCATAAGTGATCTAGTTTGTGCTTGCTGTCTACCATGACAACAGTTTTTACTTTTCCTGTCATGTGAGGGCACCATGTTCATTTTCTTTCTTGGAAATTTATTTTAAAGCTCATATTATTTTTCTGCTTTTTGCTGTTATATTTCTATGCATTAGAGAAATAAAGTAATTTACGCTACGTTTTGGACTTGTTTTTACAAACGAGCACAATGTTGCTGATGTTTCTAGCGTTGTGCCTATCCTGTGCAGAAGGTAAGACATTCCTCTCATATCCGTCATTTCCTACTGTTGGACATTTCTTTTTAATTTCATATAAATTCTGTATAATTTAATATAATATCTTGCATCAGATTATTCAGGTAGAGATGGATTTCACTGCAGTTGTTTGGCCACATTGTCTTCTCATTTATCATTCATAATCTACAGTATGAGTGTATGAGCTGAAAGTCCTGTGAATATGTTTGCATTAATATCAGTTATTTGCATATTTAAATTGTAACCTGAGTTGTGAACTTTATTGGAAGTAACTTTTTGTAAGTGCACTTAAGCGAGCATCATTAATATAAATGTTTCTTTGGATTCATATGGCTATTAATATAGATTTGCATAAAAAGTAAATAGATTTAATTAGAATTTGCTTATATAATTACCTGCAGAATGCAAATAGCTGCTTAGCTATTACTTAATTAAATGGAATTAAAACTTTTATCACAGACCATTTGAAGTCTATGCAATGGTTTTTAATAGTGAAACTGAGAGGAGAGGATTTTTCTCAAATTGTCTTGATTCACACTGAATAAAACCCTACTTGGAAAGCTCCTAATTTGAAAATGATATGCTGTGGAGTGTTTAGTAATGCCAAAAGCAGCAATTTAGAAATGAGAGAGTTTGACAAATAGGCTTGTCATCAGTGCAGAGTCTGAGTGCTAGTTTGAGCTGTGCAAACTCAGTCACGTTTGGCCTAATGTTCTTAGACACTACACAGACAGTAGTCCATTTTCCCCCTCAGGCTCAGCCATTAACCTACTTTGAGACATCATTTTCACACATGAGATTCCCAGTCTGAGATGCAAATATATTGTTTATTTGACTAACCAGGATCCCAGTAGGACAAAATCATCACATTGATTAGTGCTCTGTAGCTTGATAGACGGAGATAACCTGTGTAACAGACTGGAAATTAAAGCTCAAACATAAAATTAGTTTAAGAGTATTTCTTTTTTGACTGGACTTTTATGTCAATTAGATATGCTACTGTATAGTATACCTAAAACATAAATGAAGATAGATTTTAAAACATACAGAAGTGAGGGATGGAATTCTGTATAATATAATTTTATTTCTTCCCAATTATCTTCTCTAAGAACTAGGTTTATAATGCTTAAAATGTCCCATTGTGGACTCTGCTCACTGCCTTAACCGTATTTAGACATGTTCTTTTTTTTATTGGAAGTTGATCATCTTCAATTGTTGTCCAGGGAGTTGTGCATGAGAGATTTTATACTCTGCTTACAGTGTCTGCATAAAACTAAGAAACTATTCCAGGTACACATATCAGGTGTGCAAGATCAAATGCAGCAGATAAAACCACCTTGTAAGCTAAACAAAAACCTACAAAAGCTTTTATTTAGAAGCTAACAAGTGCAAAAACGGAATTGCTCTCTCTGGTTACCTCTTTGTCAGCCTTTAGTCATTTTTATCACTGAACATTTTAATTTGCACTTTTTGGCATGTAGATAAAATATTTTATAGTTTATTATATTACATATTTTTTATTAATATAGTGTGCAGGCTTTTCAGTCTTTTAGAAAAAGATGAAACAATGATGGCTACAAAATGGGGTCTCTTTGACTATGATCTGTCCTGTGACAGATGGGTTTGACTCAACTCTGCTTAGATGAAAAGATCAATTAAAAATTCAATCAAAAAGCTCTGAAACCATTTTTTTTTCATCGAAGCTGGCCTCTAGTATAGTATAGTATACCCTATATAATGCAAACACAACATGTGTATTATTTCAGTAAAACGTATATTTAAATATAAACAAATATAATCAAGATTTTTCTCTAGCTGTTGTTGCCTCACTTGAAGGATTTACTTTTAGGAATAGCAATCACAATCACGTATCAGTATGACATATGGACCAGCATTTGACAAACTCCTTCAAAAACGCACAGCATGTCAACATCAACCTTCAGTTTTTCAATGCTGCACTTTAGCAATCAGAAGGCAATGTAGCCCTTGCAGCCTGTCAGAAGGTAAAGGTTAAAGCATCTCTCCCAGATGAGTGATTTGACAAGCTGCTTGTCCGGACACAGTAGACCTGATCAGAGTGATGTTGACTATTTTTGCCTCCCCCTGTGTTACTTTATTCCAAATCATCCAGCACCAAGAGGGGAAATGTTGTATTTTGTGCTATTGAAGTAGCAAAAACATTTTGTGGACTTGACATCTATGGAAATGTTTTCTGAAAAGATTATAGACTAGCACATAGGGGAGAGGCTCAAACGACAACAGAATGATGGGTTTTTGCTGACAGGTTTAGACCAATCATTATTATTATTTGTATTTTTTTACTCTGACTTTGAATGAGGAAGGAATGCCATCTAGCAAATGACTTCTCTGAAATACAACTCTGCAGTGGTATAGCTGTCTAGAACATAAAACACATTTTTTGATAGCATATTTACCAAGCATAATGTTCTGTGAAAGTAACTTTGCCTTTACAGTGTTTTTGAATGAAAGGTTTTATTAGTACAGATTCCTATAGAACAGTCATTTACAACTAGTGGGCTGTGATTCAAAAAACGCATTGGAGTTGGAGACAAGAATAAAATGCAAATATTAAAATGCAACTAATCATTTAATCATGCATACTTAGGATAGCAAAATAGATGTGCATTTATGATATCATATATGTATGTTTTGCCTAAAAGATGTATGCAATTAAACTGATTTTTTTATTCAAGTTCATCTAAAAAAGGCTCATGCCAACGTAGGTAGGTTGTGTGATATGCCCTCATCCTCCAAAACCATTAAGAAAACTATTCAAGTTATAAGAACATACAATCCAAACTACTTTATACATGGCCTTAAATGCAGTGAAGATAAACTCAGTGTTTTTGTGCAGTGCATTATTGGCTACCAAGAGCATAAAATCATTGAAATTCAGTGTTGTATGATAAACAGTTGTGGAACTGGTGTTGGGTGTCAACTTGATGTCAGATCGGATCCCTGAAACAAAACACCAGCTGAAACACACTTTGAAAATTATTTGAAAATGCACTATAGGGGGTCAGTAGGGATATGTGATGTGTACAACATTTACTGGAAAATACATTAATACTTTATAATCTCTCATATCATATGGATAATCTGTTATGCTTATCTAATTTGATTAATTGTATCCTCAAGGAATGAAGGTTGTGGAGTTGTCAGATGACCCAAGATCCCTATCCCCTCTCGCTGTTCTTCCAAGTGTGAACTATCAAATCATCAATGCAGACTACCTCCTCCTCAGAGACACCAGTCAGGATGTAATGGACAACTCCAGCCTGCGTTCACAAAGGCAACCTTTCATCCTCACTGGACTCAATGGCCAGCCAGCCATCAATGTCAGCTATGGTCCCATGTCTTTGGAGCAGTCTATACCACTGCATATGATCCACACTGGCCCCAGGATCAGACCATTTATATTGGCCCGTCAAGTAAGATCGTCTACACCTGCCCTATATGTGTTGTTTTATGCAACCAGTAATAGGGATGATATGAGCGAGGGGTCGATGCAAAACATCCCAGGGCAGAACGAAGGAGGGTACCTCTGTGTTACGGCATACGCATTCTGGGAATCCAGGGAGGTCAGGGACAACTGCTCTATCTCGGCAGATGGTGGCTTCTGCTTGGTACACCTGAAGCCTGAGCCAGCGTGGTTTAACCCTGGAGGTAGCAGGTCGAGCTGGGAGCAGAGAGGTGATCAAAGAGGAAATGTTGCTGAACTTTACTACCAGATCAGACCCAGTCCCAGTGGTCAGTGTGTCCTGCAAGAGAGCAAGATAAGAAGGGGTACACAGCATGGTGAACTGGGACGGCAGCTCTATGGAACCTCTATGAAGAGGATTGGAACTGTAAACCTCCTGCGATCACATCCTGGAAACCCCACGTTTATGCGATTACGCCTCGGAGGAGCCGTCATCATCCAGACATCCTCGAAACCACTGAAGACCACAGACACCGCAACTTTCTACGTGTTCCTAACAAGTACATCGCCAGTTGAACATTTCATACTCAAGTAGGTTGAGATCATGTTTTCTTAAGATCAAGTTATTTTGCTTAAAGGGATAGTTACCCAAAAAGTATTTACTCGCCTTCATGTCGTTCCAAACCTGTATGACTCTCTTTCTTCTGAGCACAAAAGAAGATATTTTGAAAAACTGATTTTGACTGTACAGTAGAAGTCAGGTCCAAAACAATATTTTCATTTTCGGGTGAACTGTCCCTTTAATGAGAGTGCATGGATTTTAAAGTAAATAAGATTGTTACAAAATATGGCATAAACAAGTGTCTGGTAGATCTAACCTGGCTTTCAGGCTACAATCATTTCACATGCTGCACTCTGGAAGTCTGGAAAAAAAACTGTGCACGTAATGCAGTGCTGAGAAATTGGATTTACTCTTTTCAGGATTATATGGTTTTCTCAGATGGTTTAACAAATGTCAACTGTTTTCCTGGAAGAGACTTTGGGTCAGGCCAAAATAAGATGAAGAGGAGGTGCATTGGGGATTGAGATAACAGCGTCCCATTTGGAATAGAAGTGTGGCATGGAGCCAACAGATGTGTCAAACGCCCCAGAAGCTTAGTGCAAATTTAACAAGTATGCAACACTACAGTCATGCTACTTCATAGCCGAGAGAATGTAATGGTCCCACTCAGTGTACAGATTACCAAAATGTAATAACCTCGTGCCGGCTCAATTCACTTTTCCAACTGGAGGAGCTTCAAAGGCACTCTTCCATAAATGGCAAAATAATGGAGAAATTATTTGGCAGCATTAATTTCTTAGCATTGCATTGTTTGTGCGACTTCTCTCCACATAAATAATGCATCAACTTAATGGAGCAAGAAAACAAATACCTAATAACTACTTGAGTCCTTTGGGCAGAAGTGAACATATTACAGCGAGAGCTCTATCATACAAAACACACAGTGCAATCAGTTTTTTCTAAGTCTCAACCCACAGCAATGGAGTAAGAACATATAAATGAGTGAAATTGGATTTATAGGCATGTTTTGGACCAAAGGTATTGTTCTTTCCTGTATTGGCGAAGCTGTTATTTTGCTCATAAGTTTGTTTGAGTTTGTTTTGAAGGCAAATGAAACTGGGCGGAAAAAACGTCCCCAAGAACTGATGAAGTGAATTGTATTCTGACCCATATTGTAAGCCAATAGTCAAAATTCCAGAGTAGCTTAATTTAGATGGTATTTAGTGTGGGGATATTTTTTATTTATTTTTTAGATTTTGTCTATTCCCAAAAGTGTTTTGACTTTCTTTGGACAATACAGTTGGACTGATTTGAGACTTTGATTTGTTCTGATTATTTTGGGAAGTTGAGGAACGCTGCTTGGGATCTGAGATATACATTTGACCGGAAGCTGAGCCCCATATACCACCTGAGCCCCCAATATCCATGCGGCCCTTCACTCGGCTCTGATATGGTTTACTTTGCCCCCGGCCCTGGCTCAAATGGACATTTGCTTTCAGTGTTAGCAGTAAAGTGAGGTGAAGACTGGTATCCCAAAGAGATTGATTTTATCCAGGGAAAAATCTCTGCCCCACTTCACTACTCTCTCCAAGATTGAGTCCAGACCCTTGAGGTTATGATAGATAATCCACACACTGATTGAAAATTAGTGAAGTCTTTAACCCTTCAGAGAACTGCTCTCTTTTACCCCGAAAGGTATTTGAACTGGAGGCTGCCTGGACTACATAGACTAGCTCAGACACCCATTAGACATCACAAAGTGCCTTGTGCAGTGCAACATGACTAATGTGTTTTCTAATTTGTCTCTAAAAAAAAAAAATCCTTTGGAAAAGAACTTGTTTACATTTATTATACACCGCACAGAATACATAAATATATGGTATATATTTGTATATGTTGTGTTACTAAATGAATATAATGAAGTGGTCATTTTTTTATGTTCTACTTAACAGATTAATAAAAATCCATATAGCTAGAAATGTTTCTTTTATGTATTTGAATAGACAAACTATTGATCCAAGCATTAGATGATAATAATGAATGTTACTGTGAAACGGTTCTTTTTCTGTTTTGTTCTCTGCTAATTTTACATATTTTTCTACTTTATATTTGATAATATATTAGATTATATTTATTGTATAATAAATATATGAAAAGCATAATGGTCTATTCTGGGTTACACTTTACTTGAAGGTGTGTGCATAAGACTGACATGACACCTTCATAATCATGACATGACACCTTCATAATCTTGACATGACACATGTCATGAATATGAATGTTTTTTATGCATGTTTATGACAACTGTCATTGAGTGGCATTCGCTCAGTTATGTAATTTTTAATGCAAGATGACATTGTTTGAGATGTCTTTGTTATGTCATGGTTAGGGTAAGTGGTGGGGGTAGGGTTATTTCAAATAATGTGCCCCCCCATTTGATTAAAAATACATCACTGGCGATGACACTTAATGACAGTTGTCAAAACATGGCCTAAACATCTTTCTGTTCGATGACATGTGTCATGTCATGATTCTTAAGGTGTCATGTTATCTTATGCCACCCCTTCAAGTGAGGTTACCCTATTCTGCTCTCGTTTACATAGTATGTAATTTTCAGTTTTAATCAAAAGTATATTATTAAAATATTTTTTTTATTTTATCTATGTGGACAAATTGATCTGCATGATATAAATATTTTATTTTTAATATTTTCTTATTAATAGGGAATAATATTAATGGTTCGATTCTTAAACCCTTTTGGGGTCATGTAAGGTAATTATAATTTTGTATTTTCCAGGTCATAATAGTTTGAAATATACACAAACTATTTACATTCATCTGTTAATATGAACCTTAATATTTCATATATAATACTACTTATTAATGTTACAAATTCTATTCTATTCTATTCTATTCTTTATACTTCATCCTGCAGGCAGCCCCACACAGCCCCACATCAATATTCGTTTGTCTTTGATTTTGTGTTCAAGAGATTCATTCCATGCAAGGATCCTCATTATAAATTTGACTGAATTCTGTTTCCACTCATGCATACAGTGTTTCTTCTTCCCCTGGCATGAGAATACCAACACGAGAACGACACGTGCACTCTGCGGTCTCGTGCTCATCTCCTCTCCCAGGGTCGTCTCTCTCTCTCCGATCTCCTCCTCCTCTCCATCTCTCTCTCTCTCTCTGTATTGCAATTCTTTTTTCTCTCTTATTTTCCTCTCATGCTTTCATTGTTTCTCTTCATTTCCCTGCAATTTAAAATGTTTGGATTATCCAACTGAGGGGGTCATCTGTCTCTAAAAATTGCATGTCTGCACTGAAGATGATGACGATACAAAATGGGTCAAGACATACTCTGATCCCTCTCCCTTGAGTCCCAGGGGTTGATAGACAGACGCTGTCCCAGAGATCTACATGCGATGTGAACTGATATCAGCCGTGATATCATGTATTTCTTCTCAATACCAGATAAAAGCCCATCACCGGTGTGTTAACACATCATACATTCTGGGAAAGAATCATTAAAATGCACATCTGCATGTGTCATTTAATTGTGGTCTCATTGTGCACATTGCTAATGAAACATTTGAGATCCGCTGCATAAAAATCTGTTGTTTTTGAGGCAGAAATGCAGTTTGTGGCGTGAAACTGAGAAAAAAAAAAGATGGATGAGGGGTTGAGGAAAGATAATGTAGTGTGTCACAATGCTGTCAGCCGCGCTCATTCTACTTCTCCCACTGTGACCTGTTTCCTCTCTGGCCGTGGTTCCCAAGATGCCTGACTCCAGCACATGTCTGTGAGATTCTCACGTGGCAAGACTCCACAGTCTCTAAGTCCCATCAGTGGAGAGGAGGGACCGACGAACTGTCTGGCTGGTGGATAAAGCCGAGAGATACAGGAGAAAAAAAAAGTAGAGGAGAAAAGAAGTTTGGCTCTGTCTTTAAACTGAATGGTGGACATGTGGTTGTGTTGGCCCAAGCCAAAGGAGACAGAGAGATTAAATTCTCCATAGCGGCATACTCGCTCTACACCCTTGATAAATACAACATTGTTAAATGTCCAATCGCTCTTTCGGCAATAGCGATTGAGCCAAGATTTAAAACTGGCAAGTGAAACAGGGAATTGAGAGCCATGCCGACTGACCTCAACCCATGGTTAGCACAGGTCCTACGAACAGGATTTAAAAGCTGTCAATTATATCTCCCTTCTACTGCCATTAACCAGTTTGTACATGTTGTTTGATTGTTTATTTATTTTTTTATAAATGTTCCATGAGTCAGGTTGAATGGACAGGGGGATTTCCATTCGCATATGGGCCTTGAGATGTGTTTTGTTAATTTTCTTCCTTTCCATCAATAGGACGGTGAAGGTGTGTTGTCGCACCTCAACGTTTTCGATTTTGCTCATGTCAGCGTCTTTTAACACCCAGTGCCCTCTGGCACACCTTCATTTAGGACCCACAAAAGTGACTGGACATGATTCATTGTATCATACATGGATGTTTACTGTTTGAGCATGTGTGTGTTGTGTTTTTCCTTTCAGTATTGCCCAGAGGCAATGCTAACTGGAAATATTTTTGGCAAATTGGGAGATTTATTTTGTCCCTTGAAGCACACGGTTTTATACTTTTTTTTTTTATTATTAATTGTTCAACAATGATGGCATCACTTTACCAGGGATCCTGAAAAATATGAAACCTATTACCCCCAATTTTACAGTGCTGCACTGGCTACCTATTAATTTTCGTATCAGTTACAAAATATTATTACTTAACTATAAGGCCCTAAATGGGTTAGCTCCTACATACCTAACTAGACTTCTACCACGCTACAAACCATGCTCCCTAAGGTCGCAAAACTCTAGACTTTTGTTAGAACCTAGGATAGCAAAGTCCACTAAATTGAGTGGATTTTTTGAGTAGATTTTTTTGCATTTGGCTCCCAAACTCTAGAATAGCCTTCCTTATAACGTTCGGGATTCAGACACACTCTCCTTCTGTTTAAATTGATTAAGACACCTCCGTGGCCAAGCATTCAATAGCATCTCATATCTTGTTCTGAGTTCTAATCTGATCAATCACATTATTATTCTTTACGTGGGTTAAACACATCAATTTGTTGCTTGATTGGAACAGCATCTACACTACTTATGTCTCTATTTGTTTATCTGATTTTTGCCACGGGATTTACGGACATTGAAAGCGCTTTAACACATAACTTTATTGAATGCATTAAATTCCCTCAAGTGACATTTATAAAGTGGTTTAAAGGAATTACAACAATTTGTCTTCAAATAGGATCGGGGCTGTTCTATTTTGAATTTTTTTCGTTAAATTATGGTCATCTTGTGTCCTCAGAAAGATTAAAAGGCCACTATTTCGAACATTGATAGTAATGAAAATGAGAGAATATGTCTTGGCCCCAAATCACATAGTAAGATGATTTCTAAAGGTCATGTGACACCTGAGACTGTAGTATGGCTACTGATAATGTCAGCTTTTCTGTCGGCAGGAATAAATCACATAGAAACTTTTTAGTTTTTTTTAATATAGTTAGAAATTTCACGGATATTGACTACATGGTTTTTTGATTTTTACGGTATTTTCGATTAAATACATGCAGCCTTGTGAGATAAAAGACTTATTACTGACTTTATACGTGATTGAAGTGGTGTGTATATATATTTAACTACTTGTGTAAATCCTACTTAGCCGTAGCCAATAAGATCCAACGCCATCCTCAGCCGCTGTTCATTTTTGTGTCCAATTACTGCTTCAGCAGTCAAGATCCTGAAGCTTGCAACCTTTCCACTGATCCATTCTGTGTGTTTGGTGTGGTTCTTCTCATAGAGCCACATCAAGAACAGGCATGCATTCATCACAGCCAGACCCAGCGACGCACACCTGTTGGGACATCAACTCTCGTCTGGAACGCGTGGGGCAGAGAATTGGACACCCAACCATCATCTGTGAGCCTGCCAGAAGAAAAGCAGCCCTTTACTGAGCAAAAGCAAGCCCTCCGCTGGGGGGCACTCCCCCCTCTTTGTTCTTAGAAACCGACTGAACCTGCAGGACTCTCCGTAAGTTCACATTTCAAGGCATTTCATTGCAAAAAGCTTTTTCTTTCCTGCCCTTGCACATCACCAGCTGTGGTCTTTTAGCCTCTGAAACTGTGAGAATTAAATTACAGATGCAAAAAATATTTTTTGTCTCTCAGAGAAAAACATCGTTCTAACAACCCCCCCACCCCCCCCCCCCCCAAAGTTGTTCGGTACTAACCGGATGTTCGCCTTTTGCAGGTTGGTATTTTGAATGAAAATGAAATACCATCTTTTTCTGGTTAAAAAGGTGCAGGTTAACTGTGTTTACCCTGTACAGACACTTATAAAGCACAGACAGAGAAAAACTCGCCACTTTGCGATTTCATGATTAATGGCACAAATCAATTCCATAACATTAGGTATTTATGTGGAAAGCGACTGAAAATAACTTAATAAAAATGTGATATCTTTCCATCACCTCAGCTGCTAGTAACCACAGAAAACATACAATTCCTCCGCTGTTATTAAGAAGAATGAGCTCTGAGTTCATATTACCCATGTGCATCTAAGCTGGGGAGCGATTGGCTTGGTTTTCATATAAAGAGATTTGAGTGTTTTTGGATCCAATTCAAATGCGTCTTGAATACTGTGAACATCTTGTTAATAAGAGTCTCCATCTGGGTGTCATATTTCTCTTGGTCTCATCGGCTCTTGTTCAGTGTCCACGGCAATGGGTTGCCAATATTATTGCAGAGTATAGCATGTATCATGTACTGTAACATAATACAAGTAGCATATATATAGTTCTAGCAGCTTGTAACATGCTGTACATTAACAATAACTTTTTTTAAATATTGATTCATTATTTCATTGGATTATTACATTTAAATTTAAATAGGAGTTTTGTGGCTTTTGGTCCATGTATTTTAACTTTGAAGTCATCTAGTGTACTTGTTTGTATAAGACAAAAATATAAAAAAAAACAGATGTACTGTTCAAATTTTGAGGTCAATAAAATATTTATATACAGTATATATACTGTATATGGTTTATAGTGTCTTTAAAATAACACTTTCACCAAGGCTGCAATTATTTGGTCAAAATACAGTGAAAACAGTAATATTGTGAATAGTATTACAACTGTAATTAAAATTTAATTTCAGCAGCCATTACTCCAGTCTTCAGTGTCACATGATCTTTCAGAATGCATTCTAAAATGCAGATTTGGTGAAGCATTTTTTATTGTTATATTCTTATTATTATTACCAAGAAACATTTCTTATTATTATCAGTGTTGAAAACAGTTGTGCTGCGTAGTGTTTTTTGGAAACCATTATACTTTTTCAGGATTCTATTGATGAATAGAAATTTCAAAAGAATAGGCTTTACTGTCTCTTTTGATTCATATTAATGAATCCTTGCTGAATAGTAAAGACAAAAAGTCTTACTGAGCCCAAACCTTTAAATAGTAATGAAGTAAAATTATTGATGACTCATCTTGCACTTGCATATATATCAGTTTTGTACAATCAAATGCTCTTAAAAATGTGAAAACTATAATAGCTCAACAATGGGAGCTGTCACCACTGCCATTAAGCACGCTGTAGAGTATCTCCTGACTACTTCTTTTGGTGCCCTTCTTTCCATGTTTTACAGAGACGACCCACTTAACTTTAATCATCCTCAGTGCATCAGTGTGTTAGACCAGCTTAAAGACCAGCACATTCCACAAGATTAGAGCAGAGATCTCCACATTTACCAGTGAAGAGCCAAATGGAAAAGTTAACGCTGTGCTGGGAAACACTTAATACAGAATAGTGATGATGGGTCATGGCTCACTTGACCTTTCACCCCTTATCCCTTAACAATGGTCTTGAAAGCAAAAATCAGTGTGAGATTGCATCATTTAAGGCTATATAGTATAAAGATTTGCAGAGTTTTGAATCAAATCTCTAATGATCTGTCCAATCTGGAAAAGCTTTTTCTACACAGGCACTTACTTTTCTGATGCTTTCAAAGCTTCCTTTTTACGTGAGAGCTTTAGCACACCATATAGAATTGCATGAATCGTAAAAAGTTGTTTAAAAGTTTAATTTGAGCCTTTCTATTAGTTATATAAAAGCACTTTATCAAAGCAAATTCTGTCTGAAAGGCGTGGTGTGAGCTGAATCATGTTCCTGCAATGAACTTACTGATACACTCATTAGAATGCTGAGTGTTTTAATGCTACTGAAGTGGATTAGAAGCTCCATCTCTCCTGATGGCTGATTGTGCTTTCATTATTAAGATTTCACACTGTCCTCGTTGACACTGTATGTCTCTGTTGACCCAGAAAATGAATTTAAGTCACTTGTTGCAGAGATTGGTATGTGACTGTGTCCTGATGTTGTATTTACAGAGGTCTGCTGGAAGTCTTACAGTTGGACTTTGAGATGGAGGAGCAGAGTGATCAGTTAGAGAGCCAGATGATCACGTGGCGACTGGAGCTGCCTGGAAACATGATCCGGGATGAAGGAACCATGAGGATTTACACCATTCAGAGAGACTATGTGGGAATAGCACCACTGATCACGGTTGGGAATGTTTGTTTTTACTTTTGACCAACTTCCTTTTTATTATGATCATCTGGAACTATTATTTTTAAACAAATTCTGTCAATACTTCCTCAGGGACAGTTAAAAAATGTTTATGTCCTATTATATAGAAAAAACAGAGGCGTATATACAGTATACTGTATATATCTATATAAAACAATCATTGTTTGGAAAGATCTGGGTAAACATTTTTTTTAAATTCTTTTGTTTAGAAAAAAGCATAATTTTGAATGACATGAAGGTAAATAAATGACAGATTTTTCTTTTTTGAATGAACTATCCCTTTAAATTTTATAAGGTTTTTTGCGGTCACGTTTTGTAAGGATGTCTGTGAAGCATGGACATTTCAAAATGAAATTACATTGGTGTGACAAGTATTTGTCATGCTTTGAGAACAGTCCTTTTACCATAAAGCTACAATGACAGCCTTTATACATGATTTATGTGTCTTTG
Organism: Sinocyclocheilus anophthalmus; assembly: GCA_018155175.1. NCBI lineage: Eukaryota > Metazoa > Chordata > Actinopteri > Cypriniformes > Cyprinidae > Sinocyclocheilus > Sinocyclocheilus anophthalmus. Next base: position 101,581 of record JADLZN010005117.1, read on the forward strand.
TTTTGTCTGTGTGTTTTTGTGAGTGTGTATATGTGTGTTAATTGTCCAGAGGCACAGTGCCACTTCTTTCGCCCTTTGATCTCTTCCTACCGTCCTCTTCCATTGGTCAAACTACCGCAGAATTTACCCTGACATTCACTGACATTCATTTTATGAGGACACACACACGTAATTCCCAAAGCCATCCACATGCATCCCTTTATTACAAGCTCACCAGCAGCCATTAAAATATAATAATATAGCTTTTTATCATGTAAATGTTCAAGACAAATAAAACAAAAAGAGATTGTGACAATTCATTGATATCAAGCGTCCATTATAAAGCTAGCTGCCAGATTTGTTTACTGGAACGGTCTATTTCACAGCATGACCCTGTCTCTAAAATAACACTGGTATAAGAGTGTTGGATTTCGCCGGTAACTTTTTAAATCACAGTCAGCATCTGTTGTGTTGCATTTGGAGGATGCTCGTGGACATCTGTTGGGTCTAGAAGTTTAATCTACTCTCAAACCTAATCATCCTAGTGTGTTCGTCATCACAGTGGCACACTGTAAGATAATCATTAGGGTATTAAACTCAGACAGAGCGAGTCTGAGCCACGATTGTTGACATGACATTTTTGACCTGTTTTAGCTTTTACTCACCACCAAACTGAGATACTTCATAGGAGCTTATTAGATGATGAGAGTGCTTGTTCTTAGTGTTAGCCTGTTTTGTTTACTGTGGGTCATATTTCTTCCATATGTACATAACTCTGTGCTAATTAGGGATGGGACACTGTGAGTGAGATTATTAGTGTGATAGACTAGTTAAATTTTTTTTTTAGTTTTGATATTTTTAGTGTGGATATTTTAATTAGTGTGCTGTTTGTTTGCACAGTAAAACTCTCAGAAAAGTCTCTTTAAATTAATCTCCTTTAAAGCGCCACCACTACAGCCATACGCATTCAGATGGAAGTTTTTGGCTGCTCTATTCAGGACCCAGCAAGGATTGTTTTTCTGTCTAGTTGGGCCAGTAGTTTCGACTTTTCTACTCTGCCAAAATTAGTTTGGCCCCAACAAAAAGGGGTTTTATTTTTATGTTTAGCAAAGTATTTACTACAAATATTTGCTACAAATATTTACATTACATTGTTTTCTTTACAATTTTTTTCAACGATTATTATTATTAAAAAAATTTGTTTGAATAAAATTGATAAAACTCCATAAATTCATAAACACTTTTGTTGGAAAACACTTGCATATGATGTTAAACATTACTGATTGGTATGTAGTTTTCATCAGATTCTTATAGATGCTTTGAGTCATATTTTTGCAAATTCACACAAAAAAAAAAATCCTCATATGTGACCATGGACCACAAAACCAGCTATAAGGGTCAATGTTTTGAAATTGAGATTTATACTGAATAAATAAGCTTTCCATTGATATATGGTTTGTTAGGATAGGACAATATTTGGCCGAGATACAACTATTTGAAAATCTAGAATCTGAGTGTGCAAAAAAAAATCTAAATATTGAGAAAATCGCCTTTAAAGTTGTCCAAATGAAGTCCTTAGCAATGCATATTACTAATGATAATACATTTTTGATATAATTATGGTAGGAACTTTACAAAATATCTTCAGGGAACATGATCTTTACTTAATATCCTAATGATTTTTGACATAAAAGAAAAATCGATAATTTTGACCCATACAATGTATTTTTGGCTATTGCTACAAATATACCTGTGCTACTTATGACTGGTTTTGTGGTCCAGGGTCACATATATGTTAGCCAGCTAGATCACATCATCTTGGTAAAATTCAGCAGAATATGCAACATGTAGAATACATTTAAATTTGAAACTTCTGTCCTTTTGTCTGGGCATGTCAAATTTAGTGCTAAATGAGTGTTGTTTGTTGTGCTTTTCCAGGATACAGAGCTCCTCAACACGGCCGTGCTGACTGGTAAGAGGGTTTCTGTGCCTGTGAAAGTTTTGGGAGTTGAGGCTGATGGCTCCATCACAGACATCACTAACTCATCTCACTGCAGGTCTTCAGACCAGGATGTCCTGAAGGTAATGCATGTCAAAGTCACTTTTGACAGCTTTAGCAATCTCACACTCTGTGTGCTTCCTATTAGCAGCCTTACTCTGCTTCTGAATGACTTGTCTATCAGACCTGAAGAGCACTGGAGAGAGGGGTCAGGGAATTCGGTTTAGAGAACCACCACTTCCTAGTTCCTCACCTAAAAAGAGAAAAACAGAGGAGGGAGACAGACGTTGACTTGCAAGCCCTCATTGAACTTGTGTTTTTTACTTAAAGGGATAGTTCACCCAAAAATTAAAATTTTATGTTTAACTGCTTACCCCCAGGGCATCCAAGATGGGTGAACTATCCCTTTAAAGCACACCTGTCTTTTTTCTCCTGTGTATTATGAAGAGCTTTAGCCCTTTGTTATTGCTGGATTGTCCTCTGGGTCAACTGGATTTGCCTCAGGAGCAAAATCTTATATCAGACACAGTACCAAAAGTAATAAAAAATGTGCTTATAATCTAACAAATTTATTCATATTACCATAAACTGCATAGGCCCAACAATATGCAAAATTATCAACATGACATAAGCTGAATAGGATAATTTAACTAAACCCTTTACGTGATTTCATTCTCTCAGCAGGAAATAATTCACAGCACAAACCCATGTTTATCTTTTTTGCGAGGTAACCCATATTTAATGTATTCTCGCTGACCTTGTGTGACTGAGTTTGAATGGGCCTTTGACTTTAATAATGAAAGATATAGAAATAATTTTCCTTTACATTTAAAAATTGATAAGCCTGCTTATTTTGCATGATTTTTATGGCACATAGTACAGAGTCAGACCAGATCTGTGGTTTATAAATTAGTCTTCGAAGTACTGGGGGTGAATGAAACAGTGATGCAACAGTGCCCATAGATTTTCCTAATGAGATAGAACAATGTACAGTACACAGGGCTCATTACCTTACACCACACTGATGCTCATGTCTGCATTACCATAAAACATCTTTATCTTATTTACATTTATTCTTTTAGCAGGCATTTATATCCAAAGCCATGTAAAAATAAGGAATATCACACCACAAAAAAATGATCCAGTAATATAAGACTCTGCGAGTTCTGCAATACAAAGTACCAAAATTAGATATTTTGAGATTTAGGTGTCAAGAGACATCAGTGAAACTGAAGAGACTACATTTTTGGTTAAGATTTAGATTCTACCATTGAGAAACATTGAATGTGGAAGATCTAGGAAGTGATTTTGTGCCTTGCTCTGGAACCACAATGCACGACTCCCAAACTGCAGAAGTTGGGAAGGAATATTGACTTTTTTACAGAAAATTTCTGTAGTGATGTAGGCAGCTACTGTCAGCCAGTGCAGAAACACAAAGGGGCTGAATATAAGCCCAGTTGGTTTTATTAAAGACCACTTGTTTAATTGTTGATGCCCAGCCAACAAGGGTCTGCAAGGGTCTGATCTTACAGTTTTCTTATAGAATGCATCATTAAGTGGTCATAGCATTGTTACCAGTGAAGTAAAGGTAACTGAACGTGGCTGGCGGTGATGATAAAGAGCTCTCTTAGGTTAGAGTTGATGTTCTTCAAACACTGGGGGATCATCTAGCGTTGTCACTGATGTAGCAGTTTTAGGTGAACCAATGTGGCTAGATGATTGCACTGATGATATGTAGCCAATATTGACACACAAACAAATTGAGCACCTGAGGAATAAGATACCCCTTTCCTCCTAAATATTATGACTGCTCTATTAAAATGTCTTTAAACCCATTCTACCTGTTAAACAACACTAAACTTAATATGCCCTTTTCACACACAGGTGTCTGAAAGGTGTGATTCTGTGTATGTTAATAGCAAGGAGACATGTGGAAGAGTGAGGATGATGGTGAACTTCACCTACAGCTACCTGAGCACACAGCTTGAGGTGAGCGTATGGATGCCTCGACTCCCCTTGCAAATGGAGATATCTGATCCAGAGCTTAGTCAGATCAAAGCCTGGAGAGTTCCTGTCACAGGGAACAAAAGGTAAGAGACAAGCATATTTCCAATGACACACTGCCACAACAAGCTTCATATGGTTAAAATGTTGGTGCTTTTAGTCAGCATTTAGCCATTTGATATCCACATAGATGTTGTGGGTATAATTCAAATGTGAAGAGCTCATTTGCAAAAACCGATAACTTTTTACAAAATTAAATTTTTTTACATATTAAAGTGGTTGTATAGCGAAAAGCCAGATACCTCCCAAGTCATGCTTTTCCAGTTTAAAATAACACTCGTTTAATCTTTGTAATCTCCTGACAAACGTTGTTGTTGTTGTGATCATAAATGGATATGATTACGCGCAATACACAGAGCTTTTCCTTGCTTTTGCAAGGTTACATGAAAACGTTTCAGCTTTTATTTTCATTTTTCGCCCTGAAGAAGATATCACAGGTTCATCAAGTTCGTCAAAATTATCCATCCTCGATCACTTTTAGTCAGCTTTGACGAAACTCCTCTCAGCTAGCACGTCTTTTCAAAGTGAAAGTAGCCTTGTCACCTGACCTGAATACAGCGCGCTGATTCGCTAAAATGGACTTATCGGCTTCTGTTCAAAAACAACAAGGGCGCTTGTCGGCTTCTGCAGTAAAATGTGGACTTGCGATGCCTTGAAAGTGGACAAAACCGGATTTTTTGACAAAAAGTGTTTAGGGTTCAGATCGCGCTATATGTGGAGAATAATGCACGGCAATCAGCTCTTTTTTTTTTAAAGTGCCGTTTATCGGTTTTTGCAAATGAACTATTCATGTATAATAATATTATTTTGCACTTTTAAATACATTTATCTAAATAGTGACACAGCTTAGAAACCTGCTTTTACCAATTAATACACTTTTATAAATAAACATATGTGGTTTATTTTCTTAAATTTGACTAATTGAAAAATATTTTTAATTATTAACATTTATTTAATTGTCTATGGTTTGGTTGTCAATAATATTTTTTTATTTTCAGTTCCCCAAATTAGCTCAGAACTTTTATATTTGATGTTCCACCCTCATAAGAACTTTTCCACTTAAAAACTGCTCCAAATCATTCTTGTTAGAATACAGAATGTGTTGTGCAGAGATTTCCCGACATTTTTTGAATTGCAAAGACTTTATTATAAGGTAAAGATGAGAGAGTTTATTATAAATAAATTCTTAATATTATTATAAATAAAAAAGTGTGGTTTATTGTTTAATTGACAAAATATTAAAATGTTTAATGATTAACATTAACTTTCTTTTGGGGGGGGGGGGGCGGTTTCTCCACCCTCAAAGCTGCCTCGGTGTATGAGACTTTCTTCGTTCAGATGAATACAATCGGAGTTATATAAAAAAAATGTCCTGGCTCTCAGCCTTTCAATGGGGGTGTTCGGTTGTCAACAGTTCAGAAGACTTGAAATAAAGTGCGCGCATCCATAATAAAACATACCTCACATGGCTCCAGGGGGTGAATAATCGCAGAAGACATGCAAACGGATGACGTAGGCATCGTGCGCGCGCCTCTGAGAAATGAAGGAGCAAAGTTTCCTTACTTCTTCTGCGTATGACAGTCAGCGGAAGTGAGAAAAAAAGTGTTTATTACGTTTGAAATATGGATATTTATCTTACAAAAATGCATGGATTCGCTACAGGAGGACTTTATTCACCCCCTGCAGCTGTGTGAGGCACTTTTTATTATGGATGCGTGCACTTTATTTAACGTCTTCTGAACTGTTGACAACCAACACCCGCTTACCCCATTGAAAGGCTTGGAGGGGCCAGGACAATTTTTAATATAACTCCGATTGGATTCGTCTGAAAGAAGAAAGTCACATACACCCAGGATGCTTTGAGGGTGAGTAAAACACAGGCACATTTTCATTTTTGGGTGAACTAACCCTTTAATAATATTTTAATGCACTATTTATATTGTGACTTGTTCTTGAATTTTGAATCTTGTATTCCACTGTGAATTTTATTTTCTCATTTTATTTTTAATTTTGGTTCCTAGCGCAGAACTTCTATATTTGATATAGAACTGCTCCAAGGCGTTCTTGTTAGAATAGAGAATGTGTTCCGCAGAGATATCCTGGCAGTTTTTTATGACTTTGCAGAGACATTCGTTATAAGGTAGAGATGAGTGATTGCTGAGCATAGTCAAATAGCAGATAGTAGAAAAAAACATATATTAAGAACAGGTAAGTGAGGAAAAGAGTTGTTCATCTTCTCTCCGCATGTTTCTTAGAGTGAGCTGGGACACAGAGGAAGAGGATGAGAGGAAGGGCCGAGGCTGCATGCTGCAGTATCAGCACAATTTGATTCGAGTGCTTACAGTCTTCACCGCAGAATCGCCAGATCCAAGCAGCCCATCTCCTGCATACTTCCTTGGCGCTGATTGGCAGGTAGATGTGACGCGGCTGGTGCGCTACTTTCTGAGAGTTGGGGATACGAGCGTCGCTCGCCTGCAGGCAGGATCCGTGCTGACAGGCAAGGCTGTGGGAGTCACCACTGTGCAGGTAATGGTAAAAATGACAGAGTCGCCCGCAGATGTCAGCTTTGCACAATTCTCATTATTCATTAAGACAACAAAGTTTAGTGTGGGTTTAGTTAATATGAGTGACAATACAGACAGCACATAGACGGATTGCTTGTTTTGTGCTTGTTTTTTATTGGAAGACAAATAAATTAGAAATGATGCCATGCTGTTTTCTGTTGTGTTTTGGTTTCTGTTGATCAGGTGATGTCTCCGTTGTCGAACTCGGTTCTGGCTGAGAGGATGATCCGGGTTCTGGATGATAAAGTCAGTATTACAGAGCTGGGCGTGCAGCTGGTCTCTGGCCTTTCCCTGAACCTGCAGCTCAGCCCAGGAAGTAGCAGGGCCATCGTTGCCAAGACAACTACACAGGAGATCATACACTACCCCAAGCAGGTAATTCATGTGGCTATATGGGCTGTCAGTCTAATTAATCAAATTATAAGCTAATTAATCAAACCACAAAAAATTGCATTTATAAGAGACAAGAGAAAAGCCCCCCAAAAGATAATTCAAAGACATGACGTTAATTGTGGTTGACACATAAAAATGGAATAGAACAAGTGGCTTTCAATGTCAATGTATTGTTGTTGTTTTTTTCCATATCATTGAACATTGAACTGGCATATAGTACAGTGCAAAGCAATCTATAGATTCATGCATTATTACCTGTGCATTGCATTTTGCACCATGAATACTGGTTTTGAAATACTGTGTGAAATTAGAAACAGTTCAACAACACAAAACTCTGTCCTGCATGAACGACTCTTTCAGTCTTTAATAAATTAAATACTTTTAATAATTATAAATAAAAAAACTTTTTTTGCATTTTTATTATTTAATTATTTTTAAATGATTAAAGGTCCTAAATTAACATTGCATTTACATTACATTGGCATTCATATTAGCTACTAAAGAAATGCATCATCCATCCAAGCTGTTTAAAAGAATCTTTAGTGTCTGGTACCATTAATCACTATCTACGAGAGGCACTGACCATTAGGCATAAGGAACAAGAGTTGTACAACGAGTACAACTATGCTCTAAATTTCTTCATATAACTGCCTGTTTCAGTGCCAGGTCTGAGTGGCATAACATGATCCAATCAATGTCAAGCTATTAGTACTCAGCGAGAGGCCTCATTCGTCTCTTGATGGGCTTTGCAAGCAGAGCTCCTAAGGCAATGAATAATGTATTTCACCCCAGAATATAGGACAGCCTGTGGTGGCGTTTGCTTATACTGTATTAGCCAACAGCTCTGGGTTATTGTGCCACAGCTTGTTACGGTACAAACTCTACACTGTGCCCTCTGGTGGTTAAGCAAATGGAGTTTTGAACACAAACAAGCCTATTGTTTGTGTTCAAACTATTTTTTTAAGCCTATCACATACTACAAGGGTGTCCAAACTCGGTTCTGGAGGGCCACTGTCCTGCAGAGTTTAGCTCCAACTTACCTCAACACACCTGCCTGGAAGTTTCTAGTATGTCTAGTAAGACCTTGATTAGCTGTTCAGGTGTGTTTAATTAGGGTTGGAGCTAAACTCTGTAGGACAGCGGCCCTCCAGGAGCAAGATTGGACACCCCTGACATACTACATCCTGCCAAAGAGCTACTTAATATGAAATTAACATGGCCATATCATTAAGATGTAGCTCTAGCTATCATGCTAACTGGAAATTATTTCCAAGTTGACCAGCTTTGATGCTTCAAACTTGGATGAGCCTGTTATAGTGGTACATAATGTTTGTTGATATTTATTATTTTATACTACAGGAGGCAGTGGTTGGCTGCTGGCTAAAGTTCAGTGATGGCTCCCAGACTCCTCTTGATCTGTACGATCCCAGTGGTTATTCCCTCACCATTTCTTCACTGGACCCAAGGGTAGCATCTGTGCGGAAGATCCCAGGGTCCGTCTTTGTTGTGGTTGCTGAAGCCGAGGGACAGGGCTTACTGCTCCGAGCGGAGCTAGCTATCTGTGAGGCCTGTCAGAAATCTAAACGCAAGAGCAAACTGGCTGTGGGTGGAGGCATGGTGAAGGTGAAATTCCCACCGGATGAACAGCTTGCAGGGACTGGCGAAAAAGGAAGTGACCGGGCCAATGATGGTGAGAATGGAGACAAATTGATCCTTACATCCCCTCTGAACACACTTCAACACACAGTTATCCAAGAGAGCACCACAAATGCGATCAAAGCAGCAACCAAATCCAACTTTCAAGAAGCAATAGGAGATGGCGTATCCACAATTAAGTCAATAAACACTATGGATAAAACACTCATTACCAAGCCCATCGCAGACAGAGCACTTGTTACTGTAGGTCCCAGAAGTCCAATAAAGAATGGATATGGAAACTTGCTTGAGAATGCCAACTTCCCATTTCCACCGGAAGAACCCAAGCGAGAACCACCCCTAGTGGAGAGCGATCTGATACAGATGTTTAGTGTGTTCACAGACATAGAGGTCTGCATCTATGCATTGGTAGGACTCTCTTGCTTGGCCGTTATCACCATCTTGCTTCACTGTGCTACCAACAGTGCAAGATCACACAGCAAGAAGTCTCCGATTCAGTGCCAGGATCAGTCCGAGCACAAGCATCACTGGGTACGTCTAGGCACAGCTGCAGAGCAAAACAGAGCTGTGCCTATTGCAACTACCTCCAAGCAGGAGATGCAGGCAGCTGTGAAGATCCCGAGAGCTGTTCAGATGCAGAATAGCAGAGGCCCGGAGACAATCCAGCCGAGGGAGATCCCAGCCATTGCAGGTGAGGAGAGAACTGCCACTCTGGGGCGAAGAACCAACACGCTTCCTCCAAGGCGGGATCCGATGGCTGTCAGATCAGCCACCCTGCTGGCAAGGCCCGTTCGCAGTGAACCTCTACATTCTCCCACAAGCAAAAGGAATCAAGTACAGTTTACAACCTTCGCTACTCTGGACATCAAACATCTGGCTGCTCTCAAGAACGGCCAGAACTTCAGCTGGGCCAGCCAACCAGTTGGAGGTTGTCAAGCTGCCAGTATTGGCCAGGGTGGGTTAAATGGTAAAGCCGAAAGAGTCAATCATGTACATTTTTGTAGCCCAGTGGAAGTATTTGGTCAGACACCGGAATCCAAAGATTCCCAAGGGTTTCTTCCAGAAGGTCCATGGCCTGTGGCTACACCAGTGTCAAAAGTGTGATGCAGGAAATGGTTGTTTGTACAACAGCTCTATTGGCCTCTTTCATGAAATAAGAGCAGGAATTTCGGTGTAAATTGTCCATGAATCCATTCTTATATAAACTGTTGCATTGAACTGAATTTGACAGTTTGTATAGTAATGTTTTTATGAACAATTTAACACAAAAATGTCTTTCTCATTTATGTGCATGCCTGTCTGAAAAGTTTCTCTCAATTTGATGTAAATATTTCTGCAACCTTTTTCAATATTTACTTTTCCTGCTTTTGTATATTTGTAATATTAAAATTAATTAATTAATAATATTAAAATGAGCAGAAAACCTGATCACAACAAATATTTAATATATATGTATAAAATCGCTGCTAATATATTATAGAAATGTGTATATTGTTTTATAATGAACCCCTTCTTGTGTTTTTAAACAGGCAAATACTGTACATGTAATTTAATTAAATGTATAAAAATGAAAAGGTGTAAAATATATCAATTACTACAAATATGTTGTACAGTATAATATTAAAGTGCCCCTATTATGGATTTTTGAAAATTACCTTTCATGCAGTGTGTAACGTAGCTGTATTTGACTGTAAACAGTCTGCAAAGTTGTAAAGCTGAAAGTGCATCATAAATAAAGCTATTGTCTCTCAAAACCAGTCGACTCTGAATTGAATCACGTCAACGAGTCGTTTAAATTTCAAATCCCATTTCTATGAAGTTCATATGCTACAAGTTGCCACATTTGCATAATGCCCACCTACGTCCTGCGTGGACATCCCATGAAAACTTGAACCCCCTCAAACGCTGTAGCTCGTTTGTCTGGATATTAGTGATGGTGAAATGAAGCTTTGCGAAGCACCGAGGCTTTCCCCTCAACTGTATCATAAAATGGATCATTACTCAAAGCTTTTCAACAAGTTGCACAGGTGTTTGAACGTCACAGATCACGTGATTATGGCAAAACGAATTCACTGTGAGATGTTTTTTTTTTGTGTGTTACAAGCTTCGAAGCCTCTGTGCTGAACGTCACATCACTAGTGGATATCATATGTCGACAAGACGCTGTGCTCTGCACTGTGAAAAGTAAATTCGGTTTATTTTCACTTCCAAAGAATGAGGCTGTGAAGAATCATCTTTACTACGATACCACAGAAGTATAATCCCCAAATTGTGCTTCCCCAATCTCCGCGAGTTCAACGCAGGATTCATATGGTTGTCCTTGAAAGATGGGTCAGTGTCCAGTTTGTTTGGACCAGTAAACACTATTGCAAGCTCACACTTGACTGAAACACAAAATAAAAGCAGCGCTGCAAAAACAGTAGCTATAGCCATGGAAAATATGTTTGCAAAACTTATTTTTTTCCTCACAATACTTAATTTATATTTTGCAATTATTTTATTTTTGTTTACAAAAAGCACATTTATTTTTTCTCAATACTTTCATTTTCGTTTGTAAAACTATTTTCTTTTGCAATACTTCAATTCTTTTGTTGAATATATGTGGCATTGAATTGACTCCATAGTAGACCAATCACAACAGACTGGGTCATCGGACCAATCAGAGCAGAGTAGCCTCACACAAAGGCGCGGTTTGGAAAGATGAATCTTCGAATGTATCGTTTGAGAGTAGTTGAGAAAGAAGGTAAATTTAAATGCATATTATAAGAAAATTAAAGTGTTTTTTGACCTTTTTATGCATGTAAACCTGTTGTTGTGGACTCTCAAAACCAAATTATAACCATTTCAAATAGCATAATATGGGCACTTTAAGCTTATTTTATATTAAAGTTAATATTAAATGATAAATTACATTTCTTCTTCTGAACTGTAACTACACTGCAAATAATAGCCCCAGTTTTCAATATCAACTATTGATTATCTGCTTTTATGAATTTATCAAATAAAGTGTCTGATTGTGTACATTTCTATTGTTGTAGTGGTCCTTAATGACACATTGTTTTGTGCCCATCATATCACATCCTTTATTTATGTTAACACTGATGCATAGTGGCTCTGGTTCCTCTTATTATTAATATGTGTATTCATCCATTTTATCACTGCAGCAGTACAGCTTATAATGTTCCACATGCCTCCTGATTGTTTCCTGGTTCAGAGGCCTTTATCTAGTCTTTGACCCATGCTCTGGTTCAGCTCATCAGTGACAGCTTGGAGTATAAAGAAGGAAATCTCTGCAGCAAACAAACCGCTCTGTTTTATTATGATGCCACCAACCCTAGCTTTGCAATGACTGCCATCGCCCTTCACCTAAAAAAAAAAAAAACCTCTCTGAGTAAGCACTGCTTGAAATCTTGAAATTGCATTCTCCTCATTGCATGTGAAGAAATAGGTTGGACTAGACCAGATAATCTGATGTGTTGCACCTCAGGACTGTTGTAGATTTGCAGGGAGGATTTCATCTCCAAAACAGCCCCAAGTTTCTTCCGCAGTAGTGAACAGTGATGTATGAAATACACTGCCAAACATGTTGCTTTTGTGTAAAAACTTCCTTTAAGAATTTTGGATTTTTTAAAATTTGCATTTCATTTCACAACATAATTTGCATTTAACATGTATTCTAGTATAAAGCATGCCAAACTGAAATGTTTTAATATAGGAGTGAACCCACTAAAATGGGTTGCAATTCTGTGCTGATGGGATCTTAGTGTAGAGAAGTATTTTTAGTGTATATTATAGGGAGGGAGGAAAGTATAAAAGTATATTATAAAGTATAAGTAGGGAGGAAAACCCCATATCTTTTTTTTGTCAGTGTTAATATACATTTGTCATGTACCATGTGTTAGGCTGGTAAATCACACTATGCTCTTTAAATATTGTCAGTTTTCCTACTTAGTACTTAATAATTTTGTTGTTTTGTTGGGTCTTTTCATCTCATGACAATATTATTATTTTATGTTTGGTTTTAAATCAAATATGAAATGCATTAAGACTTTTTTTTTTACGTTTTACTTTTTGTGGTACTTGAGTCACAACTACTAGTCCAGTGTAAAATATGACACATAACCAGTTTGAGGATCACTGCTATACTGTAGATTTTGATGGAGGTGAATTCTTTCCAGAAAAGGGGAAAGTCATGCACCAAGTCTGCTCATCGTCTAGTTCCTAACTACTTAAGAATTTTAGAATAATATGTGAATTTTTCCAGTAATAGGATAAGCATAGCACAAAAAAATACATATTCATGTGTAGGATGTTTTAAATAACAGCTACGTCTGTGCTATCATTACAACAGTCACCTCCGGAGTGTCGGATATTCTATTGACAGATTTACAGGATTGAGGTCATTGTGTTTCTGGATTATGCATTAGTTGATCTCTGCCCCCATGTGGGCCAAACATGGTGAATCTGCTCTCAACTCCTTTCACTTCTGGCTTGTATGTAATTGTGGTCAAATGTAGTATGTTTAGCCAGTGTGTCTGCACTTTTTCAAGTACATTTCAAAGAGTTTATTTATTTACTTGAGAGGGTGTATGTTATAGGACAACTTTTGTTTTCTATAGTAAGCTGGATTTTCTCATAGATTTAATAATAGATATAATCTTTTGCAAGTCCAAAGACAGAAAAATATATAAATGATATAAAAGATATAAATATCTTTTCAGTGTTAGCTGAAGGCTTTTACCACTGCATGATAAGACCATGACCACAAAAAACAAAACAAAAAACAGTGGTTGTAAACATTCCTTCCTCACTTCACACTTCATCAGTGTCTGCTGGAACCAACACTGACAATCCGATGAACAAGTGCAAAAGCACTGAGAGTGGAGGACTTGGCATCCTCTTACAGAGGAACTGTGATGAAAGCAGGCGCAATGGTGAGCTTCCACGACTTGATGAGGGAGGATAGCAATAGTGAGGCAGTGCTGAATGACGGTTAGTGGGATATCAGTTATTGAAAAGAAAATGGGAGAGCATGGCCTCTCATAAAAGACTAAATTAAACTAAATGTTATGTAGTGTAGTGGATCAGGGTTGGTAACCAGAAGGTTGCTGATTTGATTGTGACTTGAGCAAAGCACTTAAAGGGTTAGTTCACCCAAAAATGAAAATTGGCTTGTGTTTTACTCACCCTCGAAGCATCCTAGGTGTATATGACTTTCTTCTTTCAGACAAATACAATCAGAGTTATAATAAAAATGTCCTGGCTCTTCCAAGCTCTTCATTGCAGTCAGCGGGGTGTTGCAATTGAACCGTCCCCAATTTTGTCAAATAAAGTGCATCCATCCATAGTAAAAAGTGCCTCACATGGCTCTGGGTGTGAATAAAGGCTTCCTGTAGCGAATCAATGCATTTTTTGTAAGAACAATATCCATATTTCAACATAATAAACACTTTTCTCTCACTTCCGCTGACTGTCATACACTGAAGCAGTTCCGGCGGATGACGCAGCACGTATGCGCAGCGCGTGCGCCTCTGAGATATGCTAGTCTCCGAGTTTGTTTATAGGAGCAAAGGAAGCAAAGTTTCCTTACTTTAGCAAAGGAAAGCCAGTCTCCTCTTGGCTTATATCGAAATCCTCCAACATATTTCTTTACAAATCCTCGTTATGTACTTATAATTTGTGACCACATTTGTGTTGTTGTCTATTTCCACTTTCGTACACTTATACGCAACGCTGATGGCTACATCATCCGCCGAACGCTTCCGGGGATACAGTTGGTGAATTGATATAAAAGTTTTTATACGTTTGAAATATGGATCTTTTTTCTTACCAAAAACGCATGGATTCACTACAGAATGCCTTTATATGACCCCCCGGAGCCGTCTGAAGCCCGTTTTTATAATTATGATGGGGCCGCTTATATTTGACACGTTGTGGACTGTTCAACTCAACAACCCGCTGACTGCAATGATACGTCTGGAATCGCCAGGACATTTTTTATAACTCTGATTGTATTTGTCTGAAATAAGAAAGTCATATACACCGAGGATGACTTGAGGGTGAGTAAACACAAGCCAATTTTCATTTTAGGGTGAACTAACCCTTTAAACCCAGGTTTCCCCTCCTCACTTTTTAAAAATTCAGGGCTTTTACAACCTAATGGGATAACAGAACATTTAAAGTTCATGTGATATCATAGAAGCTCATTTTAAAGTTGAAGAACCTCTATAGATTGCAATAATCTGGGTCCGGAAGTAAAAATCTTATTCATTTTCTCTGTAGGGGAATTGATTTTTAATGATAGCTCATAAAATGTTAAAGACAGACCTACTGTGAGCTACAAAGTTGTTAATGGATGGTATATGCTTTTGTTGAAGCCATCAGTCCACATTATTTCAACTTATTTTTTAAATAACCATGTTCAAAAGTGGAATTCCAGTGAATAATACATTCACCGCCAGATTCTGCATAGAAGTCAGAGAATCACAACAAGCAAATCATGCCTTTAAATCAATAATTTTATATTTATCAATTTTTGATCCATGTAATTTGCAGTGCTTCATGGGATTCTAGTTCTTTCTATCACTAAAACTGTTAAGTACACCGTTGTACCTTTTGTCTTTTTGTTTGATTTTGAAATGCTTTTTAGTTTTAAATCAAAATGTATAATGTTGTGATTCACCTTGTAGCTGGTTGGTTTGGTTTATGGCTTACAACTCTTTAATGAAGAGTTAACCCATATGGGAAAAATACTTCAGGAACCAAGGCTGCTGAAAAAGTGGGCGGGCACTGTTGCATTCTATGAGGCTCTGTAGAAAACTTGATTCTGATTGGTCAATTGCGGCATCCAGTCATGTGATATTTCCTAATATTCGCCGTAGTCCAACGCTGTATCTCAGGCTGCTCATTGGCGGTACTTTTATGTGTAATATCAGATTGCAGACGTGCTCTCATTTCATATAAACGCAACTGGCACCATCTTGTATCTCAATTTTCGATTGTAGTGAAAAACACTTTAGAAGACTTAAGTATTAATATTACTGTAGCATTGTTTCAGCATTCATTTTAGGCTGATTGTTTTTGTACATTGTATTTATTTGGTAAGTGGGATAAAATCATTGGCTAGAATAATTGAGGCCTAGCTGAGCTGGTTCGCTCAAAGCAGCCGGATGGTTTTTTAGAAGCTTTAGGTTGAGGAAAAAGATCTGGAAGTGGTCATATCTGTATTGATACAATATATCAGATTTGTCTGAAGTACTAGAATATTTGAAGAGAAGTCTGCTCTCTGCCCCAGTTTAAGCTATTTAGAGGCTGATGAACTGTTTTGGCTTGAAAGAGTTTTACAGTGTCTTCCGCAGATGAACTGACAAACTCTGAGAAAAGCATTTAAAGTTCAACAAATCCCACTTGAAAGTTCAGATGATGCGTTTCTATGCTTTTTGAAAAGAATATGAAGTCAGACTGTATTCACTTAGCCCCACATGTATTTAATCTAATTCTGTTTGGTGAGTCATCGGGTTGTGGTTTTTTGAGACTGTGCTTAGTCTTTTAGGAGGCTGAAAGAGCTGCAAATTTAAGCAGAAGCAAATTCAAAACAGAATTTGCTAATCTTGAAAAGATTAAAAGCAAAGGGCTGGATATCTACAGTAAAGCCTTTACAGTAACGCCACAGGAGGCCTGATGGTGCCCAATTCTTTGTAATTGCCAGAACGCGCTTTCAGCTCTTTGAGCAAAATTGTATCTAATTTGTCGAGGAACCGTTTTGCTCTAGTAGTCAAACATAATGTTGAAATGAATAAATAAAAGGTAGAACTGTAGTAACATGTTAAAACCAGTACGAAAAGCTGCACTTTAGATACAATATGAAAAATAAGGGTTGTCTGAAGTTTAAGTCAAGCATTCATTAAAGCACTTCCTTAATATTCTGACTTGGCTGAACTCATTTCTGCAATTGTCTGATTTGAGGCAATGTAGGAAACGTGGAATTAGCTAGTGCCTTGGGCTGCTTTAATTAGATTTGACAGAAGAGACGGGTGGGGGTAGTCCTCAGGGGCTGTGAAAAGACTAGACCTTACATGTTTTCCTGATGTGCTAAAATAAACATTTGGGTGGATTTGTGTTAAATGGTTTTTTAATGCTTTAAGGTTCAAAACCTTTTCACTACTTACATTATTGTTTCTCCTCTATGCCCCACCTTTCTGAAACGCGTCGATTTTTACAAAGCTCATCGGTCTGAAAAAGCGAGGTGTGCTCTGATTGGCCAGCTATCCAGTGCGTTGTGATTGGCCGAATTCCTCAAGCTTGTGACGTAAATGTTACGTCCCTTACCAGATTGTGATGCCTGCGGCAACCACATGTGACGTCCCCGGGCTGGACTCCGCTTCGTCCACGGTGACAGCCGATCCGGCGATTGACAGCGCGAAGTTGAAGTATGCATGGCGAATCGATATCGTCCTCTTGAAGGCCAAACAAAGTAGTTTCGCTTTCACAACGAAGCACACAGCGCTTTCACGACATGGCGGCGGTGGCAACAATACTACAGCGAGAATAAAAGTTATGCCTTTTTTCTTTGCGTGAACATTTGGGCGGCGTTATGCAAATCTTCCCACATAGTGACGTAGATATGTGGGGGCGTGTTAGAATGAGCCGTTTTAGGTAGGTGTGGCTGACTCTTAACTTTTATAAAGAATATCTCTTTGGATTTGAGACTTTAGTCTTTGCAACTTTACAGATATTCTTTATGCAGCAAGAGCTTGTAACACTCCAAAGAGAAAGGAAAAATTGAAATCGCATCATATGACCCTTTAAAAAAAATGAATGAACAAGGTGAAAGACTATCAAAAGGTTGGAAATGGTTGCTTTTGTGTTCAGGAGGGGAATATATTTGGATATATTTTCTGTAGCAGCTTGTGCAATTTGTTTGGAGCCCATCTTGTTTTGCGTCTGGCAAGTGCTGCTGCTTATCGCTTTGATCTGTGACAGCCAGTTATTTCTCTTCTGTTTCTGAGCGCTGTCACCCGGAGTCAGACTGCGGACCTACACATTGCTGTCTCAAACAAACATTAGGCCAGTTGTAAACACACGGCTCCCTCTCTTTTTGGTCTCTCTTACACATAACGTCCCACTTTTTGCAATACCCCTTTTTTCACACTGACTTCCATGTGTCCTGTAAGAGAGAGCAGGGATAAATGAAACACTTTGGTTTTTACTCATTTATTAAGAAAATCACTAAGACTAAAGCTTTGAATTGTGCCTCAAACTGTCAGCAACCATTACCCTTGTCAATTCAATTTATAACTTAATTGAGTCTGAAAAGCTTAAATTTAGACCAGCTCTCTTAAATTCAATATAAAGTGATGTTCGCAGCCCATTTTACATCTGTAATGTGATGTTTTTGAGTTTTATTGTATGCTATATACTGTATATTGATTTATTTTCAATATGCTAATATTCTAATGTGCTAATATAATATTTATAATATGCCAATTTGGTGCTGGAGATATTTCTTATTATCAATGTTGAAAATGACTTAATATTTTTTGTGGAACTGTGACACAATCCTGAATAGTCCTTAAAATTGTATAATGTTTTCCACAAAAATATTAAGCAACAAAAAACAATTTTCAGCATTGATAATAACAACTAAGCACCAAAAACGATTTATGAAGGATCATGTGACTTTGTAGACCGGAGTAATGCCTGCTGAAAATTCAACTTTGCTGTCACAGGAATAAATTATAAAAATATTTCATAATAGGCAACAATTATTTTAAACAGTAATATTTCATAATACAGTTTTATTGTATTTTTTATCTAATTAATGCAGCCTTGGTGAGAATAAGAGATTTCTTTCAAAAATATTAAAAAAAAAAAGTTTTGACCAGTAGTGTATATTGATAATAAATCTATACTGAATGGCACAAAAAAAGCAAATTGGTTAAAACTATGTCAAAATAATAATTGGCTGCCATTATTCAGTAGCCTGCATGGCATAAGTGATGTCATCGGAAAAGGGGAAATCAGTTCAGTGAAAGAGCAAAGTACATTTTGATTAAAGATTATGAAGTCAACAGTTTGTTTTTTCGAAATAACATGCGCAGATGAATTGTTCACAAAAAGCCCAGGAACATGCATTAATAATGTAAATAAGGTCATGTTAAAGGTGCTTAGCAACACAACATTCAGAATGAATTTGTTATTTCAAAAGGATTTTACATTCAAGATGATAAAATGAAACAATCTCAAATTATAAATCGCAGGAAAATTCTCTCTTCATCAGTCTTCATATACCTCGCTTTTGTTAATGATTATTAAATATACTGCGCGTGTGTATAATTCATCTGGCTTCAGAAGTCAGTAGTTTGGAGTGTGCAGGGAGAAGAAATAATGATATGACTACACAGATCAAACCAGGTATTAAAGAGCTGTCACATGAAACGGGAGCACCTGCTGTGAGAGAATGTTTGTGACAACAGGAGGCCCGCAGAAAAGGGACAGGAGGGGGTTTAGGTGTTGACAGGATCCAGTGTTGACACAAACACTTATAAAGAATTCAACTCTTAACTCGTGTTGTGCAATTGTTCTGCGCTGGTTGCAAAACAGCTCCTGTATCATGCTAAATAAAAATCTATCACACAACCGGCAATGATTTCACCGTTTTTGGTGCACGGTACTGTACCTCAGTGTTACAAATGAGGGGGATTCTTGTGCGAGCACCTTCTGTCTTTGTATTGAAAAGCTCTTAATTGTGCAGCTACATTTAAAATAAAAAGTCTTTCAAGAACAAAGACAAGGCCTTCATATTATGAGAATAAAATAGAATATGAGGGGGTTTTTTTGGGTGGGGGGGGGGTACAAAATTGGACATCTTTCAAGGGATAAATACTTTTTTGCTTCACTTGCTCTGACTGCATACAACTGAGCCGTTCGCTGATGACCACATGCACGTATCGTTTGCGTGATCATTGCAATTCCAGAGAGAGAACAAACAACACGCTGGTCACGATTAGAATAACAAACCGAAGGATGTGCAAAAAATGTTGGAGATTTCGCCATAACCAAGAAGGAGACTGTTTTCCTTTGCTAAGACGGAACTTTGCTTCCTTTGCTCCTCTCAACAAACCTCGCGAGCTAGCAGACCTCAGAGGCGCGCGCACATGGCACATACGTGCTGCGTCATCCCCGGAATCTGCTTCAGTGTCTGACATCGAGCGGAAGTGAGAGAAAGTTTTTATTACGTTTGCAATTTTTTTATTTTTTTCTTTAAAAAACACATGGATGCCTACAGGGTAGCTTTATTCATCCACCGAGCGCGCGGCACGTTTATTATAATGCTCGGCTTTATTTGACGCTTGTGACTTTCAAGCACTGCAACACCTGCTTACTGCAATGATAGAGCTTGGAATAGCAGGACAATTTTTAATATAACTCCGATTGGATTTTTCTGAAAGAAGAAAGTTATATACACCTAGAATGCTTCGAGGGTCAGTAAAACACAAGCTAATTTTCATTTTTGGGTGAACTAACCCCCCCTTGTTTTGTTTAGCTACTGAGAAAACCTTTGTTATAGCACTTGCATTTCATTGCTCTTTTGTTGATTTTGATTGCATCCATTGTCCTCAATTGTGAGTCGCTTTTTGGAGTAAACAGTGTCTGCTAAATGTCTCCATGTACAGTTAAAATCGTCAGCATAGAGTCTTTTACCTCTGTTGAAAACCGCAGGGAAATTTATTTTTTTAAATGCTTCACTTGTGTTGACTTTTACAAACTTGGGAAGATGTTTGGCGCACGTCGCATTTTCAAATGCATGTTATAAGCGACTCAAACTCACAGCACTTGCAGAGATGGAGTTCGTGTGGAGCAGCGTTTACTGTGAATCGCTCAAAGACACTGAAAACACTGTTATCATGAGCGGCTCATCACAGCGCTTCACTCTGAAACAGTAGTTAATAAAATCAGTGAAATCACCTAAATGAGGCTTCAGTTCTACATCCAATTTCATAAGAATTGTACCTTTGGACCACCTAAGTTAATGGGTATTCCTTACAGTGCACAACAGAATTTAATAAGTGTGAAGTTATTGTTTTAGGGAGAGCGAGTGCTGGTGATGACAGTGCAGTTGTCTATAGACGTCTACCTTTAGTTCAGGCTCAATGTGGATGACCTCTTCTCTCCTGCCTTAAACTTCTAGATAGCATGACACAAGCGTTCTCTGTCAGTGCTATTGCTGCCCCATTCAGCCGAGGTCACTATCTGTCTGTGAAGCTGAGCAGATGATTTATGCCCATCTATTGCAATGCATCCGTTCACCGATTTTCCCATTAGAGCTGTTTCCACACTCTTAAAAAGGATGTGTTAAAAACAACACAACCCGTGTTATATCTTAACACACCTGTGTGTCTAGTTAAGGACAACACATTTTGTGTTACTTTTAACTCAACCAGTGTGTTATTCTTCTTAACACAGGGAGTGTGTTAAAATATTTAACACACTAATGTGTCATAAATCACACAATTTGTGTTCTTGAAATGTGCTATTTTTGACCAGTTAAAATGAATGCAATATAAAAAAAAAAGCACTTTTTAAAAATATATATATATTTATTAAAACTTGACTGCTACATTTTCAAAGTCAACATTCACATGTCATTTGAATTTCATAAAGACATTTTTTAAACAATTTTATATCTTGGATTTACAAAAAGGTTTTCTTTGTAGGAAATCATGTGAAGTGGTTTTACATCAGCAGCATTGCTCAAATTAATCACTTTGTATTCATTTGTTCTTTGGACTGCATAAGCATATAAGTTGATTTTTTGCACTTCGGACATATGTACATGGTGGTACAATTTAGGAAAGTGCTTGAAGCTTTGAAATAAGCTCCACAACTTTAGATCTCTTCCCACCAGAGAAAGGAATGTCATACACATTTTCAAAGAAATTAAAGACAGATGTGAGTTGGATAGGATATTCTACATTGCAAACCCAATACATTTTAAACAGCTTGTCGATGGCACACGTCAGACTGTTATCCTCAAGTGGAATGGTGACTTTGTCATTCTCGGCCACAATGATGTATTGCGCTGTAGAACTTGGGGCTCCTAAACAGACAATGTGGGGTTGTTGGCTTTCCACCATTGTCTGGGAATTATCCAGGAGGCTGGAGATGCTGGTTCCAGCCTGTAAAAATAAAAGTACATTTTATAAAATCCATTATCAACAGTTCAAGTGACTGGAGTTTCTCTTAAAGGGATAGTTCACCCAAAAAAAGTTGTCATTGATAACTCAACCCCCTTCGGTTCAAACCCGGTAAGACCTTTGTTCACTTAGAAACACAATTAATATTTTTTGATGAAATCTTAGAGCTCTCCTCTGATCCTCCGTAACAACAACGAAATTGAAATTTCCCCGCACAACAGAAAGTACAAGAACTCGGTGCCTGGGAACCTTTTGAAGGATCAGAGCGCTCTCGGATTTCATCAAAAAATATCTCAATTTGTGTTCCTAAGATGAACAAAGGTTTTACGGGTTTGGAACGACATGAGGTGAGTAATTGATTCCATTTATTTGTTGGGTGAACTAGTCCCTTTAATTTCTTCTGCATTAATTGGAACTATAGCCAGGTAATTTTTTATTTTTGTTCAAAAGACAATCGGCATCCATGATCTTATCGGAATGTTATTAGAATCGACGTAAAGCGTAAATTTAAACAACACACACGTATATTGAAAAAAAAAACGCTATAGGCCTTGCAGATAAGACGATGCTCACATGTGCTCGGTGGCTCTGTAAAATTCACTCAGTCAGTGTTTGTCATTCTTGAAGCCAACTTGTGCCTGAATGGATGATTACTTTACCGTTTAGGATCCTGCATTTAATTTGAAATGTACTACAGCATGACCCGCTGACATGATAGAGTAACAGTCCACGACGCGTGCGGTGACAACAGCAGTGTAAGGTGTTTTATTTATTTAGGGGGCGCTGTTGGCCTATTTGTAATAAAATGAAAATACACAAATAACCTTAAGACACTTGGCCAAAATGAGTTGAAAAATAATTACAAAAATATAATATCATGCTTCCCTAAAAAACGAGACAAAATGAAAACAGTATAGTGTTATGTAAATCAGAGAGTAATGTAATTTAGTAACATCAAAGTGCTTGCACAGAAAACTAACAAACAAAAAATAAAGCTAACATAAAAGGACAATCAAGTTGCTTACCGGCTTAATGTCCAAGAGATAAGCAAGGGCCGACTTTGTACTGCATTTGGCCCACCCTTTGCTCCTTCCTGATGCAGTGGGGGGCAGCAATGTAGTAAGAATTTGAAGAGCTCTGTAACATGAATCTGTAGTATGATAGAAAAACAAAAAATATGACATTTTTAATGGCTGGTATAACGGCTGACTTTAAACTCCAACCTTGTCTTCAGAGAACTACTAAAACTAATGATGTCCACTGAAAGAAAAACAACATTTTGACAGAACAAGCAAAGTAGCCTACCTTCACTCTCATTATCAGTTGGCATGACCAGAGGATCTTTCACTGTGGACATCTTTTGCAACTTTGTAACAATATTTCCTTCCCATTTTCGAAGAAAGAGGTCAGCCTTCCCAGGAAACATTTTTCCAAACTCCGTGTCAAGCTACAACACAGGATAGAATACAATTACAACACTACTGTTTCCTCAGTATGTTCACAAAAACGAGTCAAGTTTTCGAGTCAAGTTTATGCAATCTTAACTTCAGAGAGGCATTGTGGGCCATTCCAAGTTATGAATATTAGTAAAAAGAAAAAACTATACAGCAGTATTATGATTTGAATTAAACTGAATGAAAAAAAATTAAGTGGTGGGGCTTGATTTTAGTGCAGCTTAATCTCTAGCTTGCATCAGACTGATGGTTGGAGGGGAGTGGTTAAAGGATGTTTAAAGAATAACGTAAGAGAAGGAACAGCATTTCAGAAGGAAAGCAAAATTCCAGATTTTGACTAAAGATTACAAAGACAAACTTTTTTTAAAAAAAATAAATTGCATAGATTCATTTTTCACCACAAGACTAGTAATGTGCGCCAACAAAGTAAAAAGAACAACAAAAAAATAAACTTTTTGAATTCATGTGGACTTAATATCTACCAGCCATGTCCCTTTGCTGACAAGTCTATTCATACCTAGCTAGAAGGAAAAGACATGCAAAACACAAGTACTTACCAAGTATGGCATGTCCACAAATCGAGGATATTGTTCAAAAATCTTTCACTGTTGGGGACTTGTTTGCGACCCATAACCTGCGATTACTGTATGTTTTCTCCATGCCCAATTTGATGGTATGGAGGTTTTCTGGAGATGGTTTCATCCTTTTGATCACAGTCGTCCACTCCCGAGAGGACTCCTCCTCCCCTTCAGCAGTCATTTCCAAAGTGATAGACACTCCAGAGGAATCACTGATTCGACTATGTTTGCGCTGGTAGCGACGCTGATCATCATGAAGTTTCCTCCGTAGATTTCTAAGTCTCATCTCAATAAATCTACTGTGGGAGACTGGGTCATAGAAATGTTCCTGGATGAAAGGGGGAGGATAACAATTTTAACTTTTACAAGAACCCATGATGTGTGACGAGCTAACCAGCAGAGTGGATGTACTTTTGGTGTTATTGTAACTGTAATATTGGTCATTTAAAAAAATTAATAAAACCACTAAATTTTCAATTGATTTGTAACCTGTTAACCAATTAACATACCACACTTACTATTCCAATTTGCATTTATTTCAAGTGGGCTTTGTGTGTTTTAATAAGTGCAACTTACAAATCCTTCATTCTCTTCTCCCATCTTGATCTTCAGAGAAGAAAACAGTGTCACCACACTTTCTGCCAACATCCGTTTCTCTTCATTACAAGGGTAACTATAAGCAATACAAAGACAAAACATGGAAGAATTACACAATTCAACTTGTACATAATACATTAAACTAAAGTACAGGAACCAAATTTAGTCAGTTTTCTCTGCTGATCAGCAGTTTTTTTCCCCAATTATGTTCAAATTATAAAAAGTAATCAGTGTGTATTCAAAGTATTCAACATCATTATACATCATCACATTCACAGTTGTTTTAGTTAATTTATCAACTGTAAACTTACAATCCACTTTGTTCCACCAACGCACTGACTCCTATTTTCACAAGGAGTTTTCTTGATGTCTCTGAAAGCATTCCTGAAGCTTCATAATCCTTAAATATACTCGGACCTTTGCTTTCAATTAGAGCTTGCAGTGTGTCTACATCAATTTTATTACGTTGATGCTGGAAATATAAAAAGCACAACGTAGTTCTAATTAGATAAGTTAATGATTCAGTTACTAGTACTAGTACACTCACTTATATTGTTCCAGAATGAATCCGCATTTTTGAATGAACTGGTTGAATGGTTCTCACACTCATAAAGACATCTACTGGCAAAATATACAGATGTGCAAGTGTACAGACGATTAGTTTCTGTGGAATAGGCAAACAAAGTCAAAGAGTAATAAAAATAGTGAAAAGCATGCTGTTATTTCAGCACTCAGTTATATATACAAACCTTCTGTTGACTACTTGGACCTGCTTCTTGTGTGTTCTTTCGTGCAACCTTCAAAAAAAAAAAAAAAGGCAGTTAAAATATGTTCAAGTATATTACTTGTATCAGTATACGCAAGTACTCCATGAACATACATTCTGTTGACGACTTGGACTGGCTGCATCTACATCCAATTTTTCATCCTTAAAGGACAACAAAAGTAACAAGAAGAAGTACAATAATTACAATAATAAAGATATTAAATAAAATGAAACTGCATCTACTCTTATGTTATGCACAAACATGTTAAAGTAATATTTTATCAATGGATAAGTTTAATTTATAAAGTTGTCTGTTTCTTGTCTGAATGGCGCTCCTGGCAAAAAACATTGTCAATGGGCCAGATGGCATGGTGATTTTTTAAAAAAGTTGTGTTTATGTGAAATCAGGATTACAATGTATGTGACACAAAAGGTGTTACTGTAGGTAAATACTGAAGCATTCTATGGTGGATGATCATACAATAAATACAAACTTAAACAATCCCAAACTAGTAAAGTGTGTTTACTATTGACATGTTAATATGAGTTTTCATTAGCTAGTAGCTACCATTATGTACTATGCTAATGAAAAAAGAAAATGTAGATAAATACTGTACTACTTTACATTATCATTTGTAATCATCATCCCACATCATGTTTGAATGGAAATGCCACTTGAACTGTTTCTTTCCATGCTCAAAATTGAAAAGCAATATTAATATTTAATGCTTAAGAAAAGTACAATAATACTGGAATCTATATACATGACACATGTCATTTATTATTAGTTATGTTACTGAAAAAGGAAATTACATACCAATGCATGTGATCCACTTCTCTTAATCAACTTAAACAAAACTTGAAACTTGTCCTAGGCTTCCACTTTCTCATTTAGGTCGGTGTCAATAAATTCATTAAAATCAGCGTTAAATTTCAAAATTCGGTGGTACTCTGCAGCACAGGGGAGGAGACATTTGGAAGCATCAATTATTTCTGCTGCACTCTTGAGATGCTGCAGTTTTTTGCATATCTCCTTTTCATCAAGTAGTACAGCCACTAGTGTTTTTGGAGTGTCCTCCAGTTGAAGCTGCAAAAGGGCAAACAAAAACACCCATCTGTTATATATACATATATTGATTAAGCATAGAATTCACATTCATAATGTAAAAGATTAGTTACAGCATGTTTGAATGACAATCTATTTATTAGAAAACACAAGCTACGAAGCTGCTAAACCTCCTGATAAACCTAAAGCAAGATTTTGAATCTCCGAAAACGCATCGGCGCCTTTTCACTTGATTCGCTATACACCTTTGAAGTCCCGATCTGATCCAAATGATTCTGAAACGCATCCGATGGAAGCGCTTCGCACAGCGAATCATTTTGCGCACATTTTTAAATGATCGAGTTTTCAAAAAGCTTCGTTGTTTCTTTGCTCGTTTTCTCTGTATAATTTATTCATTGTTTGAATAACCATAGAAATGAAATCATTACATTTAATAGGTCTAACGTACAATGTTTTTATTAAATTGTATCACGTTAAATGCAGTTTCCGTCATATTAAAAACATTTCATAAAAATGTTCAAAAGCATCCCCCCCCCCCCCTCTCCTTTTCACTCAACCATGTTTTATTCCTGCTTTTTTTTACACACCAATGTGTTATATTACACCATGTGATGGCAATTACGTACACAAAATTGACACCAACTGTGGAAAACAGTCAAATTAACATTCCTTTTTGAGATGGAGAGTACCTAATGTCGAAGTCAATCAGATTTGAACCTTCCCTTGATAAATCATTTATTATTTGGGCATTTAACCAAACATCATACATTCTAGTTTTTCATGACAGAAGACGACAGAATCGCAATGAAAGTAGTAACGACCGCTTTGTCAAACCGCGTTGCCGAGAAGCCTGCCTAGCTGCAGCGTTTACTCAGACGTCATGTTATTTGCACAAATCAAACAAACGCGTTAAATGAGTTCTCTCCGAAAGTGTTGGCGAACTTTCCACAGTGTCGAAGAGAAATACAAAGAAGGGGTGAAGCACTAACGTAACTATCAGACGCGTTGCAGTCGTGTTCCAACACCGCCTCTCTATTCTCCGGAAAATACCCGGAAGCCTAGAGGTCCGCTAACTAAACGCACAAATTGACCGTCTAAAAAATACCAATATCAAATACAGTTTACACTTTTGTCTTTGACAATTACTAATAACGCAAGAAATCCTGAATACCTGACTGTGCGGCCAAGTCTTCCGCCGATGGAAAAGATGCGCGAAACTTGCTTCTTGCCGCGCGAGTGACGTAGGCAGCAATGTGATTGGATGATAGTTAACACATGTTGTGTTGGACACTGTGTTGTTTCTCTCTCTTTCTTTTTCTTTTTACACATGATCAACTTAAAATTACACAAAATGTGTTAAAATGGACATAACACAAAAAATGTGTTATTAATTAACACACCCTTTTTGAGAGTGCAGCACCACATGAAAAACGCATCTCCTCTTAGGTCTGTTTTTAGTGCTTAATGCTTAAGATTCCCTCATTTTCACAACATTGGAAATAGCCCAATCATATAATGGCTAAATCAATTAGCTGCCAGTTAAATGCTGGTGACACAGCTGGCATGACCCTGGTCTCTCCCATGATATTCTTTGTCTGTGTTTAACTGTATTATGAAGAGAGAGTATTCACAATGTGATTTACACATTCTGACTAGTATGTAACTTGGGTAAAATTCACTTATGTCATTTTGTGCAGATGCACAAATATTGTAATATGCGTATATCATATAAACTATGCACCTGCTAGTAAAGTTCATTGACTGTTCAGCTTCAGCTCAAGTAGGTAATTCCTTAAAACTATTCACTATGATTAGATTATTTTAAGCAATCATTTTATTTCAGTTTTTTTTCTTTTTTCAAAAAACTTTGTTAGTGCATTGGTAATAGATTGTGGTATTATTTTTTGTCATAATTTCTCGCCTCCTCTTTGTGATGTCTGACCCAGAAACATTTTAATGCACTGAATAAAAAAAAATTACATATTGTTTCTAGTCCAAACAGATACTGTATAATGATTTAAATGTATATGAGAAAATGACCTCAAAAGATTCTAAACAATTTTTATGACAGAATTTATTATTAGATTTATTCAAACATGCATTAAATAACTGAACATGTAAAAATATAATGCACTTATAATATAGTGATTTCTATCATGAGAACTCTCAGAAGATTTTAGCATGGTAATGGATATAACAATGTTAATGTATTTGGTCTTGGCGGAATAGATCTGCTACGCTGCTGCTGCTGTTGGTTATTTGAAGATTATTGCTCATGCTAGCAAGTACAGGAACTTGCTACTGCCAATACATAAGCCAATATGGTGCTGTGAGTATTTAAAGTGCCCCTATTATGCCTTTTCGAATATTACCTTTCATGCAGTGTGTCATGTAGCTGTATGTGAACAAAAACTATCTGCAAAGTTGTGAAGCCGATAGTGCACAGTAAATAAAGTTATTGTCTATCAAAAAAAAAGAGTCGGCTCGCAATCGCCTAAACGAGTCATCAGGAATTCGAATCTTATTCTGTTACGGCTCTCTTCGTGACGTAGAGCCGTAACAGGACTGCACCATCTGACCAGTCACAGCAGTGAGGGCTCACGGAAAGGAGGGGTTTAGAGAGACTGATTCTTTGAACTGCTTCGCATGAGTCGTTTACGAATCAATTAGAAATAAGGTAAAATGAAATCTATTTTTTGAGAAAACTAATGTGTTTTTTGACCTTGCATGCATGTAAACCTGTTTTAGGAGACTCATGAAACAATATTAGCAACCTTAAAAATGGCATAATAGGGGCACTTTAAGACATACTGCTGCTGCACAAATAGCATATAAAATAACCCCCCAACAAAGCTGGAACGAGAGGATAAACAACAGCTAAAATGTGTATGCTGCTGACAGCATGAAAACGTACTGCTGATATACAATAATGTGTTTGAAAGCATCCCCATAAGGCAGGAGATATGAAATTATAAAATCCCCCAAAAAAGCAGATCTATTGCCAAGACATATGCACTGCTGCTGCTCTGAAGAGCAATGAGATCACGTGTTTGCTATCTATGTGAGCCTGGGCCTGCTTTGCCGAATGGCTTAACACTAGTGTGTACCTGATCAGTTGACCAGATAGCGTAAAACTAGTGACTTGACTTAAATGTGTTTATGGGCTAGTGAAGTTCAGAGAAATTAACTTGTGGCTTAGCAATGTGAACCTGGGTGCTGTACCCTTAGGCTTATTTAACTAACGACCTAAAAAAAACTGTGTCTGAGCCCATATAGTTCAAACTTACCTAGGTAGAAACATGCACTGTGTGTCATTACAAACAGGAATCACTTTGTAAGCTGATAGATGATGTCCCTCCTAGCAACCACCTGACTCAGGCTCAGGCGACCTGAGAAAATAGTACAATTTTGTCATTCAATATCATTGTCATATCCTCTTACCTTTTTTTTTTTTTTAATATCTTTATATTTTAAACGAATTCATGATTATCTTTAAACTATCACTAAACATTACTTTTATAATAAACTCTTCACTATCGCTGAACCAAGGTAATGAGTGAAATAGAGATGTGGCCCCTTTAAGAGTGAGCGCTCCTTTCTGAACTGTCTGCATCGCATGTGCGCCACGAGTTCATGTATATGCGGGTAAATTAATTTCTGTTGCTCAAAGTAAGGCTGTTGACAGTAGGATGTTTGTGGAAGACAGTTATACGGGTTCACCTTGAGTAGGATGGAATAAAGCTGTGAAACGCCAACTGCAAACCGATCCCACTTAAATCCCGTCGGCGGGTGTGTTCACACTTGTAGTTCGGTTCGTTTGGTTAATTTGGTCCGGACCAAAAAGGAAAATTATACATTTGGTCCTGGTCCACTTAGCGTTCACATTGGCATTTTTGACAGCGAACCTAAAGGCATAGTGATACGTTCCCGACCTGATTGGTCGGGTTGAATGACGTATATTTTGTGACGGAACTCACCGAACACCCCAAGCAAAAGTTGCAAGTTGCAAGAAATCTTTCCACGGGATGAGAGATGATACATTTCAGTAAGTTGTACTTTATCTTTCAACATATGTTCTGATGTTTATTCGTGTTTTTTGTGCTATAATGTGTTTTCGTGCTAGTAATATAGAAGTTGCTGTTTGAACAGGCAGCTACGGCATCACACAACATTTAAGAGCTAGGGCATTTACTGTATGTATTTTGTAAGAAAATTTACTTAATTTGGGATTTTATTTTATCAAAAAAAAAAAATTCAAAAATATATATATTTTTTGCTAATACTGTAAGTGTACTTCTCAACAAATGGCTCATTGGAACTTCTGACCCCAAATCAGAGTGCGCTTCACATATATTTTTTGAATTAATACAATTCAATTAATCATTGTCATAATACAAAAATGAAAACCCATTAGTATATAAATGTTTTTGTCATTAATTTCGTTGACAAGATTCACTATTGTTGGTACATTACGGTCTAATTAAGGACTCTCACGCTTCCACAAGACACAAACATTTGACCTTGATGCTCTTTTCTTCTTAATGAGGTAAGGATTTGCATTTGCATGCTGATGGATAGACTGGTTAAAAAGTGCACTCAAGAATCCGACTACAAAGCCAGACCTGGTTTGCATACAGTTGGGTACGGAAAGTATTCAGACCCCCTTAAATTTTTCACTCTTTGTGATATTGGAGCCATTTGCTAAAATTATTTAAGTTATTTTTTTTCCTCATTACTGTACACACAGCACCCCATATTAACAGAAACACAGAATTTTTTGACATTTTTGCAGATTTATTAAAAAGAAAAAACTGAAATATCACATGGTCCTAAGTATTCATACCCTTTGCTCAGTATTTAGTAGAAGCACCCTTTTGATCTAATACAGCCATGAGTCTTTTTGGGAAAGATGCAACAAGTTTTTCACACCTGGATTTGGGGATCCTCTGCCATTCCTCCTTGCAGATCCTCTCCAGTTCTGTCAGGTTGGATGGTAAACGTTGGTGGACAGCCATTTTTAGGTCTCTCCAGAGATGCTCAAGTGGGTTTAAGTCAGGGCTCTGGCTGGCCATTCAAGAACAGTCACAGAGTTGTTGTTGTGAAGCCACTCCTTCGTTTTTTTTAGCTGTGTGCTTAGGGTCATTGTCTTTTTGGAAGGTAAACCTTCAGCCCAGTCTTAGGTCCTGAGCACTCTGGAGAAGTTTTTCGTCCAGGATATCCCTGTGCTTGGGATTCATCTTTCCCTCGATTGCAACCAGTCGTCCTGTCCCCGCAGCTGAAAAACACCCCCACAGCATGATGCTGCCACCACCATGCTTCACTGTTGGGACTGTATTAGACAGGTGATGAGCAGTGCCTGGTTTTCTCCACACATACCGCTTAAAAATTAAGGCCAAAAAGTTCTATCTTGGTCTCTTCAGACCAGAGAATCTTATTTCTCACAGTCTTGGAGTCCTTCAGGTGTTTTTTCATGTGTCTTGCCCTAAGGAGAGGCTTCCGTCGGGCCACTCTGCATAAAGCCCCGACTGGTGGAGGGCTGCAGTGAAGGTTGACTTTTCTACAACTTTCTCCCATCTCCCGACTGCATCTCTGGAGCTCAGCCACAGTGATCTTTGGGTTCTTCTTTACCTCTCTCACCAAGGCTCTTCTCCCCCGATAGCTCAGTTTGGCCAGACGGCCAGCTCTAGGAAGGGTTCTGGTCGTCCCAAACGTCTTCCATTTAAGGATTATGGAGGCCGCTGTGCTCTTAGGAATCTTAAGTGCAGCAGAATTTTTTTTTTTTGTAACCTTGGCCAGATCTGTTCCTTGCCACAATTCTGTCTCTGAGCTCTTCATGCAGTTCCTTTGACCTCATGATTATCACTTGCTCTGACATGCACTGTGAGCTGTAAGGTCTTATATAGACAGGTGTGTGGCTTTCCTAATCAAGTCCAATCAGTATAATCAAACACAGCTGGACTCAAATGAAGGTGTAGAACCATCTCAAGGATGATCAGAAGAAATGGACAGCACCTGAGTTTATATGAGTGTCACAGCAAAGGGTCTGCATACTTAGGACCATGTGATATTTCAGTTTTCTTTTGTATAAATCTGCAAAAATGTCAACAATTCTGTGGTTTTCTGTCAATATGGTGTGCTGTGTTTGTACATTAATGAGGAAAAAAAATTACCTTAAATGATTTTAGCAAATGGCTGCAATATAACAAAGAGTGAAAAATTTAAGGGGGTCTGAATACTTTCCGTACCCACTGTATATGATCAATGCATCAAGATACAACCACTTCATTAGCATTCCATTATAATAACGGTGTCCATTTTTTAGGAAGCTATACATCAAGTGTGCATGCCATATGTTTGCTGCACATCCATTTTTGTACAGTGCCTTGAAAATCATCCATTTCATTCCCAGCTATTCTCTTGGTAGCACTCCAAATGAAGAAGTGAGGTGGTCTTCTTTGGCAGGCATATGTGAAATGTGAAAATGAGACAGCTTGATGGCAATCAGTCTGAAGTGTAATAGAAAATAAGCTGGACAGTGGGGTTGACGAGATGGATGTGGCATGTATAGGCATTGGTGGAAAGGCAATGAGAATCAATGAGACACCATTGGCTCTCATTACAGGCTGCAGTGCGGCAGAGCCAGGAGCCGTCAGGAATCATACAGGATTGTGTTGGCTGATCAAGGGGGCCGTGTGCTGGGTTGGCCGCAGTGGGGGATCTGCCGACTGAGACGTCTGAAGTTATGACACCCGCTGGGGACACACAGACAGGTGTCTAACTAACACAGGAAGTTTGTGCGACAGCAGTGGAAGAAGGGGAAAGCTTTGCACTTGAGGGACCAGCGACGGTGTGTGAATAATGAAAGCGTTACAATGCCGTGGGTAAAATCTGTTTGTCTTAAAGACAGTTCTAGGCCTTTTGAAGAAGTTTGAATGACATTATGTAATGAGCATAATTTAAATGTAAAAATTTCAAGGTGACAGAATGCATCAGGCCGAATGGAGGCCTTTGCTTCTTTATTAGTCCTCATGCATGTCACTTACGACATCCACTTAAGAATCTACACGGTTATGCAGAAACCATTTAAATGCATGGAATACGATGGCTGCAAGATGAAATGACTCAACTCTGAATGTGTCACATATTGGTCAATCAAATGTCACAGCAATACTGATGGAACCCAATGGTTCTTCATCTGACAACCAGCACATGTTTTTACTAATGACACAGGATATATTTTTCACCTACATTTGGTCCTGTACATCACTGGATTCTTCATGCAAATATGCTCATTTCTGAATTTCAAAAGCAATCTAGCTTTTGAAAAGGGGTCTCACGCTGTCTTTTTCCATTTCTCTCTTCCTTTTTAACATTTGAAGTCCCTTTCGCCATCTTATGTGTCTCTGTGCCTCCCTCTTTATGGACATCTGATCGTGATTTGTTCAGAAGTAGTTCAGACCGTTAACTTGAAATTTGAAATTCATCCTCTTTTCCTTTCACACTAACAAATTACTATGAATGCGAAATTATACACCCAAATTCAACAGGCAAAATAGCGTGGCTACAAAAATCAGCCTGCTGCTCAGTTATTTTGGTGGAGACTGGGGAGTTTGTCAAGAGAATGTCATGAAATATTGTGAAAAGACATTTAAATGAATGCAGCTACAAAGTGGATGGAACAGTTGGAGTATTTAAAATATGAGTGATGCTGTATTTCAGTTTCATTATGGTCATATTTACAAGACAAAGCCTGTTTTTGAAATAATTATAGTTTTATGCCAGTAATATCAGAGCAGTTGAATTATTTTTAGCCTAAAGAAACATGCACAACTGACAGCTTTAGCCATTATGGCACATCTTGGAGTTATTTAAGCCTTAAGATGCCATGTCAAGTAAACATGGCTCAAATTTTGACAGCACAAGGGCCGCAAATATTCATGCAGGTTAAAAGCATTAGACTATGTCAGTAGATCTGGGGTCAAGGATAAACTAATTTACACTGACAACCATCATAGTATGACTTACATTTCAACAAGGGCCCCCAGTGATGTAATCGGTCCCTGGTTGGTGTAGATACTTACTGGATTTTTACTGGATACTGGATTTTTCTGAATGTGTTCTGTAATGTTGCAAATACTTAAAATGGGTATATATTAATATATATATTTAGATATTCAACTGATATATATATATATATATAATATATATATATATATTTTTTTTTTTTTTTTTTTTTTTTTTTTTATTTTTTTTTATGTTTTTGAAAACAAAAGCTATTATGGTCACGAGGTCTGCATTTATTTGATCAAAAATACAAAAAAAAAAAACTGTGAAATATTAGTAAAATTAGCTGTTGTCCTGTTTAAATATATATTTAAAATGTGACTCCTTTGATGCAAAGCTGATTTTCAGCAGCCATTACTCCAGTGTAATAAATTGTCCACTGGAGGCAAGTATAGTGAACCCAACTGCAGTATTTATTAAACAAAAACGTAAGCAAGATATAAAACAAACATAATCCATGAAACAAACAAAGACCTGTCTTGACTTGACTACATAACATGAATGTGAACTCACCAACAGTGATACACGAACAAAGCTAGACAATGGACAATGGTAACATGAGGGCTATATAAATCAAACAATGGTGGTCACATGATACAATCCAACCAATGAGAAAGTGACACTTACAACAAAGGAACCAATGAGAACCAGACACATGAACAAAAGGACCACATGGACAGGGTCAGGGAAACACATGACAATGACAAGAGAATACAAAAGAAGAAGAAGAACAAGAAACCTAAACAATACACAAACCACAAAAACATGCGGGACAGTCTGCTTCAGTGTCACATGATCCTTCTAATCTATTCTGATATGCTTATTTGCTGCTCAAGAATTTATCAACATTGTAAACCGTTGTGCTGCTCAGTATTTTTTTGGAAACTGTGATACGCTCCCATTTACAATTTTTGAGTACGATTTAAAAAATTATTTATAATAAATACTTTGAATCAAGGACACGACACCCACACCCCACCACCCACACAGACACACAGACGACTCACACATATATATACATATTTATAATCCAGGTTTAACTACATACTGACAACCCAATACCAATACTGCCTGCTTTTATCTCTGGCAATTCATATGCTTATCGTCATCAAAGTATATGATGTAACTTTCAATTCACTGCATGCAATTTCGAATCATTCATTTGTAAGTTACTTTTTGAATAAAACAGTCTGCTAATGAATACATGTAAATCTAAAAGCTAAGGTTTTCTTACACATTGCCAGTATAACACAATAACACCTTCAAATATTCTCTCTAAACAGCCCTCGGCCGTCCTTCCAGAAGAAATAAGTCTTTTTGGCTTTTTTTTTGTGTGTGTGTGTTGTGTGTTTGTGTGTTGTGTTTGGTGTGTGTGTGTGAGAGAAGAGACTGATGTCTTCTCAGGACAGTACATTTGTAAGAAGGATATGTACCAACCTGTAAAGCCCCACTCAACTGTTCAAAGCATACTGCAGGTGAGGAACGGTCAGGACTGTCCTTCACGTTTGTATGGACTGTGAGCGACTGCATGAATAATTCAGACTTGAGCCTCATCATGTCACAGACACGTTCTCCCGTCTGCTCACACGGAGGGTCAGATCACGGCCCGTTACACGAGCCCAGGAACATCCACAGGCCTGTCTCTGTCTCTTAATGGGAACGTCGGGTTACATTAGACATAATCATTTCTGTGTGGTGTCTTCAACACCAGCAGGCTGTAATTTGCACCTTCTCGTCCCCTCTGTCACACAACAGCTGCCGGAGCCGTGACACTGTCATTTTCCCTCCCGTTCTCCAGCTCTCATAAAGCCTCTCGTACCCGCTGACCCGTCCGATCGTATATAAGAACCGGTTCCCGTATCACCCCTGCCCTCCTGCTTTTATTGGACCCCTGTGAGCCTTTGGGACAGCTGCTATCATGAATGCCATTAGATCTTTTGTTGGAGGCTCAGTTTTCCTTTTCCAGTGTCCATGTTGAATGAATGAATGAATGAATGAATAAATTGCTGATGATGATTCTGTTGTATGCGCTTTAGTTGTGTAGCGTACACCAAAGCGCTTTCATCATGTGGGGGGGGGGGGGTCTCATTATATATTGTTTGTTATTTATATTAATATCAATAATTATGATAAATATCTTCTAAATACCAAAACATGCATATGTTCATCAGAGTAGATGGTATTTTTCTTCACACACACGGTCATTTTTTGAGGACTGGTGGTTGTAGTAGTTGTATCTGATATATGAGGCTGCAGATAAATTAGCAATGTTGCTATGATCTATATATACTTGTGTTCATTAACATACATTGGTCCTATTAAAATAAATATAAATAAATACATATTTGAAAGATTGCTTTATGATTTGGTCAGTTGCTGTTGGTGGGACGTCAGCAGATGATTCATTACTCTGCAATCTCTAAAATATGTTTTTTCTCCAGAATCAGATGGTCTGCATGTTTGGTGATTATTGCTAAAGGAAAATTTGTTAAATGGAAAAACCTTACGATGAATGTTTTGTGCAAACGCAGTATCTGAGAGGCTGGTCTGGAGGATTCTGGTTTCATGGTTGCGGCAGACAGTAGTGACATACTGCTTTTCTCCTTCTGCTTGAGCTTCTTGTTGTGCATATGAGATTCAGCTGAAAACGCTTGCTTTTCTTCAGCTGGTTTCCCCTTAACAGCTACATAATTAGCAAATAGTTAGTTAACTGCTTTAGGTGACAGATACAGCGTGTCATTCCACCTCTTCTTCATCTCTGGATCATCTCAGCAGTTTTTAGCATGTTTAGCACATTTTGTGTGTGTGTGTGTGTGTTTGTCCTGTTTTGGATCACATTCATGTGCTCCTGTGAACCATACATCTCATTGAAACAACCTTAATTCCTGTTTGCACTCTCATAAGCATTTTAAATCTAGGAATAATATGCAAAATCCGCTTTAGATATGAATCGTTTGTGTGGTTGGTGTGTGTGTTTTTTGTGGTGTGTGTGTGTGTGTGTGTGTGGGGTGTGTGTGTGTGTGTTTGTGTGTGTGTGTGAGTGACTGAGGGTGGAGTGAGTGAGTGAGTGTGTATGAGTGTGTGTGCGTGCGTGCGTGCGTGCGTGTGTGCGTTTTTGTGACAAATGAGTACATAAATTTGTATAATGACAAAGGAATGACATAAGTATTACAAGGAGAAGGTGACTTTTCAGGCCATTACCCC
>JADLZN010005118.1:0-24881 GCA_018155175.1 Sinocyclocheilus anophthalmus
ACACTGAAGAAAGGACACTTTGCTACAATGTAAAGTAGTGATTGTACAGCTTGTATAACAGTGTAAATTTGTTGTCCCCTCAAAATAACTTGACACACAGCCATAATGTCTAAACCGCTGGCCACAAAAGTGAGTAAACCCCTAAGTGAAAATGTCCAAATTGTGTGTGCCCATCATTTTCCAGCACTGCCTTAGTCCTCTTGGGCATGGAGTTCACCAGAGATTCACAGGTTGCCACTGGAGTCCTCTTCCACTCCTCCATTACGACATCACGGAGCTGGTGGATGTTAAAAGACCTTGAGATGCGCAATAGGTTTTTAGGTCTGGAGACATCAGGTGCTATTTCCCACTGGGGACAGTGGACATGTCCCCCCACTTTTCAAATCCATTTGTGTCCCCCCCCCCCAAATTTCAAATTTGTTTTGTTATGGTTTTTTTAACCGCACGGCCTCATCACGCGACGGATGAGCAGACACAGACACACGCGTCCCACGTTCATGAACGTCAGCACACTCCTAAAAAAAAATAGCTCACTGAAGGTTCAATGAGCAGTATCCGCGTTTGGCACGTCAACTATGAAACCCAGAAGCGCAACAGAGTACTTAATGTCATCATGGATGAAAAGATAAGAACGGAAGAATTGAGTTGGTTTGATTCGTAAAATTGCCAGTCAGATAATCATAGTGTTTCTGTCCTGACACTGTTAATTTAGCCCTACGTTGCTGACTAAACGTAACATAACACTGTTGCCAGGTACCAGACTGTTGTTAACTAAATATTAATGTAGAAACAGTGGTTCCCCAACTGGGGTACGTGAGGCGACGATGGGGTACGTGAACAAATGCTGAGTTTTGCAGTGTTTCCGTGAACGAATCGTTCACACCCGCGCAAGTCCTTGGATTCAAAGATTATTTTATAAATACAGAGCCAACTTGCTATTTACTGAATGAACAATGACATCGATGACTCACGAATTAAACAGTGACGTACAGCCACCTACTGGGCGGTTTTAGTATTTTAATAAATCACTTTTCAACTTTTTTTTAATCATCTTGCCTATTACTCTATTGCACTTTTGTTTTTGTTTTTATTTTAAATATTAATATTCTATTTATAAAGATAAAAATGCATTGGAAAGTCAATTTAGGAGGCAAATATGGTCCTTTAATGGAAAAGGAGCAGTCTAGGCCGAATGGTTAGAGAGTCGGCCTCGTAACCCAAAGGTTGTGGGTTCGAGTCTTGTACTGGCAGGGATTGTAGGTGGGGAGTGAATGTACAGCGCTCTTTCCCACCTTCAGTACCATGACTGAGGTACCCTTGAGCAAGGCACCGAACCCCCAACTCTTCCCCGGGTGCCGCAGCATAAATGGCTACCCACTGATCCAGGTGTGTGTTCACCGTGTGTTTGTTTAATACTCACTGCTGTGTGTGTGCACTTGAATTTGATAAATGCAGAGCACAAATTCCGAGTAAGGTCACCATACTTGGCCACACGTCACATCACACTCACTAAGTGAAGAAGGGGTGAGGCCGCAAGCGAAATCTTCAGTCAGGGGGTACTCCACTCTAAAAAGTCTGGGAACCACTGATGTAGAACGTTCTGTCCTGTGCAACAAGTGATTTATTTTATATTTTCAGGTACAGCGGTTAGTTTGAAATAAAAGTTTGTTTAACAGTGGAAATTGAGTCTCACGTTATTCAAAACATTAATGGTGAACATTTTTGACTTTATAAAATTATTCTCTCAAGTCTTGGCGATCAGCCCCTGTTAAACAATAAAGAAAGTAAGACATCTTTTTTCTTATTCATAGTTTAGTAGCCTACTATTATTTTTGGCAGAATTGATCATTAATCAACTTAATTATTTCCTGGATTTTTTATCACCATAGTCCCTAAATGTATGTACATGCAGGAAATGGGATTCAAATCGTAAACATTTTCCCCCATTTTGTGTCCCCCTCACTTCTCAAACCAAAGTTACACCCTTGGTAGACAGTGCTAGTGCCAACCCAATCCACCTTTACCCTCAGCTTCTTTAGCATGGCAGTGGTCATCTTGGAGGTGTGTTTGGGGTCGTTATCATGTTGGAGTACTGCCCTGCGGCCCAGTCTCCGAAGGGAGGGGATATTGCTCTGCTTCAGTATGTCACAGTACTTGTTGGCATTCATGGTTCCCTCAATGTACTGTAGCTCCCCAGTGCCGGCAGCATTCATGCAGCCCCAGACCATGACACTCACACCACCATGCTTGACTGTTGGCAAGACACTCTTGTCTTTGTACTCCTCACCTGGTTTCCGTCACACACGCTTGACACCATCTGAACCAAATATGTTTATCTTGGTCTCATCAGACCACAACACATGGTTCCAGTAATCCATGTCCTTAATCTGCTTGTCTTCAGCAAACTGTTAGCGGGCTTTCTTGTGCATCATCTTTAGAAGAGACTTCCTTCTGGGACGACTACCATGCAGACCAATTTGATTCAGTGT
This sequence comes from Sinocyclocheilus anophthalmus, assembly GCA_018155175.1. Taxonomy (NCBI): domain Eukaryota; kingdom Metazoa; phylum Chordata; class Actinopteri; order Cypriniformes; family Cyprinidae; genus Sinocyclocheilus; species Sinocyclocheilus anophthalmus. Next base: position 2,490 of record JADLZN010005118.1, read on the forward strand.
GCGGCGTATGGTCTGAGCACTGAGAGGCTGACCCTTCAACCTCTGCAGCAATGCTGGCAGCACTCATATGTCTATTTCCTAAACACAACCTCTGGATGTGATGCTGAGCACGTGCACTCAACTTTTTTTGGTCGACCATGGCGAGGCCTGTTCTTAGTGGAACCTGTCCTGTTAAACCGCTTTATTGTCTTGGCCACTGTGCTGCAGCTCAGTTTTAGGGTCTTGGCAATCTTCTTATAGCCACGCCATCTTTATGTAGAGCAACAATAACTTTTTTCAGCTCCTCAGAGAGTTCTTCGCCATGAGGTGCCATGTTGAACCTCCAGTGACCAGTATGAGAGAGTGAGTGGAGCGATAAACACCAAATTTACACACCTGCTCCCCATTCACACCTGAGACTTTGTAACACTAATGAGTCACATGACACTGTGGAGAGAAAATGGCTAATTGGGCCCATTTTGGACATTTTGACTTAGGGGTGTACTCACTTTTGTGGCCAGCTGTTTAGACATTAATGGCTGTGTGTTATTTTGAGGGGACAGCAGATTTACACTGTTATGCAAGCTGTACAGTCACTACTTTACATTTTAGCAAAGTGTCATTTCTTCAGTGTTGTCACATGAAAAGATATAATAAAATATTTACAAAAATGTGAAGGGTGTACTCACTTCTGTGAGATACTGTAAATTTTTTTCCACTTTTCATTTACATTCTAAAAATTTTGGGGCGCTGTTGAGTTCGGGAGGACACTGGCACGACTGCCCCACTTAGTATCATTTTGCGTGCCTGCCGAAGCTTGCAATTAATTTTTATATATCCTGCACACTTTATGACTTAAAATTGTCAAGAAAATTTGGAAAATATTTGTTGCAGAATGCTGAACACATTTACGGTTTATTATTTATTCAGTTTATATAGAGGTCTGTGTTTTGGGTGAATATTTTGGTGGGGCACCTACCCTTACAGACGAGCCACGCATTTCTTGAAACACTGACTGTTGTACGAAAACAGCAACTTTGCATGGTACGAAACATCCTTGTCACAAGTTATGTTATATATTACTTTATATTCTCTAAGAAATACATGTGAGGCAGGAGTGAGCTTGTTAACTAGTGCTTGCCATTTATTTTTCCAGAATGGCACTACTCCAAAACCTATGGTGTTTTTCATACTAATCACATAACTTAGGAGGGTGTATAGAAACACAGGAGGGACAATTTGCATTTTGTAAATACACAACAGGAGTTAGCTTTGTTATGTTTGTTATTTTGGCCTTGCCCCCTTCTGATGCTGATACCCTTTCGTTATTCTTTGTTAAATTATGTAAATAAAAACTACTATCTTTTGCTGCAATTTACTGTGGTTGTTATTGTAGCCTTTCTGGGCCCGGAGAGGGGGTTTTCCTCTGCTGTTGCAACGTTCATTCACCACCAACCATTTTTCTGTTGCAACCCCCCCCCCCCACCCCCCCCCCCCAAACAATTGGCACTTTATTTCGATAGTCCACTTTAGACATTTTACTAACAGTAAGTAACTTTGCAACTAAATGTCAACTACCAGTCATTAGAGTATTAGTAAACTGTCTGCTAAATATCTTTCTAACACTTTATTTTGATGGGTCCATAACATACAACATATTGACTATAAGAAACTTTGCAAGTATATGTCAACTTATTCTACTAACCCTAAACCTACCCTAACAGTCTACTCTGAGAGTTAGTAGACATGTAGTTGCAAATTAATGAGAATTAATTGACATATAGTTGACATGTAGTTGCAAAGTTACTTATAGTTAGTAGAATGTCTAAAGTGGACTATCGAAATAAAGTGTAACCAAAAAAATGTAATTAAAAATAGTCTTATTACAAAGCAGTAATACTAATGAAAAATGTGTGTGCAGCATTGCTGAAGGACAGGTGAAGGACAAGAAAACATGGTAACGAAGGAAAAGAAGAGAACAATAAACGTACCTGCCATTTGGAAATAGTTCCCAAATTTTCTTTGATATACACCACCTACAAAAAACATATGCAACAGATTTCAGTTTTTTTTTTCTCTTCATATTACATCACATTATGTCATCGATTTTTTGCAAGACTTTTTTTTCATTTTACCCTTGTTGAAGACCCCTAAAATAGAGAAATCCATCATATAATTATTTGAATAATAATCTTAAAAAGAGTGAAGTAAACATAAACCATATCAGTGTGTATTTGTTGACTGTCCCACAGTTGCGATGAAATATTCACCATGCAATTTTGCATCTTGTGTGCACAATAATATTTTTGTAGCTTTGCTGGTATTACATGGTACTGAGCCAAGGTCATAGGTTTATGAAGATATTATTACATTTTGTATCTTTAGAATATGTACAATGCTAGCTATGACCAAGACAAAAGTTTAGAATTCAATTTTCATTAGTATCATATCTACCACAAAACACTGCTAAACATGCTTAATTTGAGATGTGGTGGAAATGACATCAATCCAGGTTTTGAATTGGTCAATTGGGCATTGTTAGGCACTGTTATTAGACACATTACATAAACCTATTTCAGGAAAGAGATTTCAGTAAAGGCAGTTGAACATTTTTGATTCTTTGCTTTGGTTATTTGGTTTGGTTATTATATTTTCTGTAGCTCAAGATTACCTAATAAAATGTGAAATGTCTAACCAGTGCGATATGGTAGTTGTTATTGTTTTGATGTATGAATGCAATGTAAATGTCACTTTTTCCTAATCATATTATCATTCTGCTTTCATATAGATTGAAGGACCAAAACAATACTTAAACTGCTTGTAACTATGTAAACAACCATAAAAACAAACAGAACCTCACATGTACAATGCTTAGGCACTCAATAGCTCATTTGTGTGGATTTTATGAGACAATTTGCTCATAACTGAGAGGTCTATGTTGCTTGGCAACATACCTGTTTATACCCAAACCATATTAGTCTCCACAGTGATGTATTGATAGAGTAGCTCTCGTTCACTATCATCTAGCTTCTCTGACTGAGGGTCATTTTATCTGTAGTCAAGACAGCATTCTGTATATGTCCAAATATAGCATTCACATTGATGGTAAAACTATATTTGTGAACTGAAAGAAATTGTCAAGCTTGAAGTATTTAGTACAATTTTCAGAATAAATAGACCTAAATAAATTAGACCTAGACCTACACCTATCAAAGAGAAATACCTGTGTGTGTTTCATGTGATAGCATACAAATTAACCAATTTTATTCAGGTCAGAAACTCTTATCTTTTAATATCACATAAGAATCAAGCTGACTACATTAGGGTAGCACAAGTAATTTTATCAAGAAGTTAAAAGATAAGTAGAAATACTGCAGCTGTGTAAGGGAATATATGTACAGTTTCGTATTTTAAGTGGTAAAGTGATTTTTACATGTGTTTTTTGCATCTTGCAGGTTGTCCCTAAGGCATAACTCTGGAATAAAACAGATGTGTAGCTGAAAGGTTTTAGTTCAAAATCTGGCAATTGTTGATTTCATGAGCTGTCAGCATTTGTTTCTTTGACATTTTTAAATGAAAGTATGGCTTGTTTGTAGCACATTTCATTCACAAGAGCTTTTCATAAAAATAGACAAATAAATAAAAGTTGAATTAAAATGGATGGACTGAGACGAATAAATCGCACCAACCCATAAAGCATGTCTATAATCTAACATTGAGTCAAGTCACCTTTATTTTATATAGCGCTTTTAACAATACAAATTTTGTCAAAGCCTGACAGCATTATTAGAAAATAGTGTGTCCAAAATGCAAATGACAATGATAACCCCCTCCGTTTTCAGTTGGTAAAAGGCGTTCTTATTGAATTCGTATGTCTCTCCAGCTCCGTTCCGTTTAATAGTAGCTTGGCAATCATTTGCCATCATTCCACGTATCGCTGGAATGCAAGTGTCCCCCACTAGCACGCCAGAGGCACAGCGCAAGGAACAAAACTCCATCGTGAATAATGGAGAAAAAAACCTTGGAGAAACCAAGCCAGCCGGGGGCCAGTTTCTCCTCTGAACCGACGACCGCAGGCATATTCCAGGCTGAGCAAAGTCACATTGTGCAGAAGGACTCATCGGTTTCCTTTGGTCTTGTCCCGGGTTCGTCTGACAAGGTCTTTCGGGCCTCTGTAGCGGGGGCTACATCTAGTTGTCTGTCTCCGTTTGTCTTTCAGGGCCTGTAGAGGTCCTTTGCTGTGCTTATCCCCCATCCTTTGTCTAATATGTTACTGAGGATTCCGTGTGCCAGCAGTGACCATCTGATCTGGATACAGACTGGATCTGGTGGCTACGGTGACCTCGGAATAAGAGAGAAACAGACTAATATTAGCGTAGATGCCATTCTTCTAATGATGTAGCAAGTACATTGGGTGCTATGGGAAGTGTTCCCGGTTCCGGTTGACCTAATTAATGCAGCCTAAAAATCCTTTAACGGATTTGAATTATAGAAGGCGTATTAGTGTGTTAGGTGTAAGCCAGGTTAAAGAGATGGGTATTTAAACTAGGCTTAAACTGACAGTGTGTCTGCCTCCCAAACAATGTTAGGTAGATTATGAACGCATGAATTAACATTTCGGCATTTGACATTGAGAGCATAGGTTGTTATTTAGATATATTTTTAAGATGGAAAAGCGCGGTCTTTACTCCTCAGTTGAACCATTTATGGTGTGAGGACGCACCTTCGGCATGGGGAGCTCTGTCTGTTTACTTTATTTGCATTTTGGTTTTCCTTGTTACCGTTTTGACTGTGCTACGTGTCATCATTAGTTTGCATGGTTTCTGAATAGACTTCACATGTCATTAGTTTCAGTTAATTAGCCTAATCTGTATTTAAGCCCTCAGTTCTCTTTGTTCTGTGTCCGATCTCATCATTAGTTTGCATGGTTGTGCTTCTGTGATTTTTATAGTGATCTCCTGCATGTTAATTTGTTTATTAAAGACTGTTTCTGTTTATTCCTTTGTTGTGCGCTCATTACAGCCACCGATGCTGACATCAAGATGAAGTGTGGCAAAATCTGAAAGAGGCAAGTGTCTGTAAAGAGATGAACATCCAGTTTAAGGTAGACTTTTTTGAAGGAAGATTTAGAAGCTTGTGCGAAGCTGTGACCAAAAGTGTAAGAAGCTGGAAAAAAATGGGTAAAGACCTTATTGAATGAAAGCTATGCTCTCGCTGATGGACTCAGAATTGACCTGCAATTAATGCTGATGCCTGCAAGGCAACATTCAGGCATCTGGTAAAGAATTCAAGGTACTGTCCCTCATATATCAGGTGGAAATAATCTGATAAAGCTATTTTAAACCACAGTTTCAAATAAGTTGGTATAGTTTTATTATTAAGTTATAAAGGACAATATGTTCACTCCTGCATAACAGAATTACTTCAAGTTTACTGTATATTTGAACAGTTACATTATTAATCTATGTCTATTTCTTTTTTATCTTTGGCTGTTAGGGGGTTGAAAGTAGTGATAAGTGTAAAGCTTACATTTTCTTTTTCAAGAAACAAAAGGCAAATTATGTTTTCTTACAGGAGACCCGTTTTGTTTTGTTTTGAGGGATGAAGAGTTTTGGAAAATTCAGTGGGGAGGTTTAGCCTTTTTTGCACGTGGATCTTCACATTTAGCTGGAGTTATAGAAAATAATCTATAAATCAGAAAATGTGATTATGGGGGGAGAGTTTAAGATAGCCCCTGATTTATAGTTATGGTACTGGAAACCTCAAAGAAGTTCATATTGTGTGTATATTGATACTATTTTGAATTTGTGTGTGCAATGTATAACAACAAGTGTGATTGACTACCGGAGGATATCAAACCCATTAACAATGTAATTAACAATGTTCAATATTAGAAGATTGGCTTATTTTGAGTGAATTATATAATGATGTCTCAGACTATCAAAAAATCCAGTTTCTACTTATGGATCATTGAATGGCTACTCTAAACATCAAATCTCTCCTAATATTTGGAAGTTCAATAATGATTTGTTAAAGAATGTTAGATGTTGTCAACAGGTGATGACTCTCATTGAGGGGATTGAAAAACTAGATTTAATCTCTAATATGAAGAAATGGGAATGGTTTAAATTTAAGGTTAAACAAATAGCTATCGCAACAGGTAAATTCTTATCTTTGATGAAACAAAAACAAAAGGAACCAGTGGCATAGTGTCTGGCTATGCACATCCATATGGTCTCTGGCAATCTGGGGGCCTGCTGAGCGGGAACTTTACTTAAAATGAGGGAACGAATTCTTAATTAGTGGTCACGATAAATATATATATTTTTGTCTGTATGTACAGGGCTCTGTGATTTCTTGTGTGCATTTGTTCTTGTTACGGAATGAGACACACAGAGGAATATGATGAAACAGAGGGGTTTATTTGCAACAGAGTAAATGGAAGCAATGGCAGGTGAGTATGAAGTTCAATGGAGAAGTTTGGATGAATGTGACAGAAAATATTTGTCTTACAGGAGATCGTGGATGAAATGGATGGAAGATGGTTGACAGCACACACCACAGTAACAATGGTAAGTATAATATCAACACAGAGACTTGGGAGAAGACAGACGTTGGAGTGGAGAACACGCTGGAAAATCTGGAGTAACATAGAGAGAGTCCTCTTCGTATGAATGAGACTGAATGAGATGATAGGAGATCATAAAGTTGAAACGTGCCTGATGGGGGTTAAGTCTCTTGGCATCTCGCATTGGAGTTTCTTAATGGTGGTAGAAATGGGCCAGTTCTTAATGGCTTCCACCTTCCCCTCATCCATCTGGATACCACCGTCATCGATGACACAGCCAAGGAAATGGACTGAGGACTGATGGAAGGAACACTTCTCAGCTTTGAGGAACAAATGGTACTTTCTCAGGCATTTTAGGACCTCCTCAACATGGTGGCAATGTTCGGCCATGCTCTGGGAGTAGATGAGGATATCATCTATGCAGACGAGGACAAACCGATGGAGATACTCCCGAAGCACCTTGTTCATGAAGTCCTGAAACACGGAGGGGGCTTTGACCAGGCCATAGGGCATAACAAGATATTCATAGTGACCAGTAGGGGTCACAAAAGCTGTCTTCTACTCATCCCCCCCTTGCACGTAGCCGTATGAGGTTTTAGCGTGTTGGGGTCCAACTTGGTAAAGACGGGGAATTGGATACGGAACTCACCGTTATTTTGTGTTCGTTCCCGGTAATCTATACAGGGCCTCAAAACTCTGTCCTTCTTGGCCACGAAGAAGAAACTCGAAGCAGCAGGGGAAGTTGATGGGCGAATGTAGCCTTGTTGTAAAGCCTCTTCAAAATACTCTTCCATGGCCTTCTGGTCAAGAAGTGAGAGTGGGTACATCTTCCCACGCGGCACTGGCTCACCCGGAATCAGACCTATGGCACAGTCCCATGGCCTATGTGGTGGCAGCTGTGAGGCTTTCTTCGGGCAGAAAACGTTGCTGAAGGGGGCATAACAGGATGAAATATCAACAGACTATTTTTCAACTGAATTCAATAGACATTCTTTGATGGTGATAGTCTCAGGATAGGTGTGATGATGAACGAGAAGTTTGAGGAAAACAGTCCGGGAAACATTTACTGCCCCACTTCAGTACCTCACCAGTCTTCCAAAAGATGATAGAATTATGCTGCACAAACCATGGGCGCCAAAGGATCACATCAGCGGTGGAATCCTCCAGAACCAGGAGATGGAGAGTTTCCATATGCAGCAGGCCGTCATGTAGATGGAGGGGACCAGCGCGGCATCGGACGTGTCTTCGGCTAAGTGGTTTTCCGGTCACCGACTGAACCTGGTAGATGGTCTTGGTGGCCATAGTCGGGAGGTTGAACTGGTGGCAGAGGCTCCCGGAGATAAAATTCCCGGCTGACCCGGAATTGAAGAGGGCATGTACTGGAATGGAGACATTGGAGGCAGTAAGCATAACAATAGTGGTGAGTGGCTGCATATTGTATAGATGGTCTAATAACACTCACCATGGGTCGTGGAGGATGAATTGGGTATGCAGTGATGACATAGGTTCAGGGCCTGGTTCTGGAGTGCTGATGGTCTCTGGCCGGCGAAGTAATGGAGTGATTGGTTGACCCTGGTGTTCTTCAAGACACGACTGTATACGACTGGCGAATCTGATGGAAAGTTGGATGAATCATTCCAAGCCGATGGTATCGTCATATGCAACGAGATGCAGCCGTACTCTGGGTTCCAATCCCTGACAATAGGTGGTGAGGAGCGGGCGCTCATTCCATCCACTGGCAGCAGCAAAAGTCCTGAACTGGAGAGTATATTCATTAACAAACATAGAACCTTGACGAAGATGGTACAATTGCTCACCCACAGAAGAATCACCAGCTGGTCTACCAAAAACTTCACGGAAGTGATCGATTAAATTATTAAGTGATTGTGTTATGGTACCAGCTTGTGACCAGATGGTTTCGGCCCATTGGAGCACTTGTCCTGTCAGCAGAGATATGATGAAAGCGATCTTTGCTCTGTCCGCTCTGTGTAGAAGGAATCCGTTGCACTCCTCCGCTCTTGTTCTGTCCAGGCTGGACTATTGCAATGCTTGCTCTCTTGGCAGGTCTTCCAGCCATTTCTATCAAAACTCTACAATTAATCCATAATGCCGCTGCAAGATTAATCTTTAATGAGCCGAAAATAATGCATGTCACACCTCTGTTCATCAATTAGCACTGGCTACCAGTAGCTGCTCGCATTAATGTTTTCCTACAAAACCACCACTGGTTCTGCACCCCTTTATCTAAATTCATTATTTCAGACTTATGTGCCATCTAGAAGCTTGCGTTCTGCAAGTTAACGGCGTATTATTGTGCCATCTCAACGAGGCACAAAATCACTTTCACAGACTATTACATTAACTGTTCCCTCCTGGTGGAACAACCTGCCCAACTCAATCCGAGCAGCTGAGTCCTTATCCATCTTCAAGAATTGGCTAAAAACACTTCTCTTCCATCTTTATTTGACCCTCTACTCTAGCATTTTCGATTCTATTTTAATTCTAATTTATCTCTCTATCTTATTTTTTATTTAAAAAAAACTAACACTAGCTTTCTGATCTTTTTCTCTCTTCTACTATGATTTGCTTTGTGTGTGTGTGTATTATATAATTAGGGGTATAATGATATATATATATATATACCCTTGCTACGTGTACTGTGTTATGCTAACCGAGACTTATCATTTGCACTTACATATTGTTGCTCATTTGTTAGATTTGATTGCTTCTATTGTCCTCATTAGTAAGTCGATTTGGATAAAAGCGTCTACTAAATGAAAATGTAAATGTAAATGTATCACATCTAGCCTCAGCCCGTCTGCACCGGTTTTTTAATTATCGTTCTTTCCTTTTCCTTTTTTTTTTTCTTCTTCAGCTGAGCTCCATTTTAAAACGGAATCTAATAACAAAAAAAATGATTTGTGGAGCACCATGGCGTAGTATCCGACATTGACACTAGCCATTTTTCCATTGAGATACACGAAGCCTTAAGGTGGAAATGCATAATAATGTTAACTTAACTGACTGCTTCACTTCAACTTTAAATGTAACATGCAGACCTTGTGGATGAATTTGTCCGAAAGAAAGCCCCGGAAATGCACGAAATGAGTGAGTATATTTTTATTATTTTATTGTATATATATTTTTGTGATGAACTTCGAAAAAGCAAGTGGAGTTTATATCTTATATCCATTCAAGAGCCAGGTGAATTGAAAAAGGACAAAAAAGTTCATTGTATTCCTTCAGCTTTGAAAAACAAAGACAAACAAAGCTCAATATTAATACTATTATACCAGATGATCTAAAAGTAATTCAGAATGAAATTTGGATCTTTAAACTTTTTTAAAACACTTTATTTTTTAAAATAAATCCAAATATAAAAAAGCAGATTGTTATTATCTATTTGTAAACATTAAAGATAATATCCAAAATCTGAATGAGGAAGACAAATGACGATGTAGCATTAAATCAAATTTAAAACTGCAAATCACTAGATATTGACCGTTTAACAGCAGCATTTTTAAACAGTTCTGGAAAGATTTTAGGAAATTATTATATGATGCATATGATGATGCATAAACCCAAGAAACAATTGCTATCATTAGATCATTGGAGACCAATAACTGTCATGTACTGATTATAAATTACTTGACTTGGTGTTTGTTAATCATTTCAAACTCGTGCTTGGGACACTTGTAGAGGAACACCAATCAGCATTTATTAAGGGAAGAGATAATCATAGTCAATTTGCTGATGACACAGACATATGTTTAAAAGAAAAATCGATAGTTTGTAAAGCCATAGACACTATTTCAGTTATCTCAAGATTCCAGGACAATGCCATCTGAAAAAATAAAGTGAACTGCTACCTCTCTATAGTAATGGAAGCAGAATCCATTCCCGGTTAATTTTGAAGTAAAATACCTATAGGTTTAAAAATGGCCTTTTAATGCAATAGAACAAATAAACATAGAAGATACAATAGCTAAAAATCTTTGGGTTAAGAGATCTGTAGGCAGAATTATTTTGAGTCTAAACTAATTTACCCATGTTACTCTCTTTATGATTCTCCTCAACCAATTAAAACGTTTAACTCTGAAATGTTTAGTTTTATATGGAAAAACAAAACTCATATTAAAAAAATAAATTTCAGGTGATTAAAGAATATAACAATAGAGGTCTGGCAGCCACTGAATTTGAATCATTGATTGATGCACTCAAACCAAACTGGATTTCAATTTATTTAGTACAGCTTAATTCAGTATGGTTTCATATACGATATATATGATTTTGAGATATATAAATTGCCTATCCAGCTGCCAAATGTCTATAACCAGATATACTGGAAAATGATATTTACCCATAACTTCACACCGCATGGTTTCACCTTGTGGAATAACAGAACCATTACAATCCATACAGTATAAGACATTATTTAAACCAGATATAGAGAAACACGATTTTGGATCGTTGTTGAACTTGATTAGATATGTTGTCCAATTATCCAATCGATGCATTTATCAGGAAACTAGGGATCACAGTTTACTGAGAGATTTAATGGGGGTGTAGCCAACCGCCTTTCCAATACAAAACACAAACTATACAGACGGACGTACATACACAAGTGCATATTCAATGTGTCCTGAAAAAAAAAAAAAAGTGGTGAAATGTACATTTTTTCACCAGTGTAACAACAAAGTATAAATGTATCTATTTTTCAGATTTCAGTGCACCTCAAAAGCTTGCACGTTTCGAAAATGAAATCCTTGTAATTATCTGAAAGGGCCCCTAAAAAAAATGAGGGACACACAGTTGTAAAGTATAAACCACTGTGTATCCCGCTCCTGAATTTTTACAGAAGGATCGGTGTTGAATCGGGTTGGTGGATTCTGTCTGAAAGACCTGGAAGTATTAAGTAAAACATTGATCTTTGGCCTTGCGCAGATCAAATTGCATTTGGCGGAAGGATCTTTACACATAGTACTGACGGCCATTCCCTCATGGCTTTATTCATGTTTTGGTCCTCCTCAAAAAGATGTCACTGAATGTTAAACATTATTACCAGCAAAATAGGCATAGCAACACATAATCAAGAGAATACAGTAGGGCTATATTTCTGAGTTCCTTATACCATATTCGTCTATCTCTTGGTGCTTATACTTTGAGGTTGTTAAATTTACACCACACCACACACAACCCATACGGTTTTTATATTACCATGACCAGCTGCCCAAACCTTCTGTTTGGTGTATAGGGGGACACCGCTTTCCCTTGCTGTACAGAGATGTATGGATATCAAGAAAATCTATTTTGACCTCTTTACAACACAGATTTCACTTCAAGTGTTAGGTTACAACAAACCACAACTTATAATTAACACCTAGAAAATAACACAATTATGAGGACAATTTAATGATTTGTAAACACAAGCCCCGCCATGACCAAAACTGTATGATGAGGACCTGTGATTCCTACGGACATTGCTATACACCACAAACATGTCCTGTGGTGTATTAAGGACCTACCTGATATAAGAGGCAACGCTTTAACCACAAACACAATATGAAGATATTTGTTATAAAAGGGACACTACCTGATATATAGGGACAACGATTTAACACCAACACAATAATGAAGATTGTGTATTAAATTGGACATACCTGATAATCAAGAGGACAACGATTTAACCACACACACAATAAGAATATATTGTTTATTTAAAGGACATACCTGATATAGAGGACAAACATTTTTAAACAACAAACACAATATGACGATATCTGTGATATTAAAGGACATACCTGATATATGAGGACAGATCATACTTCGCACCCCGTACACCAGCACTGTGCAATGTATATTATAATATCTTTGTATAGTAATGTAAATAGGCAACCTTACCTTTCATATAGTGGGCCATTCCAGGACTGCTACTATTTGTGTGACTAAGGGATAATGTACTTCTAGCCGGTTGTTATTGCAGAATAAACCCTGACTGGGTGATCGTCTTTAAGCGAAGACACAACATTCAAACAAGACATGAAGACATATAACAGTATGCACAGTCTGTGAACAAGGAGCAAAGTTTAATTAGTTCTTGTTTACAGCAACATTACAATAGTTGCCCTTATAATATTACATCATAAGATACACTAACATTTTGTGTATAAAGAGAAGTCCTGTGTGTAAAGAAAAAGAAAAAAACAACAAAAAAAACTCAATTGTGTGGAGGAGGAGAACTTACTTATAACGGTTCATAAACATAAAAGTTAATACCGAACATTTTTCGATATTATGAAAGCACATTAAATCCTTTAACAGATGTTCAACAGAAGAATGTTTCTCTTGCATATAAACAAAAAAAAAAAACACTTATTGAGTATTTTGTGACTGTTTGTTTTTTAGTGTTAAGCCACGATTCCTGACGAAATCTCTTATGTTTTGGACAGAGCGACTAGCCAAAACAGGATGCTCAGCATTCTTGCACTGTTGGCATTCAACTTTAGTGGCGAGTTTACACCTTGCGATGTGGTTCCGGAAATGTCTCATTACTGCAGCGATTTCTGTTGGAGACCATATTCGTTTTTGTTTCCTTCTTGCATCACCCCTTTCAGGAGAATTTTCGCGAATCACTACAAAAGAGGAAAACAGGTTCCTGAACCCTGGGGTGAACACCATGATGGCCAGATCTCTCTCTTCTCCCAACCAGCCACACTCTTACCAACCCTTGTCTTTAGTCAAACCTTTTTGTACAGATTACTAATCCTTTGAGTAAAAAATGATGGGCTGCTGTTTTTGTTAAACATGTTTTTGCCTGTTTGTTTGTTTTAGTAAGGGGAGCAATTTATTCATTATGTTTGGTTGTGTTGTTACCATCCTTGTAAGATTGTGTTTTAAATGTTGGCCCATCCTGATGTTACATTCAACTAAAATATCAATTTGTAAATAAAACAATGAAATTAAAGATCTGACTTGTGTGTTATGGTTACTTAGTTCCTGATATAGATAAGTAGTTAAACTTTTATTCTCGTCATACCTTGAAATGAGCATCCTAAGGCAGAGTCAACATCTGTGAATGAAAAAACAAAATATAACAAACAGTAGTAGTGCTTGGTTTGCATTAATTAAATCAAACCTCAGTGGAGATGCTGGCTGAGTGAGGTAGATGCTCATACCATCTGAGGTGCCTGGAGGTTTCTCAACAGGGCGCCTAGCCTTCTTCATTCCTGCGGTATGAATAGTATGGCTCAGTATAAAGGTTCTGATGGCACATGCTCAAACATTTCATAAATAGTTTTACACTGTGAAACTGTAAATCTCTGTAAATTTTGTGATGGAGAAATTAAAATGTCTCCATCACAAACAAAAACGGTTAAAATGATTGATCTACACGACTCCCTAGTACAGTGTTTTTTCTGTATATGCTTCTGTGCTTTTACCATGTTGTTCATGCTCTTCCCTCCTGCTCCGCTCTTTGTCTTTCCTACAACAATCTTTGTTTAAAAAAAACAAACAGAAAAAAAAACTTAATCCTAAATTCAAAATCTTGTGTAATTTACACAATATAATAAATCAAGCAATCTAAACTGCATTTTAAACATTTTCGCACTCAGTTTAGTTTCAAAATGTGTTAGTATATATATACTTAAAATGGGTTTGAAGTTGAAAACTTTTTATTCTTGTCAAACCTTGAGATGGGCCTCCAAAGGCAGAGTCAATATCTGTGAATAGAAAAATAAAATACGATAACAAACAATAGTAGTGCTTGGTCTATATGAAGTGAATCAAGACCATGCTGCTTCAGTAACAGCTCTGAACTATTATAATGTTTTGGTGCATCGTATGGTACACTTCTTATGCTGACTTCACGGATTTGATGTTTGTATGTTTATGTGTTTTTACCTGTTTCTGTTTGTGTCTGTGGATGTATCTCTTCAGCATCACTGTCTTCACTTTGCTCAGAATCAGTAAAGTCTAACTCATCTAACAAAAAATAAACATTCAGAGTATCAAGTAAGTTTAACTTTGCAAATGTTAGAGTAAAAAAAAAGAGGACATGGTGATCACTCTGAAGTTTGATGAATATTACATTGTATTACAAGGTCTGAATGCTAGGGATTATCTTTAGGATATGAATACTTGAATCTTTACAGTAAACTTGAAAATGTAATTTGTAACAACTTGGTAGCATTACCTTCAATTTCAATCTCTTCTAGTGTTTTGCCCTGAAGATTTGTAAGTGACCCTTTCTCCATGGCAAGTAGTAGTTTAGATATTTTGGCCAGCTGGGTTGTAGCCTCCGGAAGCCTATAATACTCTCTGTGGACACGAATATCGTGGCCCAAAAAGTCAGCAACTTGGTCCAACTCGTGATTTTTGAGGTTCAGGACCTGTGACAAAGTTGCAACATGTTTGCGTAACTGTGTCGACCGGAGGAGTTCAGGGTTTTGCGCACCACACTCATTTGCATAAATTCTCAGACAGTCTTGTCCTCGATATGGAGTCAAACAGTTGGGTCTTGCAAACAGGAATGGGTTTTCTTCTGGGACTCCACACTCTGTTCTTCTGATTATGAGGTGTGTTAAGGCATCAACCATGTCTGGCGATAACAAGACTGCAACTTTTCGCCCCCTTTTACCCCTAATTTCTACCCGACTGAAATGTGCACAACGTTTTTGTTCAAACTTTGTTAGCCCAACAGCAACATCTTTATGTAGGGCAGCTGTGTCCCTCTCTAGAAAACCTTTTAGTTGCATCTTTGCAACCTCTCCTCCACGTCGTCGGTTAAACACTATGATTTTTGCTAGAGTTGCTTTGCAAAGTTCTCCGTAGACTTGTGCTGATGGCATCTGTTTCAAGTTCTCAGAGGCTAAATCGGCAACCTTTTCAAGGTGCTGGTGAAGACGTTGTACATCTTCTGTGAAAGGGAGGGTGGATGGCTTGTTAAAGTGCCCCTCATTCAAGGTGGTCAAAGCTGTGTGAGAAACAAGTTCAGACCACTTTGCATCATACAGCTTTTTGAATGTCTGGGTTGACTTTATCCCCTCACTGCCTTCTGCCATTAGAGCTCTGCAATGTATAATGTCACATATCTTATTCAGAGAGTGGCCCAACTTGAGGGCAAGGCTTGGAGTCTGGTATGAGTGTTTTTCATCATCAAACCCAGATACCCTCTTGACGGCCTGGATAACCACATTAAAATTTGCAGGTCTTACAGCATCTTCAAGAGTCTGTACTGAAAATTCTTTTCTCAGAATCAGCAGAAGTCTTCCAACTTCCCGGAGCTTCTGTCGAATATAGTCATATTTGGTGGGATCCTGTCCATGTTTATTGAAAAATGACTGGGCCAGCTGAAGAATGCAAAAGTCACTCCGCACAGCAGCAGAGATGTCATCGTCTTTCATCACAGTTAACAGCTTCCAAACACCCTGTGATATTTGTTGACAGAGAGCTGTATTAGACATTGTTGCCAAAGACAAGACCCTAGTTCTTCCTGGCTCTGCCTGATCTTCCACTGGTTTGGAAAGACAATTTCGAACGTGTCGCCAGAGATCCCTCCGGAGAAACATTGCATGGCAATACATACAATGTACATAATCTTTTGAAATATACATTTTCTTTGGTTTACGTCTGAGTTTTAACAGTCCAGTCCCACTCGCTAAAACATCTGCATTGTGTTCGTAGTTCCCTTTGTTCCGCAGTTTGTTCAGAAGTTTTTGACGTTCTTTGGAGTGTTTTGGCAATGCCAAAGCCCGAGCAACATCGACATTTGATTTCTCATGGGTTTTTAAGTGGCGTGTAAATTTTGACTGCGGTTTTCCACAAATGTAGCAGTAATTCTTCTTGCTTACTGAAGAAGATATATTTGAAGATTGTATACATGGATCTTCCCCTGTGCTTGTGATATTCTCAACAGATGTGTCTTCAGTATTACCAACGCTTGCTTCATTGTGAACTTCCGAGACTTGTACTTGCTTGACTTTCATACAAGACCTTTCAAGCTGTGCTGTGCAGACTGGATCTTTTGGGTGTGAATCTTTACCTATGATGCTTTCTTGGCATGGTCTGCCATTTTGAATTTCTGCAGCAGATTCAAAGTAGGACACTTTAGTAGTCGGCATGTTTAAGAGTTGTTCAGGACATTCATTTTCTGAAGACACTATGCCCACTTCTGAACTTTCTGAAACAGAATTAGGTACATAGTCCCGATCTGACAAATTCTCACTGGAAAATTCTTCTTCAGAATCCTGAAATAGCAAAAATATTATTTGTACATATTCAAAAAGTTTACTTCTAAGGAAAAATTACTCCAAAAAAAAAAAAAAAAAAAAAAAAAAAAATCTGACTATTCGATAAATCACACTTACTGATGTTAATGGGTCAGGTTTGGGCTTCACATTTTTCTTGTAGCAAGTTTTATGCCAGAAGCAGGAACAAACTGGATTGAGGATATAATAAACAAGGTTGGTTCCATTTGATTCAAGAAAAGTTGCTTTAAAAAGTGATAGATAACAGAGCGATAGAGAAGTAGTGTGTTCGAAAGTGCGGCTAGTAGATGGAAGAGAATAGAGAAAAGAAAAATGAGTAAACTAAGAATGAAGGAGGATTAAGTAGGAGAGCATCCAAAAGAACTTCAGAGAGAGTTTGAGAAATATGAACAGATACAATTACACCGGTAGATAGGTGGAGAAAGAAAATATTTTTTAAGCCAAAATATGATATATTTAGGATATCAAGATTACGCAATAATTTGGTTTTTGATGGTACAAAATAATTTAGATGAGAATCTTTTAATTTTCAGAACAAAATACTTACCCTTACATCTCACACCAATCCACTTAAAAGCAGAAAAGGGTCCACTGCAGCATTCACATTTATTCAAGCTTGATACTACTGAGGAGACTACGTCATGTTTACAATTCTGTTGGGGAAAAAAAGAGTCACATTTATTAGAAGTGATTATATTAAAATAGTTAGCTGTTAAGAGATAGGGTTAGGGTTTTAAAACAAACACTTAGTTAATATTTTTCACAATAACAAAATGTATACTCACAAACTTATTGCACGGTAATGCATGTATGACAGCAGCAGTAAGTATGTGGACATACGACACACAAACCATGGTCCAGTTTGGCAAGAGACACACTTAACTTCTGCCCACCCCCACAATACACAACACGACAGCAGCAGTAAGTATGGGGACATACGACACACAAACCATGGTCCAATTTGGCAAGAGACACTTAACTTCTGCCCAACCCCACAATACACAACACGATAGCAGCAGTAAGTATGTGGACATACGGCACACAAACCATGGTCCAATTTGGCAAGAGACGCACTTAACTTCTGCCCAACCCCACAATACACAACACGATAGCAGCAGTAAGTATGTGGACATACGACACACAAACCATGGTCCAGTTTGGCAAGAGACACACTTAACTTCTGCCCATCCCCCACAATACACAACACGACAGCAGCAGTAAGTATGGGGACATACGACACACAAACCATGGTCCAATTTGGCAAGAGACACTTAACTTCTGCCCATCCCCCACAATACACAACACGACAGCAGCAGTAAGTATGTGGACATACGACACACAAACCATGGTCCAATTTGGCAAGAGACGCACTTAACTTCTGCCCAACCCCACAATACACAACACGATAGCAGCAGTAAGTATGTGGACATACGGCACACAAACCATGGTCCAATTTGGCAAGAGACACTTAACTTCTGCCCATCCCCCACAATACACAACACGACAGCAGCAGTAAGTATGGGGACATACGACACACAAACCATGGTCCAATTTGGCAAGAGACACACTTAACTTCTGCCCAACCCCACAATACACAACACGATAGCAGCAGTAAGTATGTGGACATACGGCACACAAACCATGGTCCAATTTGGCAAGAGACGCACTTAACTTCTGCCCAACCCCACAATACACAACACGATAGCAGCAGTAAGTATGTGGACATACGGCACACAAACCATGGTCCAATTTGGCAAGAGTCACACTTAACTTCTGCCCATCCCCCACAATACACAACACGACAGCAGCAGTAAGTATGGGGACATACGACACACAAACCATGGTCCAATTTGGCAAGAGACACTTAACTTCTGCCCATCTCCCACAATACACAACACGACAGCAGCAGTAATTATGGGGACATACGACACACAAACCATGGTCCAATTTGGCAAGAGACACTTAACTTCTGCCCATCCCCCACAATACACAACACGACAGCAGCAGTAAGTATGGGGACATACGACACACAAACCATGGTCCAATATGGCAAGAGACACACTTAACTTCTGCCCATCCCCCACAATACACAACACGACAGCAGCAGTAAGTATGTGGACATACGGCACACAAACCATGGTCCAATTTGGCAAGAGACGCACTTAACTTCTGCCCAACCCCACAATACACAACACGATAGCAGCAGTAAGTATGTGGACATACGGCACACAAACCATGGTCCAATTTGGCAAGAGACACTTAACTTCTGCCCATCCCCCACAATACACAACACGACAGCAGCAGTAAGTATGGGGACATTCGACACACAAACCATGGTCCAATTTGGCAAGAGACACTTAACTTCTGCCCATCCCCCACAATACACAACACGACAGCAGCAGTAAGTATGTGGACATACGGCACACAAACCATGGTCCAATTTGGCAAGAGACGCACTTAACTTCTGCCCAACCCCACAATACACAACACGATAGCAGCAGTAAGTATGTGGACATACGGCACACAAACCATGGTCCAATTTGGCAAGAGACGCACTTAACTTCTGCCCAACCCCACAATACACAACACGATAGCAGCAGTAAGTATGTGGACATACGGCACACAAACCATGGTCCAATTTGGCAAGAGACGCACTTAACTTCTGCCCAACCCCACAATACACAACACGATAGCAGCAGTAAGTATGTGGACATACGGCACACAAACCATGGTCCAATTTGGCAAGAGACGCACTTAACTTCTGCCCAACCCCACAATACACAACACGATAGCAGCAGTAAGTATGTGGACATACGGCACACAAACCATGGTCCAATTTGGCAAGAGACGCACTTAACTTCTGCCCAACCCCACAATACACAACACGATAGCAGCAGTAAGTATGTGGACATACGGCACACAAACCATGGTCCAATTTGGCAAGAGACACTTAACTTCTGCCCATCCCCCCCAATACACAACACGACAGCAGCAGTAAGTATGGGGACATACGACACACAAACCATGGTCCAATTTGGCAAGAGACGCACTTAACTTCTGCCCAACCCCACAATACACAACACGATAGCAGCAGTAAGTATGTGGACATACGGCACACAAACCATGGTCCAATTTGGCAAGAGACACTTAACTTCTGCCCATCCCCCACAATCCACGTACGACAGGGCTCGCAGAATTAGGTGGGTTGGTGGGAGCAACCACACAAACCATGGTGCCTATGCAGTTTGGTGGTGCTTCTGCTAGATGTCTACTAGGGCTGTTCTTGTGGCCTTCTGGTTGGGTCCCCGTCACGCTGGTTACACATTTCACCAGGTGGCAGCAGTAATTATGGGGACATACGACACACAAACCATGGTCCAATTTGGCAAGAGACACTTAACTTCTGCCCAACCCCACAATACACAACACGATAGCAGCAGTAAGTATGTGGACATACGACACACAAACCATGGTCCAGTTTGGCAAGAGACACACTTAACTTCTGCCCATCCCCACAATACACAACACGACAGCAGCAGTAAGTATGTGGACATACGGCACACAAACCATGGTCCAATTTGGCAAGAGTCACACTTAACTTCTGCCCAACCCCACAATACACAACACGATAGCAGCAGTAAGTATGTGGACATACGACACACAAACCATGGTCCAGTTTGGCAAGAGACACACTTAACTTCTGCCAAACCCCACAATACACAACACGACAGCAGCAGTAAGTATGGGGACATACGACCCACAAACCATGGTCCAATTTGGCAAGAGACACACTTAACTTCTGCCCAACCCCACAATACACAACACGATAGCAGCAGTAAGTATGTGGACATACGACACACAAACCATGGTCCAGTTTGGCAAGAGACACACTTAACTTCTGCCAAACCCCACAATACACAACACGACAGCAGCAGTAAGTATGGGGACATTCGACACACAAACCATGGTCCAATTTGGCAATAGACACACTTAACTTCTGCCCATCTCCCACAATACACAACACGACAGCAGCAAGTATGGGGACATACGACACGCATGCTAGCTCAGAATTAACCATCATCTGTACCACTGTATAAGCAAATGTAAATAAAACATTTTATATCACTATCCATCTATTCTAAAAGTTTGACTGCAATTAAAAATCAATATGTTTTTGCCAATTAAAGATCATACAGTGCCCTCCATAAGTATTGGAACAGTAGACAGAATTGCTCTGTTTGCTGTGGAGTCAAGACATCTGCAAATATGATCAAAAGATGAATATGAGACAAAACTACATAATATCACATTTTTATTATTGGGTGATTCAACACATAGATGTTTTACCAACTAAGAAGATCAGCATTTTTAGAGTTTCATCCCCCTATCTGATGTGAGTATATGTATTGGGACAGTTGGCTCACAGGTCTTTCTATGTGATCAGCTGTGTCATGTTGCATTAATTGTTCAGATATTAAAAGCAGGGAATGTGTTGTATCAGTTATATCCATTGCTTCTACATTCTGAGTCTTGCATTCGATGATGACACACAAACCAGGATGAAGACAAGGAAGCTGACTTTGAGAGAAAAGCAAGCAATTTGGATTCTAAAAGAAAATAGGAAGTCAATTAGAGCTATAGCAAAAACAAAGAGCATGGAGAAATCAAGAGTTTGGATGTCCTGAAAAAGAATAAACCATCGGCGACTACAGCACCAAAAACGACCTGTCTTCTGAGAAAACAACACCTTGATGACAAGACAAACATAAAACTGTGAAAAGACCCTAAAATAAGTTCTGTAAAATCACCAACAATCTCCGAAGCTGGAGTGTGTCCTGACCATCCTGTCTGCAGGCGACTTTGACTAAGAATTATACAGAAGGCTACAGCCAGATTGCAACCTCGGGATCAGCGCACTCATAGAAGAAGATTAGAGTTCGCAAAAAGCACAACTTGAGCCCAGTAGAGTTTTGGAACAGAGTTTTATGGGCAGATGAGACAAAGATTAACTTTATCTGTGTGATGGGAAAGCAAAAGTGTGGAGAAAGAAAGGACCTGTAAATGATCCCTAGCATACAACCTCATCTGTGAAGCATGGCAGAGGTGGTGTCATGGCTTGGGCATGCTTGGCTGCCTCTGGAACAGGCTCTCTCAACTTTATTAATGACTTAAATAATGGTGATAGCAGAATGAATGCAGAAGTGTACAAAAACATCTTGGCTACCAATGTTCAAGAAAATGCCACAAGACTCATTAGAAAGTGCTTCATATTGTAACAGGACAATGACCTCTTAGATTGGCCAAGTCAGTCTCCAGATTTAAATCCTATTGAACATGAATTTTGCGAGCTAAAGAGGAGACTAATGGTGGAAACTCCCCAAAACAAGCAACAGTTGAAAATTGCTGTATTAAAGGCTGGGAAAAGCATTTAAATGGATGAAACCAAGAGTCTGGTGATGTCTATGGGTGGCAGACTCACTGCTGTGATTGCATGCAAGGGATTCACAACTAAATGTTAGCTTTTAAACTTTTACATTTGCTTTAAGTTAATAAGTTAAGTAAAATACTTATGCTCAC